>NW_017547881.1:1491428-1968639 GCF_001854935.1 Bemisia tabaci
TTTTTTTTTTTTTTTTTTTTTTTTTTTTTTTTTTTTTTTTTTTTTTTTTTTGCAGACTGCACAAAAAACGTAGCTGAATACGCTGCTTTCTATACATAGACTTAATATTACTATGGAATGGCACATGACTCCTATTCATGAAAAAAGTGGAATTTTTAAGACAATGCTGCCAATTTTTCTTGTATTCAGGAATTTTTTGTTATGTAAAGCAACACAATCACGATACTTGAGAGTTTCATCCTTCCAAAAAACTTTTTATTTATTTTCTTTTTTTTTTGTTAAAGAAAACTCAATGATTGACCCGCCGAGTTTAAGGTAGTTTATGCTGCAGTGAAAATAATTTCATTGGTTCTGAAATACGCCATTGTATTTTGAGGTTCCGCGAGAAGTTCGTTCAGTGGAAAGTCTGGTCTCCCTCGGGGCTTGCAGAGAGCGAACACCGTGTAGAGTGTTCACCACCCCAAAAAAATCGACAACTCCAAAAAAGAAGCACTCTGTCAAAAGTACATACCGGTGAACTGCAAAGAAGGCAGCACACATATGCACACAAAAAATTCACCGCCTGGTGACGTGTTCCTATAAAATTGTATTTTTGGACTCTGCGTGACTCTGTAAAAAAATAGGAGCAGACATACGCAGGCTTCACAGTTTCTACGAATTTTTTTTCAACGGATGGTTGGGTTGGCCTTGGGTCGAGATCAAACTTTGGACTTCAAGATTCCACGATGTGACATTGTAACTATACTGAGCAGGAACAGTACATTGCAGTCGTGATTTTCACACTCCACGCACGTTTTCATGAAGTGTTTCCTCCATGGCCTCGAGCACAATTTTTACCGTCAATATTTTTGTGATAGTGATCACTTGCCAGGTTAGTACAACTTTCTAACATTCGAAATTTTTAACGAGAAATAATTTCTTCAAATTTCACGTAAGGCATTTAATAGAATTTCAGACATGTAGGAGAGGTATTGAAGAATATACATTGCGAATGCTGATACTCAAATCCAACATTGAAAGGGGTTAAAATAAATCTAATATTTACGCTGATTGCGGTAGATGCACGGATCCTAAGACAGCATGTTGGAATTTTTTAGCCAACGTGCGTCAGAAATGAGCAAGGTGATTCGATGGACGCCATATTTTGTGTCAGAACGGCATGCGATATATCGCGTCAATTGGTTCCGTTCTTTCAGCTACTCGTCATTTTTCTCCAATTTTGAGATCGCAATTCGGTTGTCGGGAGACTAAAGCACTCACTTACCAATTTTAACAAAGAAATTCAACGTAATAAAGGCGTGGTTTCTTTTTTAGAGAGAAAACCTCGCACTCGAGTGCAGTTTAGATATCAGTATCGAGTGCGATGTTTTCTCGCTAAAAAAAACCACGCCTTTATTACGTTGAATTTCTTTGCTAAAATTGGTAAGTGGGTGGTTTAGTCTCCTGACAACAGAATTGCGATTTCAAAATTCGAGAAAAATGACGAGTAGCTGAAAAAATGAAACCAATGGACGCGATATATCGCATACCGTTCTGACACAAAATATGGCGTCCATCGAATCACCTAAAGCTGGAAATCTCAATACAAAGGGGAAAAGCTCACACACAAGCAGAATTTTCCCTCAAAGAGATACGCTGTTTGGTGCTACACTAGTGACACACTACAACTAGAAAACTAGGAAATTGTGCTTGTGTGTGAGTTGTTGCCACTGTATTGAGATTTTCAGCTTTATGCTGATTTTTAACGCACGTTGGTTGAAAAATTCCGACAAAATATAACATTGTTTGATTGCACGGCTGTTCTATGTATTTTGCTTTCCGTGTTTCACTGATGCAAGAATCCTCACTTTATTCCTGCATGTTTGAATGTGAGTTTCGTTTTTTATTATGTTCAATGTGTACAAATCACTGGGTATTTTAATATAAAAGAGTTCACAGCATTAAAAAATCTTAGGTAAAATTTCACTGTTTCAAATCTTTCAGATTTTCTCTCGTTGGAATTCGGAATAATTTACGAAGGAAACTGGTCAATGCCGTGAATACTGGAAAATATTTTTTTTGCAAAGATTTTTTGATCCGTCTTTATACTACTTTTATTTTGGTTTCCTGAAGCTTTGATACAGCTTTAAGCTATATTTTAATACAATTTTTCCAGTCGAAGCTTCGTAGTGTTACGACATAAATCGCTGCTATCAAACTAATGAGCTATGAGATCAATACTTGAAAAAAACAATTTTGGAGCCCTTTTCACTGGAAAATTTTATTTGTTATTCGTTTAAAAAATGGTACAAAGTTTACACGAGTTAATAGTTCCAGTACTATTTTGATGGTCCCAAATTTCATTCCCTTCCATTCATTTTTAACTTTAAATTTTAAAAATTTTCTTTGCAAATTTTAAGATTTTGCAGGGGCACTAACTATGTATAAGTTGGACCTACTTTTTTTATCCTCACAGCTAACTTTTGGACTTCCTCAAACCGGCCAGGTCTCTTCAAAGCAAGACCACCAGAAGCCTTGGGTGGTGGTTCCATGTTCTAGGCAGTGCCGATGTTCTCAACAGAACCACTCCACAAATAGACAAGCGTCCACAACGCCACATGGTCAACCAAACCAGAACCTATCAGCAGGTACCCTCCCTTCTACGACAATACCGTTTGAAATATATTTTTTTAAAAAAAACTCTGAAAACATTGAAGGGTTTCACAGATGCTTCTTCATAACGGGTAAAACCTAAAAAAATTTAAAAACTACTATAAAATGTTTGAGAACTTAAGTTTTCGTAACATATGGGCGTGTTCAATATGTTTGAAAGTCATTTTTAATCATTAAACAAAAATCTGTACAAAATGTTTAAAACTCGATTAGTACATTTCAAATGTTCAACTCGTTTTGTGAAGCTATCATTTTGAAAGCGATTCTAAAAAGTTTTATAAGCACATTTTTAAAATCTATGTAAATGATTGTTAAACAAATGGTTGACACTATCGAAAAGCGTTTTGAAAAATGGGTTTTTCAGAACATTTTTGAGATAATCTTATTCCTTTTCAGAGGGAGGGGGCAATTCTTTTTTATGCAAAAAAAAAATCACATTTAAAATAGGCCAACCAGAACTGAGAATTCCAAAGTTGCCTAATAAAATAATTGCTTGAAAACATCTTTGAATTATTTCCTACAAGTTAGTTTCTGAAAGATTAAGATGCAACTGTCAATTTAAAGAAAAACATTTGTAGAACATACTAATTGATTAAAAAATCGAGCCACAAGCCAAAATACACAAGTATTATCTGTTATCACTCGTCTTTCTTCTTGAATTTCACCTTCTTTTATTTTATTCTACGATAAAGTCGCAAAAGTTGTGTATTTTTACGTAGTTTGATAATAGTTTTGTAGCTTTTTTATTTTTTTTCAAACGTTTTCATTATTTGTTCGTAATGCATTGGAGAACATCGCAGTTTGTAGCGGTCGAAACGTTTGCTTCATTTCTTGTAAGTTTTATGTATTTTCTCATCGATGTGTAGTTTGAAATATTACTTGTGTATTTTGGCTTGTTGCTCAATTTTTTAATTAACTCATACACTGGAAAAAAAACACACATTGGATCTAGAGGCCAGACTTTTGAAAACATTGACAAGAAAAAGGACTCTTGATTCAGTCAGACTTAAGCTTAAATCAAAAGAAAATCCGCTCAAATTAAGAGGCTTGGTTCTTGATTTAAGCTTAACTCTGATTGAATCAAGAGTAGTTTTTCTTGTCGATGTTTTTAAGAGTCTGGACTCTAGATCCAATGTGTTTTTTTCCAGTGTTTGTTTAAAGAAAAACTTTTCTCTTGGTGCACAATTAGGGCTGGACTCGAATTCGAAACCCGGTCAACGGCCGATGGGACTCCCTCCAAAAGTCCGATCACCCTTGCGGCAAAAGAAGCAAGCATCCCCTGCGATGGCCACTCGACGTAACCCAACGCCTGCGCTAATCTCCAGGATCTGGAAACTGCGAGGGTCACGTGACATCCCCACGGCGTCCTCGAGGGACCACGATCAAGCTCTGACCACGAGGGGTTTTTTTAGTAAACTTTGTTCTGGAGGTGGAGGTGGAGGCGGCTCGCAAGCGCCAGTGGAGGTTAGACCTAACGATCTCCACGAAAACCCTCCTCCACAACAAATCCGCACGACCGCCGTCGGAGCGAGGCAAAGGGGGTTGTGCTATTACCTAAGACCGAAAAACTGGTGCAAATGTTTCGGCATCGTCTAAGATGGGTCTTCAGCTTTACTTTTAGGTAGAGCCCCTTTATACTGAGAGTCAAGACAACACCCCTCATGGAGTCACAAACGGGAATAAAGATTACACAAATTGAACGTTTTTCGTAATCTTTAGAGTCCCTTTATACTGAGAGTCGAGACAATGTGAATCCATTTCTGATTGGTTCCCGTATTTTAGGCCTTCACAGTGTCACAAACGGGAATAAAGATTACAGTTTCACCGATTGCAAAGATTATAATCTGGAATGGACCGGGGAATTACGGGTTCGGCAAGGAACAAACGGAATGAGGGAAGGAACGGAAGAAAGGAATTTGAGAATGGGCCGATCAAAGATTACGAAAAACGTTCAATTTCTGTAATCTTTATTCCCGTTTGTGACTCCATGAGGGGGTGTTGTCTTGACTCTCGGTATAAAGGGACTCTAGTAATCTTTGATCGGCTCATTCTTAAATTCCTTTCTCCGTTCCTTCTCTCATTCCGTTTGTTCCTTGTCGAACCCGAAATTCCTCGGTCCATTCCAGATTATAATCTTTGCAATTGGTGAAAATGTAATCTTTATTCCCGTTTGTGACACTGTGAAGGCCTAAAATCCGGTTAACCAATCAGAAATGGATTCGCATTGTCTTGACTCTCAGTATAAAGGGACTCTACTTTTAGGTACAATTTTTGGTTGCTAGTAAAGGTATTACAGAGCACCCTGTGTACCTACGATGATTTTCAAACAGGCACGATCAAAAAAGATGACAGGCAGTGGCGTGGCGTGAATTGCGATGTATCGATTGTTAAGCCATTTTAATCTATGGAAAAGGATCGAAAAACAGGGTGTTCGCAGCGAACACCTTAATAATCGATTCTTTACCACGGATTCAAATGGGGATTTATCGAAAATCGATCATTCACGCTGCGCCACTGATGACAGGTAACTCTCAAAAAGTGCGTCATGGAAATTTTCTTCGTCCTACGTGGAGGAAAATATCGTGGTACTTCTCTTGTCTGGCGCATACGGGTGGAATTGTTCTATTTAAAATGCCCAATGTACAACATGTCCAACAAAAAATGAATCAGTGAGTTCGAAAACACACAAACTCGGGTTTTTTTCGATTTTAACTTTTCTACAGTTTCGTGACACTTATGGATATGAGCATCTGCACGCAAGAGGAAATTTCGAAATTGCAATTCGAAGTGCTCGAAACAGCGACGGGAAAAGGGAAAAATCGAAGTATTTCATTGGAAATTCCGATTTTTGGCCATTTCAAGGGAAACGGATGACCATCCGATCTTGCGGTTTTCTTTTTTCGGATCAGTATACCTTATACCAACAAGTCATATAAATATTCAAGCGTTCTTCAAGTCAAAAAATATAAATTTTTCAGGGCAGACTATGAAAAATCAGTATCTGAAAGTCAGTGAGAACGAAAACACACCAACTCGGAAATTTTTAAACGCTTAATTCTCTGTCATCAAACATGGTGTATCGGTTTCAACTTGGTGTTTCACAAAGTCTCTAAGTACATGTCATTTGGCACCAAAAAGGTTTTTCTGAAACTATCCTCTTCACCCGCTGCGCAGTTTCTGGTGTTTCTCAAACAATTTTTTTTTTCCGAGTTGGTGTGTTTTCGAACTCACTGATTCAAATGTTCATTACAACAATGTCCACTATAAAACAGCAAATTTACAAGTTGTCCATAGTAAAAAATGTCCAGTGTACAAATAGTCCATTATACATAAATGCCTTTGAAAGTAATGCTCCATCATCGACTAGGTAAGTGAAGAAAAAAGTCCGCAGTTTCTATAAATTTTACCCGGGAAAAGCTCATATAACCTATGTTGTCAGATGTATTAGGTAGGCATTTTGCAGCTTTGTCTAGGGGCAACTTCGTGAAAACTATATATTCATTCCTGCTTTTAACCTCCTCCGTTAGTTCTGATTTTACCCACCTCCTTCGGGACATTTAAGACCCTAAGGTTTTTAGATTCATGGACAAAATCTACCACTGGACATTCCTCTTGAAAAATCAATTACTATGGACCAAAAGTGCATTGGACATTTTTGAGCGGACATTGCTGTGATAGACATTTCTCGTTGGACATTTAAAATAGGACATTTTCACTGTGCACCCAATTTTAAGGGTTTTAGGTCAGAAATTCTGACATGCACACAGAAAAGGAGCAACCATTGAGCCTATACAGGGTGATCTAGGGTTAATCGGCCAGACTGCAGGAGCGTGTTCTATGGGTCAAAATAAGACTTTTTTGTTGTATAAAGTTTATTACCAAAGTGCTCTCAGTCGTAGCTACGGTTCCCCAAAATTTCGGAAAGTAAATCGTTTTTGGCAACGGTTGTGGACCAAATCCCATGAAAATTTGTACTTCCCTGTACTTTTGTGCCCTGAAATCATAAATGATCTAAAAATATTGAAATCTTAATTTAAAGAGGAAATTTGGGGTTGTTTTGGCTCCTGCATGCAGGCTGGCCGTTTAACCTTGGATCACTCTGTATACGGAGAGTACGGACATGTCAAAATATGGAGCTCTCAGGGCCCAAAAGAGCAGCCAACCTTCTAATACGAAAAATCACACTACGAATAATTTGATTTCAATATCGAACAAAGATGGCTAGGAATGTTCATAAACGAAACTTCCTTCTTGAAAATGAGTTAATTTATGGAAGAATGGAGTGAAAAACGTGCTTCACAAACGATGAGTTTTAACCATTGTAATGATAAATCACTCTGGATAATTTTATTTCATAGGCTGACTACTCTTTTTTGTCCCAAAAGTTCCATGATCTAATCTCAAAATTACAGACACGTCCGCACTCTCCCGATATTGGTGTTCTGGAAGCAAGTAACTTAGTAACGTACTCTTTGGATAGAAAATTAAACTACAACCGCGCGTGGCTTGTTCTTGAGGCTTTCTGGAGAGTACTTCCCGTTCACAGATTGAAATCGCACCTATCTTGACCTTTTCCCCTGAATTCGGCTCTTCTTGAGAAATTGCTTCCAGAGGATAAGGTCCTTTTTACAGATTCTACGAGTATCGCATTAAAGCGATTGCAAGTTCTTTTTTGAAAAACCTGAATGTCAGTCTACAGGCTCACTTTGAGAAATGTGATACAATCTGTGAAAATAGGGTATATCTTCAAAATTTTCCATGATGTTTTGCAAATTTAAATTAGACTTATATAATCTTGTTCTCGCCTAAATCTATCCATTAATTATAAAATCTTATTTTTAATTCTAATTTCATGTGAGTTTTCATTAAACTGTTGAAAACTAAAAATTGCCGAATTATTCCATTATTGTAATTTATAATCACCATAATCCTTTCCAATTTAGAGGAGCCGTGCCCTTTTCTGTTTGATTTGTGAATTTTAGACATTCGTGAGACTAAAAACAAGTGACTTTTGCTAAAGAAAAAAAGAACATTTTCCTTCCAATTTGTAATTGAAGATGCGTTTCGAACCTCCAGGTGATTATGTTTAGTTTTCCTCTTTACACGCCTGAAATATCGAATCAAAAGGAGAAAGGCCAAATGATCACGAACCAACGATCGGTCGATCGTTCGCCAATTGCGTAGGCAAAGGGAACATTGCGTGGGATGCGACCTTAAATAGTGGATGATATTAAATTCACTAGGCCTTGTTAACACGAGCGCGGTTCAGGGAACTTGGGAAGAACTTGTTATAACTTACCAACAACTTATTCCTCACCCCCCCCCCCCCCCCCCCNGAACTAATTCGTCCAAACTGCCTGGTTAAGTACTGGAAAAAAAAAAACACATTGGATCTAGAGTCCAGACTCTTAAAAACATCGACAAGAAAAAGTACTCCTGATTCAATCAGATTTAAGCTTAAATCCAGAACCAAGCCTCTTAATTTGAGCGGATTTCCTTTCGATTTAAGCTTAAAACTGATTGAATCAAGGGTCCTTTTTCTTGTCAATGTTTTCAAGAGTCTGGACTCTAGATCCAATGTGTGTTTTTTCCCCAGTGTAATCGATGCAATAAATCGCAAGGCATTTTGACCAGGTCACTTGAGCTTGACGAATCGCCTTAAAGGAAGCGGGAGCTCGGGGTGGGTCGGCGGGCTGCCCAGCGGGGTAAAGGCCGCGCGGGAGAGAAGGCCAGATTGAAACAGGATGTCGCGTCCTGTGCCCAGCGCTCGCGGGGACGGGCGCAGCCGCAGGGACGGGGCCGCAGGGACGGGGCAGAACTCGACAGAACAAAACGGGGGCTCAATCATAAATGCACTTAATTACTCCTCGCATTATTCCCCACTCCGGCTTGATGAGCCAGTTCCATCTCCCGCCGGCAGACCCGGCTTCCGCAACCGCGTACCCACGCGAACACCGGGTTTCCTTCAATTTAAGCTTAAAACTGATTGAATCAAGAGTCCTTTTTCTTGTCAATGTTTTCAAGAGTCTGGACTCTGGATCCAATGTGTTTTTTTTTCCCAGTGAGGCCGTCTTGATCAAAATGCGCTCCATTTTTCCAAGGTTGCGTACGCACGCAGCTGCCCTGCGCATTTTCAAATAGCGTACCCGTCTCGGAATTTAAAGCGATTTGCATTGGAATACAGATCGCGCGAGATCAGAGATTGAGTTCTGCCCGCGCCGCCGCCGTGCGGAGAGCGGCCAGCGCGAAACGCGGATTGGCGCGTGCAAACCTAAATGGATACTTCAAGCATTGCGCAATGCGTGAAGTATCCATGTAGGTTTGTAGGCGTTAGTGCGCGTTTTGAGCTGGCAGCACACCGCGCCGGAAGCCTTGGGAGTAGACGCGATGCTTGAGGTATACCTATAATTTTGCAGGCGCTTCCTACGATAATTTTTCGCTAAAAGCTCAAAGGTTCGGAAATTTCCTTTCGGAATATGATGTTTCTCTTCACTGATCCGGTCACAATTATGAAGCAACAAAACTCTCTCACATATTCACAACAATGAAAAGTAGCTTCGTGTGTTTTCCGCTGACACAGAGGTTTTGACGGAGAGGAGAGAGGTTGAATGGGGCGATACGCGTGATAGAACTACTTAGACTTTCGAGTAGGTCAAATTGTGCATTCAAAAAATGAAGGAGAATCTTTTTCTGCTGACTTAGAGACTTTAACGCAGAAGTAGAAAAATTGAATGAGGCGAAGCGTGTGATACAACTATTTCAACCTTCGAGGAAGTAAAATTGCACATCCACAATATGAAGGAGAACTATACCATCCGAAGTATTCGGTTCCGTCAAACACAACATTTACTTCCGAAGGGATTTGTAACGGAATGTTCGGTTTGTATGACGAAACTTATGAGGTTAAAGTAATTAATGAAAGAAGTTCGGTTACATGAACCGAACGTACGGTTAAACAAATTATGAAATCGGTTTTATTCTAAAGAGTGAACTCTCAGTGCTCTGTTTTTTTTACGAATATTTATGACAAGGATGTTGTTATCACGTCACAGTAAGTGGAGGCGCACCGATTTTTACGAAGCTAGTGTGAAAGCGTAGAATTTTTGAGAAGATTACTGCGTAAGCATTAAATATTTAGAAAATTACTGCTTAGGTATTGAACTTTTCACAAAATTACTGCATAGGCGTTCAATTTTTGGAAAAGAGCCTCCAAAAAAAGGCTGACTTTCGCCCCTTTTTCCGTATTCGATTCGACCATTGAACCAAGGTTTAAGTGGAAGCTTATAATAACAGAAAACTCAGGAAAAAATTTCAAGATGAGTATAGGAACAGTTTCCGAGTTACGGGGGAGGGGGGGACAAAGGGGTAAAACTCCGGCCTTATTTTTCGCTATTTTCTTGTTGAATTCATGTGTCTACGGGGTTGTTATCGTTATTTACACACTTTATACACACCGGCTCCTACGTATTTTTACACGCAAAATCAAGTTGTTATGTTGACGAGTCGATACATCGATCGGTTATATCATTTTTTTAAGATTCTTTATGGAAAATCGACGATTTAATTAGATTAAAATTGTTCATTTTGGATTCAAGGATGACTAAATGCACCCAATATGACTATAATAGACAGACACCTACAACTTATAAAAAAAACATTGTTTCGCCAAGAAATGATTTTTTTCAGGGTTTTGTCTGAAAAGTATGGCAGCAATGTTTGAGATTTGATTGAGTGCAGTTTTCCTTGAAAAGAAATGAAAGAATCAGGTTTATCGTCGTCATTTCTATGATTCTTTCTACCTTGAAATTTCCATTGCATCGCTCAGAGCATTTGCTCCATGTGGGAATTTTCCATCCACTTTTCAAAATAGATTTATCGCCGTGAAAACGGGCGATAAGACCTGATCCCAGGCCAATCCATCCCTGACGTAGCTTTCTTTTGGGAAAAAGATTACTCAAGCGTTATATTCTTTGAAATTTTTCAGAGCAAAATTTCATCCAAACTGATAAATATTTCACAACATGTGCGTGCGTCATGAAAGAGGAGGCTTTCATCAAAAATGTCTGCAATCAATGGAAGATCCCCGCTTCCATTTCATGAGAAATATGCGAGGTGAAACGCATGACAAATGAAATGCGACGTAAATCCGTGCAGTGAACAATTCTATGACAATACTTTTTTGCCATGCAAAAACGTCCTATGGAATTTCGAACGTTGCTTAATTTCGTTTGCTCAAACACAAAATTTCTGGTGACTTGGGAATATTTGGATTGCATTTTGCAAACAGGAACCACTAGCATTCCAATGTTGCTAAGATTGTGCAACTTCTTTTGTCTTGGAGGAAAAACCCGATTATCTATTAATAATTTCTATTTTACTCGCTAAAAACTGTAAATTTAAGACAAAAATTATCATCTAAATTTCATAGTTTTTCACGATTTTTGCAATTTTAGTGCAAAAGATGAAGTTGCACAATCTTAGCATCATTGCAATGCTAGTGGTTCCTTTTTGCAAAATGCAATCCATTTATCATCCGATTTTCCAGAGAGTAACGTCCGTGGTTTGATCTAGAGTATCTGTGATTTTCAAGAAAAAATGCTCATTACTTTCTTCAAAATGCATACATCATTCGTTGAAATTTGGCAACATTCGAAAGTTGGATGAGCTTTCATAGAGGAGTTCACATTAAACATTGACCTTTTCACACGGAGCCACTTTTCGCTTGGAAACGAATTGACAATAAAAAAAAAGAGACGCAAAAAACAGAGGAGTGGGAAGGAAAAACCGCATAAAAACTTGCGCAAATCAAAGTCGTGCGCTTCCATCAAAATCGCAGTATCGAACAAGCTTTTCTGAGGTGAGCACCTGCAAATGTAGCTCTATAGATAAATTCCCGCCGAAAACAAATAACTGCATCTTCAATGGCACAATGGGGCACTAAACGAGGTACGAACTAAGAACTTTGTTACTCGTTTTCTCTTCAACATCTTTCGCATGGGAAATGAGTCACACAAAAAAAAGTTTGGCAATCAGTACTTACGGAACTCCAGCAAGAGAGCCATTGTTGCCAAATTTTATCGTCAGTGCAATTTTTTCCGGAGGAACAATTTTACAGATTGGTTTGAGAAAATCTACTTTCAGCCAAAGAGACATTTTCTTGAAATTTTCAAAGAGTCGAAAAAACCTATCCTTTATTAACGAATACATTAGCTAGTGGAATTTGGCAACAGCTGCGATGTCACTGCTCAAGTCACTGCTCATATAACTATTTAAAATTAACTTAAGTTGGGTGACACAAACGCAAATGACATAATATTCGAGTTTGCTTTTGATTTGATTCATTTGTGTTTACATAAACCCAATGATATAAAAATACGATGTGAACATAGCAGCCTGATTGGTTGAAATTTCGTGTTTTCGGGTGGACATAGATGACATATGTTAAATGGCGGAACGTGATTGGTCGGCTGTGTCTTATCGCTGCTTTGTCGGTTGGAATGGATGACAAACTAAAGGCACCTCTTGAGTATCCGACAGTATGTCGTCCATTTCACCCGACAAAGCACGACAAAGCAACGATAAGACATAGCCGACCAATCACGCCTCGTCATTTAACCTATGTCATCCATTTTCACCCGACAAACACAAAATTTCAACCATCAGGCTGCTGGATAGATAAATATATAATTAAATATTAAATATTCAGTATAAATTACGAAAATTCAAGTGACCAAGCATGAAGGTAAATAATACGATTGAGAAAAATGGAATGGTAATAGACGGCGCTTTAAGGTATAAAAAAGGTTCGATGCATGGAAAAAGCTCGTTCACCTATGTATGCCAAACCTTGTCTCGCTAAAGAAGCAGGAATAGTAAGGAGTGTGCAAACAATATTTATTTGATACTTAACCTCTCCCTTTCTTAAATCAGTGCGGTGGCAATCTTCTTGACATTAGTTCTAAATATCGACTCCTCTTCATGAGGGAAATATTTACGTAAAAGAGTCATAGACGCATATATTCGAAATGTCCGTTCAATCACCCGAGAACTACCATGCTGAGAAACAACCGCCAAATAATCGAATTTTGCCAAATTTACTCTTGAAAATGCGTGTTTTTGAGAAAAATCATGAATATATTTATCAATGAAAGTTTCAGCCACTTCAGATTAAACTACGAACAAAATTCTCAGCGAACTTATAAGAAAAATACTGAAGAATTTTTCTGAAAATTCATGATGTGTCAAAGGAAGTTTGGCAACGCCTGAGGGCTCATACAACGTATTTCCATCGCCCAATCGAAAGGCATTGACGACGCGCGTCATTCTACAAGCATCATAACGATTCGAAACCACGCAATAGCCCACATGTAGACGTATGTTCAAAATTATTGACTTCACTAGCAAATTGATGATGAAACTGTAGAAATGCGCAAAGTTGTTGCTGTAATCGTCGAAGGGGAAAAATGTATAGGGGGTCACGACCCCCGACCCCCCAGGAGAGGCTAGGGTAGAACCCCCCCCCCTCCCCGGGGGAGCGGTCTCATTGGTTGAAATGGGTGGTTTTTAAAAAGTAAAAGGGAAAATAACGGATTAACTAAAGGGCATTGGCGAGGCATGAATTATCGATTATCGATATTTCCCCATTTGAAGCTGCGGCGAAGAATTGATTATTGAGGTGTTCGTTACGAGCACCCTGTATATCAATCCTTTCCGATAGGTTTAAATGACAGAACCATCGATAAATGCCTAAGCACGCCACGGCACTGCTATATGATCTCTAATTGGTGATGCTAGTGCTCAAATGCATACCTGGTTTCGCCGCTCTTCTGACGTAAGGGCGTATCTCTCATTGGCGGATCCAGCAAAATGGCAACATTGTTTTTTCCATTTAAACCTAAGGACATGTATTGATTCTAGTAGGGGCAAGGTGCTCCGACAAGAATCGATTGTTTAACGTAGGTTTAAATGGAGGAAATCCGGTATTGCCAAACTGCTGGATCCGCCTCTGCTATTTTCAAGTGAGCCCTGTCTTCCATATAACTCCATGCTTTCCGATTTGTCCATTGTAGCCACCCGCTCCTACCAATATGATTAGTCCATTTTCTCTTCGTCTACTATCAATTTCAATAATCAGCTAACACTCCAATTCCAGATCCACAGTCCGTACAAATAAAGGTTTTCAGTCATGGTGCGGAGTTGCATAATCTCCGCCCCTATTTAAGTTTGTACAAGGAGAGTGAACCAACCTCATAGCTGAACGTTTTCATCGAATACCCTTTATACAGTCATGCAGAGAAAAAAAATCCCCGAAGTCATCAAGGATTCACGTTTTTTAGTTTTCACGTAGATAGAAAAGTATGACAGTAAGTCTGCCGTGCGAAGAAAGAACGCATTATGAGTATTCGCATGTTGCCGAATTTCCCATCGGAAAATATATATTTTTGTAGATATCCACGAATATTTTGCCTTGCAATCTTCAGACTATTGAGATCAAATTACGAACGAAATTCTCTAAAAAAATCGGAAAAAAAAAATGTTTGTAAATATTCCCGAAAATGCATGTTTTATCGAGGGAAATTTGGCAACGCGTAAAGGCTCTTACGGCGGTTTTCCTTAGCACGGCAGAAGTCTGTAACGCTGCAAACGGATAAACTAGAACTGTTTAACTCAATAATTGAAAAAGTTAGAGCGTATCATGAGTTTCTTTTGCCCATTTCGGTATAATTTAAGCTTTAACTTAAAATGATGCATCTCGCCTGTATAATTTTACTGTTTTTTTGTAGTTCTCTGAAAATTTGACACATAAGGTTTGTGCTTTTTTTTATCTCATACACTTTGATGGGAAAAAATAGAAGCTTCAAAAACAGAAGCTTTCACCCCCGTGGAGCCAACCTTATTTTTCTACTTGACGGCTGTGACATGACATATTTAAATTTCAGATCCATGCAGCTGAAATGTCATTAACAGGTTAAGATGACGCCATTATGGCACCCATTGTGGGTCCCCAGTCGTGGAAGTGAAAGTACTTTTGCTGGATCTTTTTCCAGTTCTACGTAGGAGGTACTTGACGCACGTGATCTAAGTGCGTCAAGCAACCATTCGCATGCCAAAGGGGGGATCGTTCAGGTCGTTGACAAATTCACCGCAGTGGTGTGAATTTGAGCAGAAAAGCTGCGGTTTAATTTTTGAAACTTAAAAGTACACTTAGTCGTGTGAGATTTTAGGATTCGTGCGGAGAACTCGTCAAATGCACGCTTTTCGAGTGATTTTTAGCGCCTTTCTGGTAATTTTTTCATGTATATGTGCACTGATTTTGGCATGGTTTGAATGATGATGATTGAAGATGTGAGAAATAAAAGAACACTTAGTCGCGTGAGATTTTAGGATTCGTGGGGCCAACTTGCCTAATGCATACTTTTCGAGCGATTTTTAGCGCCGTTCTGGTGATTTTTTGATGTACATGTGTTTTTCAGATAATAGATTGAAAGTTGAATGATAATTTTGAGTTAAAGAAAAGCTTAAATTGAAAGTTACGAATAGACAAAATCTTTACTGGAAATCTGGATTTCATTTTATATTCAATTTAAAAAAAAAAAAAATAATCAGTAAATATTAATGAGCAATCTTGTTACCAATATAACTTACTTCATTACTGATAAATTAATCGTTCTTTTTCATTTTAATAAATCTTGCATTTTTCCAAAGCTTTAAAATTGTTTTTATTTAATCAAGTTTTCATTTAATTAATATTTACGTACAGTTTTAATTGATATTTCCAGGCTGAAGAAATATTTGACCGTTTATGTTGATAAGTCTTATTTTAAAGAATTGAATGAAACCTTAGTGAGAAAACCCCCGTAATTAGAATGAAAACCGGCAAAAAAAGTTTTTTTCTAGAATGTTTGAAAAGTCTAAAAATTGCTGTCTGCTCATTTTTTCCAACACCTGATTCACTTTGGTATTTGCAACATTTGAAGCTGCATTTGCAAAAAAAACAATAATCGAAAAATATAAAAATGACGGTTGTTTGAGGTAAACGGGTAATTGAAAAATTCGGACATTGTTCGTTTTAATCTTATTCGCCGCAATTCTAACATGACATTTCTATCTGGTTCTACTCATTGCATTAACTCCTGTGTAAGTAGTATTGTTCGGTACATACCTATTGTAATCTTGTCTATGACACATTATGATACAGAAAAACTTAAAAACCGACAGGGGAGACAAGGGGGACATACAATACTTTAAGCGCACATTTCTATGCAACTAATATGTTTTTACTGTCCAGCTGTGGAAGGCTCACGCTGAAATATGGCCAGTAGATTCAAGAGGGTTTGCTGTCGGGCATACTACCGACAGATCTCACACGGAATTGTCAAAACCGACGGATGAAGGTCATGGGGTTTCACATCGCGACGCAAACATGGAAAATGCACTTGGCTCAAAACTCGAATGGCTGAGCACACTCTCCACGAAATTCGGTAACCGATATGATGAGATATATTCACAAAATTCCGCCAAGAATGATTTTAAAAAAATTGCACAATCTAATTACTTAAATTACTGATACTATAAACATAGAGCTGTATTTTTTATATCCGTTAATTGAATCGCATTTAGCAAAAAGAAACCAGCAGCGAGATTACAGTGTTTTCAAAATTTTGCAACTTCTTCTTTTCTTTTAAAGATACTCCATATTCGTACATTATTAAAACTTACACAATGAATTTACTTAAAAATTGACAGTTTCTTGGCGCGAAGTAAAACAAATTTGCCTTACTGGGAAATTTTTTAGATGATTATGATAAAGCAACATTTTCACAACTTTGTAATCACGTTGGTTCCTTTTTGCAAATGTGATCCGATGATACATTCACTGTTTCAAAAGCGGATCCTGTACCTTTAATGAAAAAGCCAAGAAAAGTAAAGGGCAAGAACCCTCTCACATGTCCTTTGGCTGTCTAAATATTCACACCCATGCGGTTTTAGGTTGATGACGACATGACATTTGACGATCATCAAATTCGTTTCGAATTACCCTGGTAAAAATTGGCAGTAGAATCTGTGTACCAAAATACCATGGACCTAAAGCCAGCTGTAAGATTTCCAAAAGCTTTTGTAGCCGGCTGTATAATTTCTTACAGCCTTTTATAGCCGATGGCGATTAAGCAACAGCCAGACGATAAAGTTTATGCTAAACGTTATTAAATACGGATACTAGAAATTAGTTAGTTTTTGGACTAACGCTTTCTTTTTGTGCCATAGTATCTTGATTTTTTTTTGCGAGGAAAGCTCCGTACTTTTGAAGGATGCCTGTCATTCTCAATATGTTGGAGCGTCTTCAATTTCTTTGATACTGTGCAATACCTCTGGTGTAAAATAGTTGCTTCAGACGCCGTAGCACGCTGCGGCGCGGCGGGCAGAGCGCGGAACGCGCATTGGCGCCTACAAACCTAACAGGGATACTTCACGCATTGCGCAATGCGTGAAGTATCCCTGTTAGGTTTGTAGGCGCCAGTGCGTCGCCGCTCCGCTTTGTGTTAGGATCTAATATTTAATCTTGTTGAGTCAGCGTTTTTCAACTCATGATTTTGAAATGTTTGCACACTCTGTATGGATTATTCTCATTTTAATTGATGAAAACATATATGTAGTAAAGGAAAAAATAATGTGCGTTTTGTAAATATTAAGGTGATTCCGAACAAACTTAAGGATTTCCAAAGCACACGAATTTCTACACAATGTCTTATAGCCATTTATAGGCAATGACGATAAAGTGTAAAGCCCGGCGATAGGAACTATAGCCCGACTGTATACTTTTTTATAGCTTCGTATAGCCCGGCTATATGATTTGCTCCGTTTTATACAGCCAGCTATATGATTTTCAATAGCCTCCTTTAGTCGGCTATAAGAACTCCTATGGTATTTTGAAACGCAGCTTTTTACGCCAAATTTTACCAGGGTAAGGCAAAACATTGACATTTTGGAACTCAGAGAACTTAGTAGCAATTCATGAATCCTACCACATTCTGGGTGAGAGGGGATTAATACTGCGTGACGTAAGGCAAGAGTTGCTGCAAAACGCAGTTTTTTTCACAACTACATGCTAAACGAGCAAAAAGTCTTAATATTTACGCAAGATCATAAGTGTCTGGCATAGTTTTATGTAATTTTTCACGGGTTTGAGACCTGTGTCTCGATTGCAAGCTGACGGAGGAGAAGAATGAGGGGGGGGGGGTTCAAATTATTCAAATTTCACACGAAGGATAAGACCTCGATGATTCGAACAAATGAGTTCTGGTCGAAGAATCATGTTTTGAAGGTTTAAGAATATACCTGTCTAAATGGCAAATGTGTGGTTCAATATAAATGAAGATATCACTCTTCGAAAATGACATCATATGCTTTCATCCATCACAATACTACCGTGATAGAAAGGAGAGAAATAAGTGTCAAATTTTCAAAATCGAGTCTCCTTCAAAATTCGTCTTATCTCTGATATATGAAAACACTGAAATAGCTAAAACAGCAACAAAAAAAAATTTAATTTTATAAAAACGAGACATATGAGAAAGACGTTAGTGCGGACAAAATTACGTAGTTTCAGGCAAGACAGCAGTAAGTGACATTATTCCTCCAGAGAGCCAATAAAAACAATGCTTTCAAGTAAAATGTCGCTTTCTTCTGTCGATTTTTAGCCTGAAAATGTGTTTGTTGTGTGTCCAAAACGCAACCACGCGAGCATGCAGAAGATAGCACTTACGGCTGTCTTGCCTAACACTCGCCAAACATGAAAATGAAAAATACCCTTCTCATGTAATTGAAATAAAATCAGCCGGGTTTTAATCATCCAAAGAATATCTAAGAGTCTTTCGGATGATGCGTGACAGTTTGAAAAAGAACGGGAGGGTTGTTTCAATAAAATTCTCCGCTCAGATGCTTCTAAGCCCGTTTTCTCAAAACTTCATTTTTGGACTTGCTACTGCTATCCTCTTTGCTATAACGGCAGTAAAGTACTCAACGTATCACTGGTAAAAAAGACCTCTTGGACCAATGCCGCGGTGCAGGCAGGCTCGAGGCATAAAACTCGAGGACCAGCGCAGCTGACCGAAAGGGAGTATAATTGAAAGAATTTTGACTTGCTGACACATTTATCTGAGGGCAAATAACGCGTAAAACACGATTGGCACATTCAAACCGGGAAAAAGTGACTCGTAAACCGAGAAATATGCAGTTCAAAAAGCGCAACTTTTCCACAAATTTAAAACGGCCTGGTTGCGTACCGAACCGTATGACGTCATCCGGCACGAATCGGAAGCGAGCATAGGTTTCTATGACTTGCGTCAAATGTATTTCTAATCCTGGTACATGGAAACAATAGGAAAGTCAAAACTGTAGTTTTAGCATCAGAGAACCGAATCTCATCCATGTTATGTGTAGTTGATAAGCAACAATTCCACATTTAAATACGTTTTATTTGAGCAAACAGCAGAGGAAAATATGAGGAGACAGCAGACTGCCGAGTACATCATTTCCATCATTTTTTTGTGATTCCGGAACATTTGAAATTCTTTCGAGTCTTTGAACTTTTTTTAAACGAGTTTATCCGGGATATTTGCTCCAAAAATACGCAACGAAAAATACGTGATCTTCTCACCTCCGCTGTTGAATATGCAGTTGTCGAAAATGTTCCAGTTTCTTGTTTTTTGTTTTTGTTTTGCGACCTTAGTCCCATTTTTAAAGTACATTCTGTGACCAATTATGACGTAATAAGGACTAATAAAGGAACCCTGATGCTCATACTCGTTTTATTTTACATACATATAGTACATGCAGAGGTTCGAAAAGCTTCGGCTCCTATCACCTGCATGTATCATATGTAAGCAAAATAAAACAAGTATAAGCATCAAGGTTCCTTTATTAGTCCTTATTAAAGTCCAAATAATATTATTTGGACGTATTTCTGCCAAACGGAACTATGTGCATTATTTTTTTTTTATTTATTCAGTAAAATACGTATTAAAGTATTTACAATGTGATGATTAGACCTTAAAGCAGATCTTTTTACATTTTGTTTTAATAAAGAATTTTGGAAAAAATTTTGGGAAAATTTAAATTAGAGAATTATGAACTAAAAGTAAACTAAAATTGATTCGATCTGGAGTCATAGAGATGGTAAAAATATTGAGTAAGATACAGAAGTAGTGGAGGAGGTAAAGAAATTACAGAGGATACTATGTGCATAATGACATGAGCCTTGTTGTGCATATATTCCTGCGACTCTCAGGGCTCATGTCTAAACGCACATCGTTCCGTTTGGTAGAAACACGTCCATTTACAGATGCTACTCCAATGGACCACTAGACAAGGTACGAGTTAAATGATTCTGATACATGTTTCTTAACCAAAATTTCACGCAAAACACGATTCGCGCAACGAAAATGACTGAAACCAACTCCTAACGAAGATATTAACGTTTTTATTTCCCATTGGTTACAAGGAATTTGAACTGCCCGCTCACAAGAAACTCAAAGCTCTACGTGAGTCAAATCGCGCACTACAACGGTTTCAGCAATCTTCTCAATCGATCAATGTTCATTTCCCACCATGTGTTGTTCAAACTATAAGCAATTTGCTATAGCTGAGCCAAAGCGTCAAGATTGAGTTTGCCGGATTTTTATATCGCAGAGACTGTCATGATGAACGTTTAGCGCGCGATGTGAATCACGCAGAGCATTGGGTTTTCATGAGCGGGTGGTTTGAATTCACGCATCAGGAATCATTAAATATCTTTGGAAGGAGTTGATTTTGGTAATTGCCGTTGTGCGAGTCGTATTCGACGTAAAATTTTAGTTAAAAAACATGTATCAGAATGCTGAAATTCGTACCTTGTCTAGTGGTCCATCATGTTTAATCAATTATGACGCGTTACAGACACGGAGCAAGGACCAATCTCGAAAGGGCGTGACGTTATGGATGAACAGATGAGGCTGCGGCCGCGCGCCATCAGAGACTGGAAGCAGAAGATAGGTTTGTCCTCCAAGCCTTCAACATCGACAGGGATCACCCCGGAGATGCTGCAAAGGAGACCGTCCTGGAAGGACAGAGTTAAGAGTGCCAAAAAGAAAGCGTGGGATGCTATGCGTTCATTGAGCGGAAGCTTAAGCGCAAGTTTAAGCGGACGGAGGTTCCAAGACGACCCGAACTTCGAGGACGTCCCGGGCACCCCGGGACTAGGAAGCCCTCGCAGCAACAACAGCAGTCCTGGGAGGAGAAGAATAAGCTCTCAGTCACCACCTCCCAATCGTAGAGGAGGTGCCGCCGCCAGGAATCAGAGGCGGTCCTCCTCCAGGCGCTAGAAGTAGGGCCGTACTCGGACCGCGTTCAGCAGAGAGGAGCCAAGCCACGTTAGTCATCGTCAAATTTGATCGGGTAATTTAATTGTTTACATGAAAGTGGCTGTGCGGATTTTTGTGCAAATTTCCAGAAGCACTTGATTTCGTCTGCAAAAGGCATGTACTTGCTTATCTTCTCAGCGTAATATTATATTATTGTTATTATCATTATCTGTATATTATTTTACGCGCAAATAGATGGTCACAACCCCTTACCAATTGTCGCAAATTTTCAAAAATCGTCAATATACGAAATAATGTTCGATTAAGCGGCCAAAGCTCTAGATTCTAGAACCGGTGGCTATGACGTATAACGTGATGTAGACATGTTTGTCTCCAACCTGATGAGTGCGTCACGCACGTCTAATGAAATGTTGCAACGTCTGAGTACGCATACGGTGTTTTTTTTTTTCTGTTGTACCATAACGTGCGTACCACCGATCTTCTCGAACAAAAAAGGGGAAAACAGGTAGACATTTACATTCAAACCCTCAAAAAAGCACTCGTTGATGCATCAGAATACGCACGATTCAATTTCAAAACTTTTTTCAATCATAAATGTTCTATTCACTCACTCAATCCCATGGTTATGGTTTTTCTGAAGCGTAAACCTCATGGCTGCGTCCAAATTTTGGTCAACATTTTACTTATCATAAGAAGGTTTTAATCAGTCTTTCATAAATATAATTTAGCAGTATTTTGGAAGAAGAATGTAAAGATTTGAGGGACAATCTCTAAAAAGGGTCTTCAAGACAGAAACCGAACCCTAATTTTTTTCCATGTATTATTTTTATTAAAGTTTTTATCATTCGATGTGTGATATAACATAAAAAGTAGAATTTTGAGCTTAGGAACTTTTTTCTGATATGCTCGTTTGCTTATTCATGAATCCCTGAAAGCCTGAAGCATAGATGTGTGCTAACCCTGACCCAATGCTCATTCAAGGTTGCAGAATCCTCAAATGGTTTAAAAACGTCTAATGACTAAAAAAAAGGTAATACGTAAACTGAACTCAGCGGAGTGGTAACTGACGTACCTTGCGACAAAAAATAAAAATAAGAGGAGAAGAAGAAAAGGAAAATTGCTTTTTTACTAGATCACCTGGAACGGGGATATGATATTTTCGATTTAATCGACTTTTACATCTCATTTCCAGGATCTTCAATTTTTATTAGATCGGCAAGGATTGACTGACATACACTGGGAAAAAAAACTACATTGGATTTAGAGTCATGACTCTTAAAAACATCGACAAGAAAAAGTACTCTTGATTCAGTCAAATTTAAGCTTAAATCAAGAACCAAGTCTCTTAATTCGAGCGGATTTCCTTTTGATTCAAGCTTAAATCTAATTGAACCAAGAGTCATTTTTCTTGTCAATGTTTTCAAGAGTCTGAACTCTAGATCCTATGTGTTTTTTTTTCCAGGGTAAGGTTCCAAAAAATTTTATGGTATTCATACTGGACCAATATTTGTCGAATTTTACACACTTTAAATATTAATTCAAGTATGCTGTTGGTTTATTTTTGATATATTTATACAAGGCTGATCGTGTATTTTATTCTTACGAAAATATTTTACTTTATTATGGTAATCAATTCAAATTTTTACAAAATGTATCTATTCGATAAAATCGTTACATTTTCTTGTGGCCTTGTCATTTTAGGATTGATTCTTTCGCAGAATGTTTTGTCTGTAAAGTGCCTCAATGTGAAATAAAAATAAAACCAACTGACTTTTGAATTTTTTTTAGAAAATCTTCTGCAAATGTAGAACCTGACAATTTCTTTTCTCAGATCCATGCCAGTGGGCCAACGTAGATATGTTTGATTGTCCTGACTTCAGTTGATCTTATTTTCGATAGGAATAAGTTGTTGTAAAGCAGACACAATCAGAGAATTCTAACCTAAGCAGTCTGTTGCATGCAAGATTTTGCACCTTGAATTTTTTGGATTCAAAAGGCGTGCCTCTTTTACAGTCTAAAAAAATAAGTGTTGTGCGTCAAAAAATAATCAAAATCTAGAGAAAGAGGGAGATGTATTTGAAAGTGCTGTATCACGCAACTTTTCACCTCGTAAAATGTTTTATGAAGGCCTAATGATGCTCTCTTTGAAATCCATCAGTGGAAAGGACGTTCTACTTTTTAAAATGGGTGAAAAAAAATCATCTAAAAAAAGCCAATACAATTATACACAGCTCAAGGAGTGGTGAATCAGTTTGACGTCAAATAGAGGAATAGGTGGATAGAGGAATGGTTTAAAAAAAAAACCCGAGGTCACTTCAGGGGTCACCAACTACAAGTTCCTGACGCAGAAGCTCCAATTAAAGATTCTAATTCCGAACAATGATGTTGACAATTTTGGCATTGAAGTACATTATTACGTAACTAGGGGCCTCGCCCCCTGGCCGCTGCGCGGCCCCACCCCACCGAGACGCTTTGCGAGATAGAGCATTCTTATCTTTAGACTATCTCCTATCGAAAGTCGTAAAAATCATGAAAATCGGCGGGGTAGATTTGTC
Source organism: Bemisia tabaci (assembly GCF_001854935.1). Classification (NCBI taxonomy): domain Eukaryota; kingdom Metazoa; phylum Arthropoda; class Insecta; order Hemiptera; family Aleyrodidae; genus Bemisia; species Bemisia tabaci. Next base: position 1,514,995 of record NW_017547881.1, read on the forward strand.
GAACGAATTTTCACAAAAAACGAAAATTTAGATTGCTTAAATGTGAGAATCCACAACTTTATCACGTTACATATAAAACCTGAGTTATATTTCCGACAAATGAATAGAACGGGCTCATCGAGGGGACAAATTCTTGAAAATCATGGAAGTTGGACAAAGTAGAAGCAGTGGCGTGGCGTGCTTTGCGATATATAGATTGATCGGTCATTTAAACCAATGAAAAAGTATCGATGAACAGGGTGTTCGCAGCGAACACCTTAATAATCGATTATTTACCACAGCTTCAAATGGGAAAATATCGATGGATCGCACAGCGCGCCACGCCAATGATAGAACGGTAAGACGAGCAGTGACAAAAATTGAAAATTTAGGGACCAATCTAGGTACTGATTATGATATTATGGTGATTGATGATTACCAATGTAGGTACTGATAATGATGCGACAGCTTTACGTGGTAAAAAAATGTAAGTTTTGTGTTACGATGTTTTAGGGGAAAAACAGGAAAAGAATGCGATTACTGGCCGAACAGCGATACATAAATGAAGAATCTCCGTCACAAAATAATTCTCGACAACAATCACACAATTTTTGAGCTTCCTCTTATTACCACACAGTATCTCAGTAATTCTTCTATCACTTGTTCATATATTTATTTAGCATCTTTTTTAACTAAAAAATTCATTAATTTTTACTCTTATAACAAAATAAAAGTTAGAGTATTTTTGTTTATTTCTTTATTTTTGTTTTTTGTTGACCCTCCGTCTTTTAACATCTTCCCCAGATTCGTCCGCTGAAATAACGTGGGTGTACGTCAAAAACCGAAAAAAGCCTGACAGTTCGTTAACCGCAGGAGAGATCAAATTCTAAGTTTTCCACGAAATTTTATGCTCGTACTTTACAACTCGCAAGCAGTGCTGGTACATTTAAACCTTTATCTAATCTCATTATCTCTCATTATCTAATCTCGAACGGTACATGCATTGATTCTAAAATTAATTTTTTTTTGAAAAATTTAAGGTCGGTTTCCATCAGTATCATTATTCACTAAACTGCAAAACGTGCTCTGTAAGATTAATGGACATTTGATGACGTCCGTTTAAAATATCCGTTCATTTTTCCGAGAATCTTGCGATTTTGCCGCGCATTTTACAGGGGCGTAGCGTGCTTTGCGATGTATCAATTGATTTGCCATTTACACCTATTGAAAAGCATCGATAAAGAGGGTGTTCGCAAACACTATAATAATCGATGTTTTACTATAGCTTCAAATGGGGAAATATTGAAAATCGATCAATCACGCTTCGTCTCTGGCATTTTATACTAGGTTTGCACATAAAAGTACTGCAGAAATTTCGCCAGAACATTTTCCACACAGAGAAGGCAAATCACCGAGGTTTTCAAGAAGTGACGGTGAGAAGTTTCGTGTTTTTAAAATAAAGTATGACAGGAGGCCTGTGTCAAAGATGGGAAATTTCATGAAATTTATTGAAACTTCTGGGGATAGATTCAGGAGGTTAAGAAACGCCTCGAAACAGTAATTCTAAATTTTGAAATTTCTTACCCCAAGCGTAAAACATTCGCGCGTTGCAAATGTTTTCGTTAAGGTTAGAGGTTAGGTTGGGGTTCTTCTCTTTGAACTCCTCTTTTTGCCCCCTCTTTGTGAATGGCACCTTAAGTAGAGTAGCATAATACCTTAGCATCAACGGGAAGACCATCTGAAACGCTTTCAGACCTCCAAAGGTTTCATCAATAATTCTGAAAAAATTAATAAATTTCAACTTATGTGAAATTTATTCGAGCCTTGGATGCTTAACGCTGCTTTACAACTTGGTGCTTTGCAAAGTCTCTAAGTACTTGTCCTTTGGCACCAAAAAGGTTTTTCTTAATCTAACTTCCGTGCCCGCTGCGCAGTTTTAGGTGTTTCCTGAACAATTTCTTTTTTCCGAGTTGGTGTGTTTTCAAACTCACTGATTCAATTCCTGTGCGCTACAATTGTGAAGGCCAGAACTCGGATTGCAAAGATGGAATGTCGGAAGAGGCGAAGGTTATATGAAAACGGCGGATTCAGTTCGGAAAGAATTTTTCTACGTGAAAATGTGCAAAAGCTTTCGAGATTCCACCTTTGGGCTTCCATTCCTTCTTTTTCTGCCGTGCTGTGGAAGAACGCAGTGTGAGGTTGCCAAATTTCCTCCCCAAAAAGATTTAATTTTGAACAAAATTATGAATATTTGAGGAATTATATATAACAATGTCGGATGTGAAAAATTACCTCTTTTAAACACGTTCAAAAAACTGTTCTGGCATCGAGAAAATTTTGAGAAAATACTTGAGATGTGATCTTCGAGATCTGCACATTATGCCAGAGCTAAATATATTCAATTTTTGTGTGACCTAATAAAAACAGTTTTTTAAGCTTGTTTCGAAAAGGCAATTTTTTATATCCGCCATTGTTACATATAAGGCCTCATTTGTCTTTGCGATTTTTAGATTTTTTAAGATGAAATTACGAACAAAATCCTCTGTAAAATTGGAAAAACATATTTAAGAATTTACTGAAAAATCCATGATTTGTCGAAGGAGATCAGGATCAGGCCAACAACGCCTAAGGGCTCATACGGCTTTTTCCTTAGCAAAGCAGTTTTGGTCGCTAGCTTTTCGTCCTTTTCTCTCAAAGACCTCACCGAGCCATACTGATTAATTACTCTGCCTCGATAGTGGGCAATGACTTCGTAAGAAAAGTATACCAGAAAAAGTATTCCAACTCTCTGGTATACATTTTAAATTAGAAATACCGTATTCCTCAGACAAAAAACTTACTTTGCGTACATGCATAAGCCTTTTTTATCGCAAACCAGTAGTCTTCAAATGAAGGCAGTTGTCTGTTTTCGTTTCTGACGATTCATGATTTGACTAATCACGGATAAAAGAGGTATTCACCGTGTGATATGATTTTCTAGATTCAATAAAAATATCCAAAATATATAGTTTTGTTTTAAAATTCCTGGTTTTTTATACACATTCTGTGAGCTCAACGTCTTGGGTACATGAGGGTTTTTACTATATTTTCAATAAGGTGTGTGAGTAATTCTATGATTGAAGGTCAAAATCGACCGCAAAGAAGCGACGCTCAGGAAAAAAACTTTTACCAAGTGACAAGCTAGGGGACCAATGGGTCCATGGGGACGCCGATCGTTTCAGAGGGTTTGCGTAGACAAATCAACGCAGGAAAATGTTGTTTTTCCCCCCTATTTTTGTTTCTCCCAACCGGGTGAAACGTCGTTGGCTCAGTTATTTTGGAGATTCCAGTCAGAAAAAGGTCCAAATTTTGCAACTGAAAAAATTCGAGCACCTAAATGTTAGGCAGTGTCATATACCTTTCAGATAGAATATTAATGTTGATCAAGGTTTTTTGTACACAGAAAAATGCATGCATATATGGAAGTATCTTCGGATCATTAATTAGAACTTTGAGTTGTGTTGCTCGCTCGAGTTTCCAAAGAGAGTGACCGGAGTTTTTAGTTAGTGACTCACTTATTGTTAGTTAGCTAACTTAGTGAGTGCGATCCGATAATCTTTAAATTACTTAAACTGTAAAGAAAATTGTCTAGTCTCTATACTATAAGCTCCGAGACCTCCTAATTTTGCGAAACTGGTGACGCTTAGTTCCAGCGTTCTACCGGGCCGATTTTCATAATTTTTGCGGTTATTGACGGGCAATTGTCTCTAGATAAGCCAACTCTTTTCAGATTTTCAAAATATGGCCCAGGTTTTTTTATATTACGTGGTAAAGTTGCGAATTCTCCCATTTAAACAATGTAAATTTATACTTTTTGTCATAGTTCGTTTGAGCGTTCTACCGGGCCGATTTCCATGATTTTTGCGTAAATCGACAGGTAATAGGCCCTAGATGAGCCCGCTGTAATCAGATTTTGGAAAAAGGACCCAGGTTTTTTTAAAATCACGTTATAAAAGTGAGTGAGTTTATAGAATGCTCCGGTACTGCTACCGCTATGCGCGGGAGGATGCGCAGTGGTCGAGGAGGTTGCGCAGTAGCTGTGTAGCCTGCGCATCAGCTCTACACTTATCTACATAAGATTCGCACCTGGGACCTCACGGCGAGCGGTGACCGAGTCGTTTAAGACGTCGAAAACGTCCACCTTTAACTCAGTGTTGGTTCGATCCCCGGTTCATGAAATCTTAATTATTACCTGACTATCATTGTTCATTGTTTTACTGCAATATTTCATGAAGCAGTCATTCCAAAACGCGTCCTTTTAATTTTAAAGTAATTTTAAGTAAAGTTTAAAATTAAAGTATACCTCATATCGTAATTGTTTAGGGGAAAAATAAAACTAACACTGATAGGAGGGTAAAAATAGGGCCGCGAAGCGGCCCATTGATGGCGCGGAGCGCCTTCAGGGGGTTGGGCCGCGTAGCGGCCAGGGGGCCCCCTAGTTACTATAAACTCCATGTAATTACACTGAAAACTTAAGTACCTATACCTTTCATAAAATGAGAATCTCTTCTTGCACTGATCATATCTCCTCTAAGCATGACCGTACCTAGTAAATCATTCTCTTTGGAGCAAATTCATCATTTTCAATTCGAACACTCCTAAACATTGTTTATTCAATTACGTATAACTTTGTGTTGTTTTAAAACGGCGTTTCAACTGGAAAAAAACCAAAATTCTTCCGACCGAATAATTCGAAAAACCGAATAATTCGTTGTATTGCCTCATTTTCCAACCATGTTTGCCACCGAGGCACCACAATACCCCGCTCATTTTCTGGAGCTAAGCAACCAAATGAAAATAAATGGCTACTGAGCTGACCGATTTCAAAGCAATATCCCCCGGTGCCGCCAAATTGCTCTGGATTAGGTAAAGACAGCTCGGATACTTGAAAAAAAAAACCAAGCTCGATTCCATTGGAAGGCAAAAAATAATTTCCAGTCAACAAATATGGACACCTCTCTTTTTTATCATATATGTTTAGCTATAATAAACTACTCCTCGATAATATATAACATTCATTGTAAGGGCCGTTATGAGCGCAAAAAAATAAAAATAAAAACAAGTTGGTTTTTGCAATCGCTAGCGATAGCAATATTCGTCATGGGAACTTTTGCTTCTGGGATATGAAAATTTTAAGGTACAGTTCGTTTGTAGTAACTTCAGAATTGAAGGGGCTATGTAATTTTGTGTCGACATCTCTTTTTTAACATTTTTAATTTTTTTTCTTTGCATACAAGAAAGCTGTTATTTACCAATTATTTATTTTCGTTGGATTATGTATGGTTTTTGGAAGTTAACGCATTTAACTTTCAGTTTCGTTTTTTCGGCGTAAAGTATGATATTTTTACTCTACGCATATGCCCGAATACGCATCATAACGACGGTGAAACTACCAAACCACGTATCTCGTTTGCGGTGTTTAAAAATCTCCGCTCACATTTTATTTTTTTGAAGTAGACCAAATCAATATCATTCCTTGAAATTTTCACAGAATTTTCTCCGCACGAAGAGGAAAAATCACGGAAATTTTCAAGACTGGACGTTAAGTAGCTTTTCATTTAAAAAATAAAGTATGACAGGAAGTCTGCGACGTCGCAAACCGAGATACGTGGTTTGGTAGTTTCACCGTCGATAAGTGACCTATGTGCTTCCTAAGTTGCCATTTTTTTCATTCAAATAGATGTAACCGAAATGTTAGATGTGTACTACCTATACTACTTTCATGTCATTGCTTTATTTATTTATTTACTTTTTGCGTAGGTATAAATTGTTATTTTTTGCTGAATTTTGGAGAAAATATTGCTTTAAGAACGTGGAATGTAAATTAATTTTATTGAAAAAAGAAAATACCATCATTAATTTGGGCGAACAGAGAAAATATACATCAATATTTGGGTCAACATCTCCCTGATTATATAAAGGATGAATATATTAGTATTTCTGTATCAAAAAACTTAGCTTTTGTCTTCAGAGATACGATGATTCTAGTCCCAGTCAATTTGTTTTATTGAAAAAACAAAAAAACAAAAAATAAATAAAAAAAAAAAAAAAACTGAAATGTCAGACATACTATTTTCATGTCTTTCTATTTGTATCAATAGGTACTTTTTGCTTAACTTACGAACGTTGAATGCAAATTAACTTTATTGAAAAAAGAAAATAACGTCATTAATTTGGGGGAACATGTGGCTGATTATATGAAGGAGGTATATTCCAGTATTTTTGTTTAACATATTAACTCACGAGAAAATGTTCGTACATTTATCATCTACTATTAATTATTTTTTGATGATTAGTCTAAAACATTCAATACAACCATTAAAAAGTAGTTCCCATCGTCGGGTATCGAACTCCCGATCGCCGGGTGCCCGCACCGAATCAAAAATACGAGGCGGTTTAGTCAACTAGGCTATAATGGATCCACGTGGGCGAGAGTAAAAATAGCATACAAAAGACTCGGGCAATGGGCGGGACTTATCACAAGAGACCTTGACTGCTTTTGGGATGATATGAAGCGCATTGCTGTTTTGCTGTAGGAGCCATGGTTCGCACTGTTTTAATGCGTCTCGAGGTTCATGCCAGCACGCATTCCGATCGCGGCAGTTGAGCTAAGGCAATATTTGCGTATCCATGAATTAAATCAATCAATCGAGCTCTGATTTTGACTTCTTTATCCGTAACGAGTCCTCCAGAACAATTTTCCACCTTGTACGATGGTTATTATTTCTTTACTTCTATTTTTCAAATTTGAGGTGGGATAATGGCGGCTTCTCAAGAACACCGAGGTAGGCGATCTTTTGCACCAACGAACAGAAAACTGATGGCGAAAAATAACCAATCAGAACCTCCCAAAAAAAAGAATTTGCCTAAAAACGGAACTTCGTGGTTCTGCGCAGATTTACCAGTCAGACACGACATCTCAAGGTGGAAAAAAACTCGCTGAAAGCGAATTTTAGCAATCAACACAACTTGACGTAGAGACATGATTGGCTAAAAAATACAACGGTTTTTGATACATCGGAAAATCAACCAAAAATCGGAGACTGGGCGAAACGCTCAAGGTCGCAGAGGTATAGGGAATCCCATTGCGAAAGCAACGGAACGATTCTAATATCATGGGGAACTCCGTTCCCATGACAACATGGGGAACTCCGTTCCCATGACAAAAATATTCCGACTACTTGGGAATTTTAAGATGCGAAATATCATTGGTTCGTTCTTCAAAATGAAAGTCGTAAAACAAAAAATCGGGTAAAAATACACATTGCAGCTTTTGATTCTATTTTCACGTTGTATGAATTAAGTTCAACGTGATGATAGAAATGCCTACATAAGTAAAATATCATGCAGAGTTAATAACTGAGGAACAGACAGATTACGAGGTCTTTTAAAGATGATAAACTGCCGAAAAAGAGATCACCCCAGGGGAATGAAAATTAAAAACATTTATCTCGGAGCCTTTAGACTTATTTTCCTCTTAAAATTGCTCTACAGGTCCGTTTTTTTCACTCCTTAAGAGAAGATTAGTGTCCTTCATTATTTGGGCCTCGCATTTCGGAATAATTAAAAACTCTCTATCTCCATATCTCAGATGCCGAGAGACTAGGGATAAATTCATGGAATGAATGTCATTTGCGAGTCAAGTGATCCTTCCTTCTTTCCATTTCGTTTGGTACTATTTTTAGTTGATCCTAAAATGAAAATAAAACTCTTCAGATCAAAGTTCTGGAAACAGAAAGTCCAAAAATTTGATCAAAGATAAAAAGCACAAAGTAAAGGTTTGAGTTTTTCCGTTACATGGCTACCGTGTCTTTTGTCACTGAGGGAAAGAATAACAAAGCTTCGAGAAAACCCCAACCAATATCGACGCCAATCGCGCCGTTGATAAAAGCGTCTTGATGCAACTATTCGTGTTCTATGGATGACCGTGTTGCATACCAAAAATCCGAAGGCGTTTTAACTTTTCGCGCTTCGAGTCACGCTTGTCACCGGTCTAAGTCTCATTGAAAAGTTGTGACCCTTTATTCTGGTACGCCCGCCATGGACAAATACCGTATGACCATTCGGAAGTTGCAAAAATTACTCCAAAAATATAAATTGCCTTGAAAGGGTGTAAATTAACATTTTACTTGATTTTTGAGAGAAATTTGTTCGCAATTTAATTTGAAGTGTCTAGAAATATTTAAATTACTCTCTAAAAGATAGTGTATGATATATTATATATTTTTCATACTATGTTAATTACAATATATTTTATATAATTTATTACAATCATGTACCCTTTTTTTGACGCTCCAAAATGTTCAAACTCACTTCAGGAGCCTTGTAACCATTAAATGCTTTAGAGCCTAATAAATTTCATATGGTGCTAATTGTATGTTCAAGTCTATTTTTCTATTCAAACAGAATCAACTGTGCGACCTGTGACGAAATAAATCATATTTTAATAAAAGAAAACTTCACTGGAACAAAGACAATTCTTCACGGCCGAGACAATTTTCAACGAATACACTGGAAAAAAACACATTGGATCTAGAGTAGACTCTTAAAAACATCGACAAGAAAAAGTACTCTTGATTCAATCAGAATCTAGCTTAAATAAAGAACCAAGCCTCTTAATTTAAGCGGATTTCGTTTTGAATCAAGCAAAAATCCGATTGAATCAAGAGTATTTTTTCGTGTCAATGTTTTCAAGAGTCTGGACTCTAGATGCAATGTGGTTTTTTTTCCAGTGTAGGAATATAAACTTTCTTTAAATACGTAAGAAAAAAAACTTTTTCAGAGCAAAAACAAGCTATATACTTGAAAGCATTTTTTTGTAAGTTGAGAAAAAAGAAGATGAAAAAGTTTTTTAATAACTTTTTCCCGTGCATTGGCAGTATGGCTCAGTCCTAGTAGATTTGTGAGATGGGGGGCGGCCGTTTGATGACATTGAATTCTAGCACGATACTCGATCCCCCGCCTCGGTTTTTTATAAAGTGACTGGAATGCAAGCTTCGACCGTAATTTCACAAAATTGAAAAACCAGTCAAAATATTGTCTTAAGCCGCCATCTTCTACTTGAAGTCAAGAGACTCGCGGTTTTAATTTCCTGAAACGACCTTCGCGAGGAGAGGAGGGAACGAGAGGGGGCCTCTTGAATCTATCAGGATACAACGATTTTCTCCGCATTCTCTTTGGAGATGAATTTTTATGCGGGACAATATGATCCCACGACCTTGCTGACGGTAAACAATACGGATCAGAACCGGAGTTATTCGTATTTTAAATGGATTTATTTAAATAAAAAGGAATTATCTCCATTCTGGCATGGACCCCGCTATGCATGTATCCTTACGGGTCTCAGGGCGTAACTCACGATGAATATAGTTTCTTTCGATATAAATAGGACGTATTTCTATCAAACGGAACTATGTGTATTATGACTTGAGCCCTGTTATGCGTGTATTCTAATGAGTCTCAGGGCTCATGTCTTAATGCACATAGTTCCGTTTGATAGAAATACGTCCAATAGTGCAAATGGAGGATTTTTATGCTAAAAAGAACTATGTTACACGCAATCCCTATGCACATGGTTCTTTTTAGTATGGATGCGTCCAAACAGTACATGAAAGATAAATATTCCCGAGTATCGAAGATGGCTGCACTGAACTGGGGCCACGAGTCGATATAAATAGTCCAAATAATACAGCCAGCACTGGAAAAAAAAACACATTGGATCTAGAGTCCAGACGCTTAAAAACATCGACAAGAAAAAGTACACGGAGAAAAATAGAACGGTGCTCAGCACCAACTTTGCTCTAATATCCGCCGGATGTGGTGGACTGCAGGAAAACATGTCACCTAGCGAGAAAGTTTGTGCGAAAGTACAGGAGGAATGTGCTGGGGACAAGTGTCGGCTGTGCCCAAGTGCGGAATGGAATGTTAAAGCAAAATCATCATCCGTCTCATGTGATGAAGTCCATCTTCTGGTACTCAGCGCGGTTCTATTTTTCCCCGTGTACTCTTGATTCAATCAGACTAACTTAAATCAAGAACCAAGCCTCTTAATTTAAGCGGATTTCGTTTTGATTCAAGCAAAAATCCGATTGAAGCAAGAGTATTTGTTCTTGTCAATTTTTTCAAGAGTCTGGACTCTAGATAAAATGTGTATTTTTTTCCAGTGAGGATAAATATTCAAGCGTTTTAAAGTTGTATGCCTTGAATTGGGACCATGACTCGCAGCAGGAAGAGGTTTACTCAAGGACAAAGGGAGACACTCCAATAGTAGTCCAACAAGTAGGAACTTTCATGCCCCAAGATTCGAAATTTTTGCAATAGTTAACAACACTGCCATGTTAAGAAAAAACGCCAAATGGACCTCAGGGTGTGCCAAATTGCATTTGCTAAGACACGAATTCCTTGGTAAACTTATGAATATTTTTTTTTTGAGCTCTCCAGATAATTTTATTAGCGTTTCACCCAGAGCTCCTGAAAATGCCAAGGGCAAATATTCATAACATTCCTCAAAAATGAACACTTCATTTGAGAAAATCTAGCAACCCTTATATGTTGATGAGACGTTTTTGTAGAAAATTTAATGTAGAAAAAAGTGACTTGATTCGAGCAAAAATATGCTCAAATTTACCTCCGAGAAGATTTCCGTGTAAATCAATAAAGAAAATAATGCTTATTTAAATAAGAAAATATGCTTATGTAAAAAGAAAAGTCACTTACATCAAGCAGAGACCCGCTTTCATTCAGGTATTTTGTTCTTGTTTCAAAATAAAATCCTCTTAAAGGCATACTCAAGAATGTTACTGCCTAAATTCAATCCCTGTTTTCTCTAATGAAATTTAAAAATTATGCTAAACGTTATTAAATATGGATGCTACGACTTGGTGAGTTTTTGGACTTCCACTCTTTTTTTGTGCCGTAGTATCTTGATTTATTTTGCGAGGAAAGCTCCGTATTCTTAGAGGATGCCTGTCATTCTGATCATGTTGGAGTGCCTTCAATTCCGTATGATACTGTGCAACATCTCTGTGGTGAAAGAGTTGCTTGAGGCGCCGTGACACGCTGCGCCGCGGCGAGCGACTGGCCAGCGCGTTGGCGCCTACAAACCTAAGGGGATACGTCAAGCATTGTGCAATGCGTGAAGTATCTCCTTAGGTTTGTAGGAGCCAGTGCGCATTACGCGCTGGCAGCACGCCGCTTCTGTTTGGTTCTAATATTTAAACTCGCGGAGTCAGCGTTTTTCAACTCATGATTTTGAAATGTTTGCACACACTGCATGGATTACTCAGGTTCGAGCCGAGAAAAATAGGTCTAAACGTTTATTCCTCCAGGAAACTTAATGTTAATAGCAAAGTTCAATGATGATTTTTATGAGTTACGAATATTTTATTGACTTTAAATTTTCAACAGGAGACGACGGGTGGATTCAAAACCATTCTCGTCTTATTTCCCCCAAAAAATGTGCCTTATTGCATTGGTATGAATGAGATGTTTATCAAGAAGTTTTCACTTGATTCAAATTTCTGAATGCTTTTTAGGAAATTAGCTCCTTTAAAGTTCACGAACAAGTTAAAAAGTGGGTAAATAGCCCTTGACATTCAATTTCTAGCAAAATGCCACACGGGAAAAAATTGAATGTTCCTTCAGCATTTATGATATTTTAAAAAAAATGTGTAACAAGTATAAATGCTGATTTATAAAAATATAATAAAAAAATGCTAGGTCAACTGCGTTAAATGAACAAATTCAATGTTGAGCAAGCATTTTTTTAAAGTAAATTCAACATTTGATCCTTGTCGCACATTTAATTTAACAGTATGAACGCTAAATCACTATTATATTTTTTTCCGCGAACATTTTAGACACAATCTCAAAGTTCATCAAAAACTCGTCCACAATCACGAGAATGGGCCTGTTGCAAACTTTTGCTGGAGCAAACCTAAGAGTTTTTCCCGATAGATAATGTCTCAAAAATCACGATGAGCGCATCGGTAAACTCTGAAATACACTCCTAACTTCACAATCTGCGTAAGAAATTTGCGTTTTTTTAAGCTTTTCGCTTCAAAAAGGATCCTACGGCACAAGTGAACATTTCGTTAGAGGAGTCGTTCCGTTCAATCCCTGCTCAACATGGCTGACGCTACCGCGCGCAAGTTGAGGAGAGTAGGAGCTCAATCAAGCCGAATATCGATCAACGCGAGAAAAATGTGAATGCAAACACGCCGATTGTTATCAGGTGGTTAGAATTATCGTCCAGTCACATGTATTTTGGCGGATTGGCGTCGGCTATGTTGAATATTGCGTGGTATCCTTGTGAGCAGGGTTTGGATGGAATGGCTCCTCTAACGCAATGTTCACCTGTGTCGTGGTATCGTTTTTGAAGCGGGAAGCTTGACAAAGCGCAAATTTCTTATGCAAATTAGGAAGTAAAGGAGTGCATTTCAGACTTTGCCAATGCTCTCATCGTGATTTTTCAGACACTTTCTATGAGCATCAAATCTTATTTGGACCGCGTTAAACAGATAAGAATCAAGCCACATCAGTTATTGCCAAATTTCATTGAGCAATTTAATTTTTTACATGAAAACGATTCTGCGGATTTTCGTACGAACTTTAGTGAATTTTCTCCAGAGTATGAAGCAAATTCCTTAAAATTTTCGAGGGGATCCCCCACAAACTTACTCTTGTAAAAAATTAAACTGCCCAATTAAATTTGGCGGTAGCTGATGTGACTTGGTTCCTTTCTGCTAAACGCGGTCCAATTAGAGCAGATACTAATCATCCCACGAAATTTGGAAAAATATCATCGAGTATAGATTAAAAAATGAAAAAAGCATAGCAGCACTGAGCTATTTGACTGGGGTTTTCTACTGCTAGCTATTTCTACCGTGCTAAGGAAAAGCGCCGTATGAACATTCGAGAGTTGCCAAATTTTCTCTGATGAAAAGTGTATTTTCAAGGAAAGTTATGGATATTTTTCCTCGAAATTTTTTGGGACTTTGGGTTAAATTGCAAACAAAATTATCAGAAAAACTGGAAGGAAATATTCATGAGTTTACCCGGAAATTCGTTTTTTTTCAAAGGACATTTGGCAACGCCTGAAGGTTCATACGGCGTTTTTCCTTAGCACGGCAGAGTTGGCGTACCCCCTAGTTTCGCTCTTAACAGTTATTTTGGATCAGTGTTCGAAACTCGCCTTTGAGTTTTAGGAGCCAAGTGGCGCATCAAGCCCGATTTTTAGGCACCATTGAAGATTTTTTAAGGGCCAAATTGATTTTTTGCCTATATATTACAATGCATTCAGTGAAAAGTTAGATGCAAGATGTCTTCGCAACAGAACAGTATGAAATCGTGAAGAATAGAAAAAGCTTTCACTTGTAGTGCTGAAAGTTTCGAATAATCACCTGATATGAAAATTCAGATTTTTAGGGGGCAATTTTTAGGGGCCACGTTGGCGCGGAGCCTTCATTTTTTAGGCGCAGGCGTATTTGGCGCGTTGGCGCCTGTGAGTTTCGAGCACTGTTTAGGATGTTCTCGATGTAATCAACGTGTTCTGTGCGAAACTCCAACGAGAAACCAAGTCCAATCCGTATCTTGTCTAGTGGGTTCGTTCGGGGGGCATTAATCGGAAGAGTCTCGGGACACATTGCCCCACGATGGGGGTCGGAGGGGGGGGGGGGGGGGGGGNAGGCACCCGTGAGCCCTGACCCCGGAGCGAGGTGTGAAAAATGAGGCGCACGCCGGCGCGGCGGGGTCAGCGAGGAAATGAGCGACATCCATCCACTCTCTCGCTTTGCCCGGCGAAAAACCGCGTATGCGGTCGTCGGGAACCGTGCGGAGATGCGCGGTTTCTACCGCGAAAGAGGAGAGTGAAGTGCTGGCTCCGTTGTCTCTGAGATTGATACGGGCAACGTGCTTCATCTCCACTTGGATCTGCGCCTTTTCATCCTCTGTCGCGGAGAGCAGTCGTCCGAGTTTTGTGACATTTTCACGGTCGAGCATACGCGCCTTTCCTCTAATCTGTGCTGCAGTAGCGGCGGATCCATCAATTTGGCAACACCGAATTTCCTCAATTTAAAACTATGTTAAATAATCGATTCTTGTCACAGCACTTGGCCCCTACTAAAATCGATCTTTTTCCATAGGTTTAAATGGGGGAAAATAGTTGCCAATTTGCTGCATGGAGAAAAAAACTTAGTGCGTGGGACCCGAAGTTTAGGTCATATGGATCCCTGAAGTTTTCGGATTGAGCATCTGAACACTTTACGTCCAGCTGCTGAGGTTTTGATCACACATCCGAAACTTCAGTTCTTACATCTGAAGTACTTCGGTTCTTACATCTGGAGTGCTTCAGATGTAAGAACTAAAGTTTCATAGGTGTGATCCGAACTTCGACAGCTAGACCTTAAGTGTTCAGATGCACGATCCGAAAACTTCAGAGATCCATACGACCTAAACTTCGGGTCCCACTAACAAGGTTTTTTTCTCCGTAAGGATCCTGTAATGTGCTACAGTCTTAAGTAAAAAAGCATTTTTAACCCTCGGACGTTGCAAAATTTTCCTTGCTGAAGCACAAATTGTAAGAGACACTTGAGTGTATTTTTCTTGTAATTTACGATTGGATTATGTTTACAATTTAATCTGATGTATTTTATTTCAAGAGGAAATATTCATGATTTTCAGGAGAATGCACCGAAAAAAAAAGATCTGCCACCTTTTATGAAAAAGGATCGATGAACAGACAAGTAAAGCATAGGACACCCTATGAGCAGGGTATTCGCAACGAACGCCTTAAGGTGATTCGACGGTTGCCACGTGACTCTTTTTGAAGTTTTTATGGGTGATTTGAAGAAAAGATAGGTCAGTAAAACAACCAGCAGTGTTTTTTTTTTTTTTTTTTTTTTTTTTTTTTTTTTTTTTGTAAATACGCTTGGAAACTCAGCTCTTCAAAAGTAATTTGATATTGATGCGTGATCATTTGTGCAGGAAAATGGCCGCAGTCTAATGTGTCAGAATTTCAGCTCAGCCTGTTTTGTCAAGTTTGGTGGGAATTGCGATCATATGCTTTCAACGGAACACTCCATTGAGTCCATTAAAACTTACGTCACGAGCTATTTAAGCCATGTAATGGCTAAAAAAGTATGTTTTTACACACAAAAAAACAAACAAAAATAACACCAGACGTTTCCATAATTGGGAAACTCTACAAAAAACTGTTTAATTTGACCTGCAAAAACCCTGACTTAGATGATTAACAGTCAGAATCTGTGGAAAACACTTTTTTTTTTTATTAGTTTAGCTAAATTTTGAGATTTTTTATCACAAGTTTCACAAATAAAACGTTCGTGACTGAAATCGGACACTTCTTGTGGAATTGCCTAAATGTTGAATAACTTATCAAAGTACCCGCGGCAAAAAGAGCACGACTTTTCGGCAGACGCTGCCAAATTTCCTTTCATAAAATACATATTTTCAGAGATTCTTCGAATTATTATTCGATATTTCATCAGTACATTCGTGATTTTTCATGAATAAAATATGGCAACGTCTGAGGGCTCACACGGCGTTCTCGCTTAGCACGGCAGTGCTCCGAGTGATGAAATCTCAGGAGCATGAAGGGACTGCGAGGGCTCGAAGTCGGTCCGTGCGAAAGTAACATTCCGATTTCTTTACTCGCGCGATAGGGATAGGTCTTCGAATAATAGAGCAGGGATCCGTAAGAGTACGCGAAGGGATGGGACAGGAGGGAGGGGGATAAAAGCACAAGCTCTCAATCGTTCCTCCTCACGGGCAGCCATGGCCGGCTGATGGACTGGAAATCATCCTCGATTTGACGGAAAATTGAAACTTCTCGACACAATACGGTGCGATGATACGCTGCCTGTCTGTAAATACAACATGCGTCTTTGCCTAATCTCCGCTTCTTTTCTGTATTGAGCATCGTCCAACAGGCTCGGATTGAAAGATTCCTCTACGGTGGCGAGGCATGAATGATCGATTTTCGATATTTTCCCACTTGACGCTGTGTTGAAGAATCTATTAAGGTGATTCGACGGTTGCCATCACGGAAATAAAATCAAATGTTGATTTAGCATTTATATTGTTAAAAACATGTCCGACAAGTTCCAAATGCTCATTTTACATTTGAAGAAATGCTAACTTAACTACGCCCACTGTAAAACGAACAAATTCAAATGTTGTGTTAGCATTTTTGTATTGTAGAATCAGCATTTGAAACTTGACGGGATTTTTTTTAACGTTTTCAATGCTAAATCAGCATTTAATTTTTTTCCGTGATTTTATGTGTCAGAGCGACGTGCGATATACCGCATCGATTTGTTCCATAATTTCAGCTAGTTGTCATTATTTTCGAATTTTGAGATCTCACTTCTGTTGTCATGAGACTAAAGAATTCATGCACCATTTGAGAAAAAAATTCAACGTAGTAGGGTTTTTTCGGAGGAAAAATGTCGCATTCGATACTGATATCGAAACTGCACTCCAATGTGATATTTTTCCTCTGAAAAAACCCAGGTAAAAAGTAAAGGCAATGTCGAGTATGTTCGTTACTTGGTTTCTGCATAATTTTTTGTAGAGGGATTGAATGATAGAGCTTTAAAAATACCTCAGCTCTCAGCCAATATCGCCACAACTTGAGCCGTTGGTAAAGGCGCCTAGATACAACTATTCGTGCTCCATGGATGGCCGTGTTGCATAGCAAGCATTTGAAGGCGTTTTAAGTGGCCGAAGTTCTTGTCGCTCGTGTCAGCGGCGCAAGGCTCAATGTCAATAGACTCATTAAGAATAGTGGCCCTCCACTCTGATGTTAGGAATTTTCTAGAGTATGCGTAATCATTTTTCCCCTGATCATTCAGAGGCCTTTGTTTGCAATTCACTCTAAACTGCACTTATCAGTGCGTCCGCGACGAGTAGAGACTGGATACAAATATTTTAACGAATATGACTTAAAGTTGCGTCAGCATTTTTTACGCAGATTGTGATGCTAAGGAGTGTATTTCAGATTTTCCCAATGAGATCATCGTGATTTTTGAGCCGTTCAATTAAATACAACTCTTCCTGATGCGCTTTAGGGCCTTTCAAGTATTATAAGTCCCCCCTCACCTTGTAACGCACTCGTAACGCAGTTCTACACCCCAACTTTTGAATTACGTAACGCTGGCCCATCCTCCCTCCAATTTTCACAAAATCAAGAAAATATTCATTTGGAAAGGGCGGAATTTTAACATTTTTCACGATTTTTTAAAAGTCCCACCCCAACTCGAATTTTTTTACGAAACGCTGGGCTTTACCCCCCTCCCTCTTGTAACGCATCATAACGCGGCTCAAACCCTCCCTTCCTCTTGTAACGCATCATAACGCGGCTCCAATCTCCCCCTCCCCCTCCCCTATACGTGCGTTGTGTATTACTTAGACGGCCTCATACATATATTAAGCCGCTTTCATAGCGCAGCCTCGAGCTCTGCGACGCCCAATCGCCATTGCCCCCTATCTTTCCAGAGACCATCAGGCAGTTGGCACCTTCTGATCTCCTCCACCCTTCGGCGCCAACCTTTCACAGGACGTCCACGCCGTCGCCTTCCGGGAGGAACCCAATCGGAAACCGGCCCCATCCTAGTGATTATTAAGCCATTCCAAATAGGCAACAACTTTTCTTTTTTTGGCTCCAGCTAAAGTTTGCAACAGGCTTATTACCGGAACTGCCGTGATAGCAAAGAGAGCAGCGTGTGGATGCTGGGATGAACCTCGAGACACATCAAAGCATGTGCTAATAACGGCGCATACAGGATCAGTGTTCGAAACTCACAGGCGCCAACGCGCCAAATGCGCCTAAAATATCGGCCAAGCCGCCTAAAAAATGAAGGTTCTGCGCTAACGTGGCCCCTAAAAATCTGAATTTTCATACTAGGTGATTATTTGAAATTGTCAGCTCTACAAGTGAAAGATGTTTCTATTCTTCACGATTTCATCCTCAGTGCTTTTGTCTTCCTCAAGTTACAGCTTCTTACTAGTTCTGTTACGAAAGCATCTTGCGTCTAACTTTTCAATAAATGCGCCGTGATATATAGGCAAAAAGTCAATTTGACCCCTAAAAAATCCTCAATGGCTCCTAAGAATCGGGCTTGATGCGCCACATGGCTCCTAAAACTCAAGGGTGAGTTTTGGACACCGTACAGGAATGCACTTACTACTCTCTTCGCTATCACGACAGGGAGTATCTGCCGTGTTCAACGAGATATCATGGCACAAGGAGTGGTATAGCCTTGTTAAAGTTGATCCCCGTCTAGTTGTACCTCGCAGCGAGCGAGTGAAAAAGTGTTGAGGGATTCGATCCTGACGGCGCGCGTGGCAGAGAGTGAAGGCTGCGAGGTGAGATCTCCTGGCTTCCACGTCTCTCAAACTCACTCTTTCGGCTCACCGAGTTGAACAGGCTTGCGGTTACTCTCCTCCCTCTCTCCGCACAGGCGGGATGTTTGACTTGAAACGGCGAAATGTGAGGGTACAGACTCCCACGCAAAACTCAGCGCATCCCACGGATTCTACCAAAGCCATCTTGAGAATGTCATAACTTTTTATTACGGAAGATCATTGTGGGCCGCACTCATAGTCGCTCCTCTGACGTAAGGGCGTGTCTCAATTTTGGCATGAGCGCCGGAAAACGTTGATTTATGCGTCAGACAGGGCTCTCGTGGAAATTGAGATATACCCTTACATCGGAGGAGCGACGTCATAGTCGTTCAAAAACTACCTCCTTTTCTCCGGATGGATCCGGCCTAGTTTCTGCCTTTCAACCATTCCCTCTCGATATTCCGCACACGACAATGGAGATGTTGCATGTGTGAGAAAATTTGCGATTTGACCATAGATTCTTATGTAAAAGTTCACGAGAAACACGATGGTGCCACCGGTTTTCTCTGAAATCAACTCCCAAGCTCAAATAAAGCTCTCAAGTTGAGGCAAAAATGGAGGGGATATCCCACGCTATCCTGAGAGTCCACCTCCACATCGAAACAAACTCTCCATGCAAAGATAGGGAGCAAATACATTGACAGGGCTGCCACTTTATTTGGGGACTCAAAAATTGAAAACACGGCATCACTGCTAATGTACTTGCTCCCTATCTTTGCATGAAGAGTTTGTCTTGATGTAGAGGTGGACTCTCAGGGTAGCGTGGGATATCCCTTCCATTTTGGCTTCTACTTGAGAGCTTTTTTTGAGCTTGGGTGTTAATTTCAGAGAAAATCAGTGGCGTCATCGTGTTTCTAGCAAACTTTTACATAAGAGTCAACAGTCAAATCGCAAATTCCTCACATATTCAACATCTCCATTGTAGGTATAAATATATCATTCTAAATAATTTAAGTTCAAAGATCGGCTGCCCTTTTGGGTGCGGACATGTCGGTAATTTGGAGGTCAGATCATGGAGCTACTAGGGCCCAAAACTTTTGGGCCCTAGTAGCTCCGTGATCTGACCTCCAAATTACCGACATGTCTGCACTCTCCCCAGATACGTACCCTATACAGAACTCGCGACGTTAATAGAAGTGTCTTAATTCAAATATTAGTGCTCGGTAGATAACTGCGTTGCATAGCAAAATGAATGAAGGCGCCAGTTTTTAAACCCAACTTTCCGCAACTAGTTTTGCACGCCACGATCGGTACGTCTAAGGGAAAGTACCAATGTTGTGCGATATTGCCGAAGTTGTGCGATATTACTTGTGTGAAACATTACCAATGTTGTGCGATATAATCTTTGTGCGATATAATCTATGTGCGATATTACCAATGTTTTGCGACCAATATTGTGCGATATCATCGCTGTTGTGCGATAATATCGATGTTGTGCAATATATCCTATGTGCGATATTACCGATGTTGTGCGACATTACCAATATTGTGCGATGTATCGATGTTATGCGATATTACCATGAAAAATTGACTACGCCGGTTTTATCTCTTGTTTGAAACAGAGGTTTTCAGCCTTTCACATTGACAAACTAAAAATTAGGCCGATTCACGGAGTATGCGAAACATATCCAAGTAGCATACGAGTAGCAACGAAGGACGCGTGGAGTGTAGGGTTGAAACGGGGAAAAGGAGGAGGAAGGAGGGGGCAATCTTGACAGCGAATCTCATTTCAGTGATAAAAGAGGAGCGTGAATATTCGGGCGGGCGGTTTGGTCGGCTCAAACGGGACCGGAAATAGCATTCGTGTTCAGGAGAGGGCACACAGGGCGGCGCGGGACGAGGGGGGAGGGCACTTGTTGAATGTGGCGCCTGTCAAACGCCCGGAAACTACCCGCACGGCTCATCACCGCCGTCTCTTCACCTCTCTCCCGGGGAAATGTGCCGCCTACACTGCCGTGTTGAGGAAAAACGCCGCATGAGCATTCGGGAGTTGCCAAATTTTGCCGAATAAAACATGAATATTCGAGGAGAGATCATAGGCGGATCCAGCAAATTGACAACACTGTTTTTCTCCATTTAAACCTATGGAAATGTATCGATTCTTGGAGGGGCCAGGTGCCCCGACATAGAATCGATTATTTAACATGGGTTTAAATGGAAGGAATCCATTGTTGCCAATTTGCTGGATCCGCCCCTGGGAGAGATCTGCATATTTTTCCTTCAAATATTCAGATAATGTGGATTAAAATGCGAACAAAATTGTCCGAAAAATTTGACGAAAAATATTTACAACTTTTTCGGTAACTTCAGTTTTCCTTTGGAGAAATACGGCTACGTCTGAAGATTCATGCGGCGTTTTTCCTTTGCACAGCAGTGCGCGAGTAAGTGCCTACATGACGAGGTAACTAAAAGTTCAGTCTTCTATGTTACCTAAGAGAGCATTATCATCAAGAATGGACGTATTCACGCTGAAAAGAACTATTTCGCACGCAAACCCGATGGAATCTCGTTCAGCATGAACAGGTCTAAATGAAGATTTGAAAAATTTGGCATAGCAGCATCCGAGTAGAACATTTTATACGGTAAATCTTTAGTAAATCTTCAGTAAATCTTCAGTAAATCTTCAGTAAATCTTCAGTAAATCTTGTTTTGAAAACAAAAGCCATTTCGGTGAAACCCCCGAATCACTTATGTCGTTTGCAGTGTTTGGAAATCTCCGTTTCAACTTTATTTTTTTAAAACTAGAACAAATCAATCCGATGCCTTTAAGTTCTCTCAGCGTTTTCTCGGCAAACAGAAGAAAAAGTCACGGAAGTTTATAAGAATTAACGTTGAGAACTTCTTCATTTGACAAATAGAGTATAACAGGAAGTCGTCGCAGACCAAGATACACTGAAAAAAAAAAATTCTCGGCGTTTTTACCAAGGTCCGTTGGTACCTTCACCATCTCACTTTTTTTTTTACCAATTATTGGTAATTTTACCAAGACAGACTGGTAAGCTTACCTAAAAACCGGTATTTTTACTGTTTTTTTCAGGTGAGAATACCACTTTTATTGGTAATCAATTCCCGGTAACTTCGCCATTTTATCTCGGTAATTCTACACAGTCAATAAAAAATACTGGTGTTCTTACCAAGGTCCAGTCAAATTACCGAGATTTCTCGGTAAAATTACCAATTCCATAAATGGTAATTTTACCAAGAAAAAACTGGAACCAAATAAAACCCTAAATTCTTGGTAATTTTACCCTTTTCTTAGTAAATACACCGAGTTTTTTTTTTCAGTGTACGCGGTTTGGGAGCTTTACCGTCAATATATTGGTTTTATGCAACGCTATGTAATAAAGACTCCTGTTGAATCATCAATAATCATACAAAACACACTTGAAAATCTATCTAGTGATGAAAAATTGACGCATTTCACCATAGGCTGCATGAAAAACGCCTCATTCATTTGTATTCTTCTTCAGCAGTATGTAATATCTTGTTTTGTTGGGTCTCTAGTCCAGGCAATAAAGGATTTTACCTTGCAAAATTTAGGTGAAATCAGGTTATGATCGATTCCTATGTAATTTTTTACGCTGAATCCAAATTTTTGGTTTCCCAACAAATTTTCCTTGTGCTAACTCCGGAAAATCGGAAAAACCGCGAAAAATCACGTTTTTCCGCGGTTTTCCCGAGATATCTCTTTTCCAGTGCGATATATCGAGAAAATAGTTATTTCCAAAAATAAAGCTGATAAAATTTCCTATAAAAATAATCTAAAAGTTTTTTTCATACGTCCATTAGGGAGAGTGCTGGAGCCGTGGAAAGCTCTAAAAACTCGTAAAATCGCGATTTTTTTGCCATTTGTGTGCAATAAATTTGTTCTTTCGCAAAATTTCAGGATAGTCTTACCTTAAAAATTAATGCTGCTTACCTTTAAGACAAAAATGGTGCCAATTTTTTCTTTTTAGGTCCATTGGGAACGGTTTTATAGCCGTGCAAAGCCGTGCAAAGCTCGAAAATCGCGATTTTCCGGCATATTTTCGTAACAAATCCGTTCTTGTACAAAAAACTCATTTAAAGTGACTTCAAAATTCAATCTTATAAAATTGTCAACATACATACGTAGAATTTGCTCCCATGGCGCGCCCTCGTGCTCTGCGACATCCAAACGCCAGGTGTGCTTATCCCCGTAAAGGTTAGTAGACAACGAACGACGTAATAAAATAGTGCAATTTTCAACATACTTAAATGATGTAGAAATTTCCTTGTATGTCTAAAGAAACAACGGATATGGATGGATGGAATGATGTTGTAATAGTGCAATCCTGCATTATTTACGCTTTCGACAAATCCATATCGTAAATAATGCAAAAAGTTGAAATTTAAAGAATGTACTACTACAATCTCTGAAATGATTTTTCTAGATTTGTGGCATATTTTCGTTACACATCCGTTCTTGTGCCAAAAACTCAGCTAATGGAGACTTCAAGATTTAATCTTATAAAATTGCCAACACATAATATGACGTGAAAAGCTTTTAGCATGGGTCAAAAAGTGCCGCATAGAGAATTATGGGTAGCTCAAAAAATGCGAAAAATTGTGATTTTCCACTTTTAAGCCACAAATTAATCATCTTGTGTAAAAATATGGGGCTAAAAATATACCTCAAAAATTTAAAATTCAATGTGTAGATGTTTTCGGTGGATTAAATTGCACAATTATGTGTCGAAATTATAATGGTACATGTGAGAATGCACTCGATGAGGACTTATCCGTGGAACTTATCGTAGATGATCCTGATGATTATTCGAATTTATTCCTGAATCGTTCACAGAAAGAACAGCGGACGACCGAAGAGATGAAAGAAGTTCGGAGACGTTTGCAGGTATTAATTTCACTCAATTTTTACTATAATTTGAATTGATAGAAATGGCCAGTGATGCTTAAAAAAATGTACTCATTGACTTCATATACCGCAGAAATTCAAATCAAGGTTTCTTCCACTTCGGTTTTATCAGTGATGTAAATGAAGCGACTATAGGTAATTGAGAAAACGAGAATGAGAGTAATCACGGCACGCACCCGTGAACTACTCATAATTTTGGGAGGCTTGTACTATAGATGTAGAATTTTAGCCTTACGGCAGATCACATTAATATCCTTGATTTCAGCAATCATGACATTACTCTATTAATTGCACAAGTGTCACGTTATTTCCAAATAATTGTAGCGTCATTATGAACCAACAATCAATGGATAAATACTCATTGACAACAAAAATAAGATCCTGAAATGCTAAGGAAGCGAAAAATCGCGATTGTATCTGCGAACCGTATCAGTGCAGGTTGCTTTTATCATTGTTCTCCTCTCAGATCAATACCAAAAGATTTTCCTAGACATACGTTTCTCTTACTCTAGTAAAGAATGTTGCAAAAGCTCAAACGAGCAATTCAAATTCAGATAAATTCATATCAGAAGTTTCTGTTCTCCGATTTAGACGATGTCATGCTGAAGTCGTAAAATACTGCAAAGGCGGCAATGATGACAAGGCAGGTGAGAATTTTCCCATCAATTTTACAATAGATTTTCCATGAGTTGATTAAGCAGAGAAAATTTACATTATAGTAGGCACAAATTAACATTCTCAAATAGCAGAAAAGAAAGAAAAGAACACCGATAACACCTATAACAATTCAACAATTACGTTCCTCTTGCCATTTTAAACCATGACCCAATTTTATAACTTAGTAACTCTTTCACCGATAGAAAATATGTTAGGTTATGCCATCATACCCGTGCTTTTCATTATGATTTCAGAGTCAGTAGAGTGCCTGACCATGCATCTGAATTATACTTTCTTGACATTGAACATATTTATCATCATAGTTCTTTTCTAATTATTACGATACTATTATAGTTGTTTTCGCATAATTGAAAAATGGTATCAATACATTCTTTAAATTTCAAACTTTTCAACTTTTTGCATTATTTACGCTTTCGACAAATCCATATCCGTTGTTTCCTCAGATATACAAGGAAATTTCAACATCATTTAAGTATGTTGAAAATTGCACTGTTTTATTACGTCGTTCGTGGTCTACTAACCATTACGTGGATAAGCACACCTGGCGTTTGGATGTCGCAGAGCACGAGGGCGCGCCATGGGAGCAAATTCTACGTATGTATGTTGACAATTTTATAAGATTGAATTTTGAAGTCACTTTAAATGAGTTTTTTTGTACAAGAACGGATTTGTTACGAAAATATGCCGGAAAATCGCGATTTTCGAGCTTTGCACGGCTTTTCACGGCTATAAAACCGCTCCCAATGGACCTAAAAAGAAAAAATTGGCATCATTTTTGTCTTAAAGGTAAGCAGCATTAATTTTTAAGGTAAGACTATCCTGAAATTTTGCGAAAGAACAAATTTATTGCACACAAATGGCAAAAAAATCGCGATTTTACGAGTTTTTAGAGCTTTCCACGGCTCCAGCACTCTCCCTAATGGACGTATGAAAAAAACTTTTAGATCATTTTTATAGGAAATTTTATCAGCTTTATTTTTGGAAATAACTATTTTCTCGATATATCGCACTGGAAAAGAGATATCTCGGGAAAACCGCGGAAAAACGTGATTTTTCGCGGTTTTTCCGATTTTCCGGAGTTAGCACAAGGAAAATTTGTTGGGAAACCAAAAATTCGGATTCAGCGTAAAAAATTACATAGGAATCGATCATAACCTGATTTCACCTAAATTTTGCAAGGTAAACCCCTATTCTATCCTCTATTGCCTGGGCTACTCGTACAAGTAACGAATTTTAAGGTTGAAAATTGGCAGAGAAGGGTTCAACTTTACTTAAGAGAGCAGTAAGTACAGCTCAAATATGCGGACTGTTGATGGTACACCGCACGCCGGCAGCCTATGTCGGCGACAAGAACTGTGGCAAGTTAAAACGCCTTCAAATATTTGTTATGCAACACGGCCATCCATTAAGTACGAATAGTTGTATCAAGGCGCCTTCAACAACGTCGTGAGTTACGTAGATATCGGCAGTATCCACGCACTTGCCGCTTCCGTTTTCCTCGTTTTGTTTTTGTTGTTTGTTTGTTTGTTTGTTTGTTTGTTTTGTTTTGGTTTTTTTTTTAAATAAAATGAGGTTATTGCAGCTGAATCAGAATTAGTTCATTAAAACTAACTGAGTTTCATATTTGTTCGCTTGAATAAATTAAAGATTATTTCCACGGAACAACGTCCTCCAGAAATACTGAATTTCATTTTTCCAAGGACCATCACGTGAAAGATCTTTACATAATTATGTTCCAGAATACCCGCATAACTAGTACCCCGTATAACTAGTGCGGGGCAAATAAAATCAGGGTCAAAATAATGCATTAAAGTCAATGATAGGTGATCCGGCAATTTACTAGCAATATTTTTATCCCCCCGAAGTTTAAGGAGTAACTGATCTTTCAAAATGTATAGTTTGGAAAATACAGACACAATAAACGCACATTCTGTATATTATGCAAATTGTTCAAAATTATGTTAAATTATGCAAATTATGCAAAATTATGTAACATTATGTAAAATTATGCAAAATTATGTAAAATTATGCAAACTATGCAAATTATGCAAATCATGTAAATTTCAAATTTATAGTCTACGGCGCTGTCTTTGCTGCGGACTTTCTCTGCCTATTTCTAAAAACACTATGATAAAAAACGGAACTAAAAGGGAAAATAGGCATTGAAGGAAACGTAAGAAAAATTAAAAATTCAAAGAACAAGCGGCGTGGGTAGAAACACAAACAAGTGCACTAATTGTTCCGGGTGTTATCATTGCTAACTGGAGGAATCTAACGAACTGCAAAATGACTTGAAAGCTTCAGAACTTGATCGCATCTCTCTCTTTCCCCGAGCACTCCATAATTTTTGCTCTTTCAAAACTTTCGAGATCATTTTCTTCGCTCTCTTGAGCTTTGAACGAGGCACTAGACAAAGAGTAAAATGGACGTATTTCTGCCAAACAGAACTATGTGCATTAAGACATGAACCCTGAGACCCATTGAAATATATATATTACAGGGCTCACGTCATAATGCACATAGTTCCGTTTGACAGAAATACGTTCAAATAAGCACCCGGGTTACGTTTTCTTATCAACATTCTGCGCAGAGAGTGATTGTATAAATACAAGTATTTATAATTGTAGCAACAGTTACATGACGAAATTACGGACGACGTCATTCACACGAAATATCGTCCGTTAGATCAGTGTCCAGTTTACGCAAGAATTGATTTCAGACATTTTTCATATCATAATCGCTTTTTAGTGCAATGGACCACTAGACAAGGTACGAATTTCAACATTCTGATACATATTTCTCAGCCAAAGTTTCACGTAAAACACGATGCGCACGACGAAAATTACCGATATCAACTCCTTACGAAGATATTAAATGATTCTTGATGCGTGAATTCAAACTACCCGCTCATGAAAACTCAATGCTCTACGTGATACACACCGCGCACCAAACGTTATCATGGCAGTCTTTGCGATGTAAACATCTGACAACCTCAATCTTGACGCTTTAGCTCAGCTCTTACAATTAGCTTATAGCTTGAACAACAAATGGCGGAAAATGAACATTGCTCAAGTTTGAGGAGCTTATTGAAACCGGTGCAGTGCGCGATTGGACTCACGTAGCGCTTTGAGTTTCTTGTGAGCGGGCAGTTCAAATTCCTCGTAACCAATGTGAAATAAAACCGTTAATATCTTCGTTAAGAGTTGGTTTAAGTGATTTTCGTTACGCGAATTGTGCTCTACGTGAAATTCTGACGAGGAAACACGTGCTTAAATTCGTACCTTGTCTAGTGGTCGATTACAGGTTTCAGGAAAAGAAACTGTATGTTGGAGTTTTTTTTCTTCGCCAACACGCGTTACAAATTCTGCATGAAGCTGAAAATCTCAATTCAGAAGGAAGCAAGCTGAAATTCAATAACCATGCTGAATATTATGAAATATGGATGCTAGGACTTGGTGAGTTTCTTTTAAAATAGTTGTTTGAGACACCGAGGCACGCCGCTGCGTCGTGGCCGGCGCATTGGCGCCTACAAACCTAAGTGGATACTTCAAGCATTACGCAATGCGTGAAGTATCCCCTTAGGTTTGTAGGCGCACGTACGTTAAGCGCACTGACGCACTGGCGCACTGGCGTTTAGTGTAGCTGGTTAAGAAACATGAATCAGGTTGCTTAAATTCGTACCTTGTCTAGTGGTCCATTTTGAAGAAACAAAACGAGCTTTTTAAATTTTCGGGTTTAACGAGGATCATCCTAACTGCAACAGACTTCTTCTCATGTTTTATTTCTTCAAGGGAAAACTAAGCAATATTTTGGACTTGAGACTTTGTGAGTATATGTTTCATAATCTAGATTCGTTTCACAGAAAGGTTGAAAATGATATAAGGGGCTTAGAGGATAAGGCGCATGAGTTCAGTTTTAAAAAGACATTGAGATAATAATGATTTTGCATAAAACTAGCCTTACTGCATTTCTGTGAAAAATTCGCACCCGAATTCCAATTTTTAAGCATCCAAAAAGTCAGTTTGTACTGTCTTTCCTCCATAAGGATCCACGTAATTTCGAAACTTCAAACACCTATTTCTCGAAATGGCAAAAACTGCACTTAGTGTGTATTGTCCTTCGAGCCCCTCATATTGTCGTCTCTCGGTTGCCAGATAATTGACTCAAACAATTAGGTTTTTTGGAAGAATGTTATTTTCCTATCTTCGTCTAAATTTTTTCTGATTTTTGCACGAGATCTGTGCAAAAATTAGAGACATTTTCAGTTGGAAATGCCCAAGATTCTCGTAGTAAAAACGCAATTTGCAAGGAAAAACTTGGCAACATTGAAATAAAGTTACGTTCCTTCGTCAGGGTGACGACGTTTTGTGGTTTTTACCCATGGAAAAAGAAGAAGGGATGTGAAGCAACGTGCTAATACAGTTAGGTCGGTTTCGATTGAATGGAAAATGTTCAAACGAATGTTTTATTAAGGTGTTATATCAAATATTTCTTCATATGAGAGTGCTTGAAGAGCTGATTTTCGCAGTATTTTTTCTAATATTTTTTTGATGCGGGAAGTATAGTATCACAATCATTTAAAAGTGGACGTATTTCTATCAAACAGACCTATGTGGAAGTGAGAAATATGGGGTGTGCTCGTTAGTTCTCTGGCCGTAAGAGTGAATGAGGATATTAAAGCGCCAGTGACGTCAGCGGCAATGATCGAGCCCCAGAGCGGAGGCGCGTCGGGGGGGCATTAACTCATGAGCCCTGTCCACAACGCTCTCTTGCCATGTCCGCGACTCATGAGTTCCGCATTCAGTTGGCATATAGGTCTGTTTGATAGAATGTAAAATCCCGCATTCCCAATTCTTCAAAAGGAATCACGCCCACTTTTACATTGCTTCTTATGCAGATTTCTGGAGCACACCCCATATTTCTCACCTCCACATAGGTATGTTTGGTAGAAATACGTCCAAGTGAGAAAATACACTGCTTAGTGACGTCATCTGGTGGCATTTTCCATTTACACACATGTACTGTGTATTTTAGCAAATTAAATCATTTTGTGATATCTCCTCCAATAATTGTTCACTTTCGAAACTAAGGTTCTTCTCGCGGTCGGTATACTCTATAGTTTCTACTTAAACATAGAATTGATCGAATTTCAGATACCTGCAAATTCTATATTCGTCAAATTCCTACCCTCTCAAGTGTTTATCGTGACACAAACTTCACTGCAATAAAGTGTTTCTATTCCTCCGGAAAAAAATAAAGGAGAGAAGAATTTTGGAATGCCGCAATCAGAATACGAGCAGTGGTGAGGCGTGAATGATGGATTATCGATATTTTTCCGTTTGAAGCTGTGGTAAAGAATCGATTATTAAGGCATTCGTCGCGAATATTCTCTCTATCGATCCTTCTCCATAGGTTCAAATGGCAGATCAATCGATGAATCGCAAAGCACGCCACGCCACTGAATACAAGTTTTCCGAGTGTAGTCATGGAACTTCATTAAAAATATTGTCACCGTCTGGCCAAAGTATCACAAGCGCCTTGCGACGTTTCAAAATTTCCATGCAATTTTTTTTAGAGAAATGGCTAAGGGAAGATGTCAAAGAAGCTGCCGATAAAATTCAATGAAATTTTTAAACAGATTCAACCAACAATTCCCTTGTAAAAAATAAAATGGCGGCGGAAATTTTGAAACGTCGCATGGCGCTTATTATACTTTGGCAGGAACGTGACGATATCGAATGAACCGAGGATAAAGAAAGTGAGAATATACGACTTGGCATTGAATCGTCAGACGAAGGCACAAGGCAGTGGCAAGGGCACACGGCCATTATAAGCGAACGTATTTCTGCCAAACGGAACTATGTGTATTAAGACATGAGCTCTGAGGCCCATAAAAATATATGCTTGAAAGGGCTCATGTCTTGATGCACATAATTCCGTTTGGCAGAAATACGTCCAAGTGGCAAAAACATCAAGATTAGCGTCAATCACGGCGAGTTATCTACCGCTAGCAGCTCATTTCTACGCTAACGCCTCCGGCCTCCCGTTGCGTGACGTCGTGTTCTCGAAGGAGCGAAACTCCGGAAGAAAACTTTTTTGAAAAATCTGGAATTCAGAGTAGCTGAGGCAACTTTTATTAGATTTTTATGTAAACAACTCGAGATAAACAATGCGCACATAACTCGCTAGACCTGTCGCTTGTCGCTGGCCTTTCACGCTGTTGCCACCAATTATAAAAAAAAAATATTTTAATCTAATGCAAAGCGAGTAACTCCAACACAAAAGGCCATTATCGTCACCTTCCCGGCAAAATGGGACAAGCGCTATGCGAAGTTTCAAAATTGCCGCCGCCATTTCATTTTTTTTACGGAGAAATTGTCCGAGGAAGCTGTCCGAAAATTTCACTGAATTTTATCGGCACACAATGAATCGAGTCAATTAGAGAGGTCGGACTTGAAATTTTTGGACAAAACTATAAATTTTGATATTTCTTTCGTCACATTTTAAATTTTAAGGGTTGCTTCCAGAAGAAAATTTCACGAGGAAACCAATGGAACCATTTTTAGAACCTCAAACTTTTGTATGAATGGAGTTATAAGCTTTGGAAGTTTCCAAATTGTGTCCGACCTTTCTTATTGACTCGATCCACGGCGGCAGCTCAAAGAATATTCAGTGAAATTTTCAAGCAATGTCAACTAAAAATTTACCTGTGAAAAAATAAAATGGCGGCAAAAATTTTGAAACGTCGCATGGCGCTTGTGATACTTTGGCCGAGAGATGACGTTATCACAATCGTTTCTTAAACAGCTTCTGGCTTCATGAGGCCTTATATCGACAGTGAAACTACAAGGCCACGTATCTCGTTTGCGGTTTTTCAAAATCTTAGCTTTCATTTAATTTTTTCGAAAAAAAATGTATCAATATCATTCATTGAAGATTAAACAGAGCTTTCTCCGCTTAAAGAAGAAAACTCATGGAAGTTTTCAAGAATTGATGTTGAGTAGTTTTTCATTTAAAAAATGAAGTATGGCAGGAAGTCTGCAACGTCGCAAACCGAGATTCGTGGTTCGGTAGTTTTACCGTTGATATAGTTTAAATTGTGACCAAGGGTGGTGGTTTAATGAGCTTTCATGATTCACGAAGCATCATAAAAATTCAATTTTCACGAATTTATATGCAGATTCAACTTCATATCTTTGGGAATAGATTCTTCCAAGCGATGATTGTGCCATGCCACGAAAATAACACAAAGTACCAGAGAAAAATATTGCTAGCATGAAAATGTGAAGTACGTAGGTTGCGTCTGGTCCGTGCCTTCTTAAAACTTGCGGAGTTCTCGGAATTTTTTCCTTTGCTTTTCCTTGCTTCCTTTCCTCTCCAGTTCCTGGAGATTACAACCTTAAGGTGATTCGATGGACGCCATATTTTGTGTCAGAACGACATACGATATATCGCATCAATTGGTTCCATTTTTTCAGCATTTCTTCATTTTTTTTCGAATTTTGAGATCGCAATTCTGTTGTCAGGATACTAAAGCACACACTTACCAATTTTAAAAAAGAAATTCAACATAATAAAGGTGTGGTTTTTTTTAGAGAGAAAACATCGCATTCGAGTGCAGTTTCGATATCAGTATCGAATGCGATGTTTTCTCTCTAAAAAAAGAAACCACGTCTTTATTATGTTGAATTTCTTTGTTAAAATTGGTAAGTGAGTGCTTTAGTATCCTGACAACTGAATTGCGATCTCAAAATTCGAGAAAAATGAAGAAATGCTGAAAAAATGGAACCAATTGACGCGATATGTAGCGTGCCGTTCTGACACAAAATATGGCGTCCATCGAATCACGTTAAGGGAAGGAAACTACAATGATACGTTCTAGCTTTTGATGAAAACCATTTATTATTTTCAACACCACTTGATCAACTTGTTTACCATGACCTGTTTTGCATTTGTCATTTTTGTTGTCCATAAAACGCTGGCGATGGCGTCTTACACCATTGCTGCCTTGCTGAGGAAAAACGCCGTATGAGCCTTTATACGTTGCCAGATTTCCTTCAATTTAAGCCGAATTAACTGGGAAAATTTTGAATCTTTTTCTTTAAATTTCTCCAACCATTTTGTTCGCAATTTGATCTCAAATATCTGGAAAATTCAAGGATAAATATGAATAATTTTTCTTAAAAAAACTTGTTCAATTCGGCAAAATTCGGCAACTCTTGAATGTTCGCACGGCGTTTTCTTTTAACATGGCAGGGTGGCTGACAACTCTCATAATGAATATCGTATGAATTCGACCTTTCCTTATATTTCTCACACGTGAAAGACTATCTCATTTCTATCAAACCTCGATCACAAAAAATAAATGCTCACATCACTTTGAGTCAGAAAATTGCGCGGTTTTTCTCAAAAAAAAAAAATAAAATAAAAAAAAATAAACCACGACGAGAAATTTGGCAACGTCTGATGGAGTTTGGATATTTCCAGTTAACTCCACCCGATTCTAATCGAATTTCACGAAAGGAAGTTTTCTAACGCAATGAAAACTGTTCATTTGTGAAGAGTGTGAAAGGTCGAATAATCTCGGCAAAATTGCATCCACGGGGCTGAACGTGGTCTATTTTTTGATAAGACCGGAATTTTTTTCGATGTAGGAAAAAGGCAAGAGGAAAAAATTACAGCGGCGATGAGTGTTTTCCGAGCTGCGAGGACGCAATATCCGAGTCACTAAGCCTTTTACGCGATAAAATGTAGCAGCTATGCTCATCATTTCCACCAACGCTCTCTTTCTCTTTGTCTTTCATTTTAATTTCCCGATAATACCTTGCAATACTAAACACTGCGGGCGAGAAAAATGCGAAGCACCGATCCAGAAACTTATTTAATAGTGTTTAAAAAACTTCTCCAGAAGTCCTCGTAACAGATTCTACTTTCAGAAACTTATACTCCCCCGCACACCCCTCGATGCCCCCCTTCCCTCGAGCTTAAAATCCATACCGTCGCAACGCCTTTTCGACTCGGAAACGACAGGATCGACATTCGATATCCATCGATTTATCGAAGTTCGGTATTTTGAACCGATATACAATGCTGCCGTCCTCCGGAAAAAGGCCTTATGAACCTTCAGGCCTTGCCAAATTTTCTTCGATAAAACGCACTAATTTTCTAATAAAATTATGAATACTTTTCTCCCGATTTTGCAAGTAATATTGGTTGCAATTTCACCTGCAGTTCCTGAAAATTTCAAGGAAAAATATTCAAAATTTTCCTTAAAAATAAACATTTTACTGTAGGAAATGTGGCAACTCTCGAATGTTCATACGTCGTTCTTCCTTAACACGGCAGAAAAGGGATTGAGTCGAGTGCTGCTAATCGGAGTCACCGAAAATTATTGAAGATTTAACAAGGAATCGTTTTAAATAAACATGTTTTTTACTGAAACAGGGATGATTATGCAGTAGAAATCAGTCGGTTAGCATCAGTGACTTGAGTTCTCGCGTGACACACTAAAACGCCTTCAATTTTGACCATACTTCACGCCTTATTCTGAAGCTGGTATAGTTGTATTCCAAATGCCATTGATTGACAGTACTTGTGGGAGGTAATATCTCTCGCTTGGTCTTTTTTTTTTTTTTTTATTGGTGTTAAGCGAACTTTCACAATGAAATTATACACTTTGTTTCTAAATTCAAAATAAATGTGATTGTGAAATGTCGCTTGGTCTAACGGTAAAGTATTCTGCCGTGCTACATAGGGTGTTTTTAGCAAAGGGGCAGCCGCGTTTTAAATTGATCGAAAAAAGTCGAGGGGAAAGAATATAACGACTTCCTCCATAGGGGAAAATCACTGATTGAGTACTGCGCTCAGCGACTTTAGAATTTGAAAAAAGTGGGTAGTTTTTTGACGTGCAACGATGAATCCTTTTTAAAAGGTTTTTTTTGCAGCCTCAACAAGTTCTAAAAATGTTTCATTTGCGTGTGGCCCACAAGCTGTATTGCGTCAGTATTTTTTTTTTTTTTTTTTTTTAAAGAAATTTTATTTAAATATATCGTAACTACTACAAGTGTTTCTTGTATCTATCTACGTGGCTTAAAACTAAAACTTAACAAACTGCATTAATTTTATATGTTAACGTTAGATAATACTATGATTGCGTCAGTACTCGGTAGCCAAAATGTAACGAATTCCTCCATAGACTGCGTAGTACTGCGTTCAGCGACTTTAGAATTTGAAAAAAGTGGACAGTTTTGACACTGACAAGAAAAAAAATCGGTGACAATAACCTCAGTACGGTTTTCCTTTTTGGCCGTGGTGCCTGAATCGTAAACTGCCGTCCCAAGAAAAAACTCTGCACAGTGAATCGGATCAATTAAATAGGTCAAACATGAAATTCTTGACTAAATCTGCAAATTTTGATGTTTATTTTGTCACATTTTAAATTTTAAGGGATGGTTCTAGAAAAACATTTCTCGAGAAAACCAATGGAACCACTTATAGAACCTCAAAATTTTGTGTATGAACGGAGTTATAAGCGTTTGAAATCTCCAATTTTTGTCCGACCCCTCCCACTGGCTCAATCCACTGTGCGATATCGGCGGGTGCAGAACTAAACTAGCTATCAGCCACGCGGACGAAAGAAAACTAACGACCTTTTATAAGATTAACGAGAAGCGAAGATTAGCGAGTGCTGCTCGCGGAGACAGCGTTGCGAAATGTACGTCGATTAGCATATTATCCCTCATCATCCGATATGATAAAAGGAATTATTACGAGGAGTGAGGTAACGCTGTAGGATGAAAGTTATGAACTAACGTTAGGTAACGTTTTTGTAAATATATTGACGATTGGCACGGTTAAAGATGCACATGTTATAAAACATATGAAGAGTCATGAAATATACGGTAAAGAAAAGCGGCAAGATTATTTAATTCTTGACTTACATGATGAATGAGTGGGCTAGTGGTTTGAAACAATTTCGATGACTCTCACCTGGAACATAATAAAACAGTATTATAAGAGAAAGATAGGGAAGAACATCGTGAGAGCCTTCAATAGAAAGCAAATTTACTGGAGAAATGAATATTTTTCTTACAATTAATCAGACGATTACATTCGCAATTTAATCGAAAATATCTGCAAATGTCATGTTAAAATATGCACAATTTTCCTCTAAAATACTTACTCCATCCCGGGAAATTTGGCAACTCTAGAATATTCTTACGGCGTTTTATTTTAGCACGGCAGAATACTTCTACCGTTAGACCAAGCGAGAGATATTACCTCCCACAAGTACTGTCAATCCATGGCATTTGGAATACAACTATACCAGCTTCAGAATAAGGCGTGAAGTATGGTCAAAATTGAAGGCGTTTTAGTGTGTCACGCGATAACTCAAGTCACTGATGCTAACCGACTGATTTCTCCTGCATAATCATCCTTGTTTCAGTAAAAAAACATGTTTATTTAAAACGATTCCTTGTTAAATCTTCATGAATTTTCGGTGACTCCGGTTAACAGCAATCGACTCGATCTCTATTACTGGCAGTGGTGTGGTGTGTTTTGCGATATATCGATTGATTTGCCATTTAAACATATGGGGAAGGATCGATAGACAGGGTGTTCGCAGCGAACACCTTAATAATCGATTCGTTATCATAGCTTCGAATGGAGAAATATCCATAATTGATCATTCACGCCTCGCCACTGATTACTAGCATCAGATTACTGATCACTGAGAGAGCATCATAATTCTTGGACGCGCTCATTTATCCGTTGGTACACAGCGTTTCCATCGGTTTTCAAGAAAAAGGAAACCTAACTTCATTCCAAGGTTGAAAAACTGACTCTAAAATTTATATTTTCACCAAAAAGTGGATTCTACGTTCTTGGCTTGGAACTGTCTCACTTTATGTGAGTAATCTGAAAAAGTAAAGAAGATTCTTAGTTTAAATGCATGCATCTCTGTTTTTTCGTTAAAAGTAATTACAAGACTGAAAATTTTAGAACGCTGAAACGTAATTACAGTTTTTTGTTTCTTGTTTTTGTTTGTTATTTGAATGGGAATTGGCAATGTCTCAAAATAAATTCTCAGTCGCTCGTGTTTTCAAGAAAATTCGTTGAGAAAATGCGACAAAACAGCATCAGATAGTTAGAAGACTTACAACTGGTCCAGAACTGTACACCTTCGAGTGTAAAGTTGATAGCAGCCGACTGAGATACTTGCCTACGCCTTGATTAAAATCTTTGCGCCTTTCAGTTTCATCACCTCCCAATCACATTACATCCCCCTCCTCATGTTCTCGTCTCAATGAGAGTCTTTCTGTTCACGGTGCCAACTTAATTACAGATCCTGATCCTCCTTTTTTCACTCCTTTGAATAGAAGCTGCAGACATGATTCTGAGTTCGTAGTTTCCTGAATCAAGGGATGTAACACTCCATTTTAAAGCTCAAGCGTAAAATGACATTTCAAACATAACATCTAGCCACGAATATGACCGATCTTTCTGAACCACGTTGTTTGAACTTCCAACTTTAAACCGCCATGGCTCTGGTTTGATTAGACATTTTACAGTGGTTTTTTTCGCCAAAAATTCCTAGTTTAAGACGCCTTATTTACACCATTTGAGATTTTAAGCACAATAATTTCCTCTTATTCGATACCGTTTTGTTCGAATATTTCATAAGGATTTCGAAGGGGAAACAATTTCTAACTTATTCCGAAAATTCGTATTTTGTCCTCGTAGATTCGGCAAGATTCGAATGCTTTTTCGTATTACGCTGGTGCGGCAGCCTCGCTGTCATCTGTGCCACGTGCGGTGAACATATCTTTGCAGCGTTGCTAAATTGAATCCAACATTTTCCAATTCGATATCGAAACACACAACGGGGATGATTTCTCATCCAAACAACAATATAAACAGTAAAGTTACGATTCAATCGTGACAAAATCTATTTATAAATCGATTATTATATTCTATTCTTTACTTTAATGGCTGAGATGTTCCAGTACCAAGACCAGACATGAAGAGTGAAATTTCACGTTTTGAAATTTCATGATTTTTCACGTGACATTTCATGAAATTTAAGGCGGCTTGAATGAATTTCACAAAATTTTAAATGTTTTAATTTTGTTTCGGAATTATTAATTGCATCTTTGGAGATCCGGAAGCGTTTTAAATGGTCTTACTGTTGATGCGGCAGTGTTATGCTACCCTACTGGGGTGCTATACATGAAGGGGGGGGAGGGGGGGCTCAAAGGGGAGTTCAGAGAAAAAATCCCCAACCTAACTTCAAACCAAACGCAAACATCTGCAACGTGTGAATGTTTCAGGCTCGGAAAGAACAATTTCAAAATCTAGAATCACCGTTTCAAGGCGTTTCTTGGACTCCTGAATGCGTCTTCAAAAGTTTCACAAATTTCGTGATATTCCACGATATACTATGAAATTTTACGCCTGAAAATTCAAGCCAATAAATTTTTAAGAAATTTTCTATCTCCGACCAAGACTCCAGTACCTTATAGGGAGACACTCGGGACACCCTTTTTATGGACAGCTCGATTTTATGTAGTTCTCAGGGCCCAAAAGGGCGACGACGTGTAAAACGAAAATCCTAGGAAGGTGCCCCTGCCAACCTACGCATTTGAAAGATTAATCAATATGGCCGACAGCGCATTGTAAACAAGCGTCCTTGAGGATTAAGACATTGAAACTGAGAAAATGTACGTGAAATCAAAGTTGTATACGTGCTTTTATAATTTATGAAACGACGGGTAGTGAAAATTGTGAAAATTAGTACCACTGGATAATTCGACTTCATAGAATGGCTGCCCTTTTGGACCCAAGAGCTACATGACCTACATGACCTAATCGAAATTAACTCTTTAAACTCTTACTTTTGAGTTGTCCATACTCTCCTTATAAAGGTATCGAGACTTAACACTGGAAAAAAAGACACACTGGATCTAGAGTCCAGACTCTTAAAACATCGACGAGAAAAGATACTCAGATTCAATCAGATTTAAGCTTAAATCAAAAGGAAATCCACACTGAAAAAAAAAGTTCGGTAAATCCGAACTAGTTAGGATCATATGGAACCACGTTTTGTTCGGTTCACACAACCGAAGTATTCGGTCTGTTCAACCAAACTGTTCGGTTTGAGCGACCGAACCATTACAAATTCTTACAGTTTGGTTCAGCGGACCGAACAGTTCGGTTGAACAGACCGAATAATTAGGTTGTGTGTACCGAACAAAACGAGGTTCCATATGATCCTAACTAGTTCGGAATTACCGAACTTTTTTTTCAGTTTGGATTTCCTTTGATTTAAGCTTAAATCTCATTGAATCAAGAGTCGGTTTTCTTGTCAATGTTTTCAAGAGTCTGGACTCTAGATCCAATGTATTTTTTTTCCAGTGCGGGATGAAAATGTTTATAAACCACATGAAGTGGCACCATGGCACGACTGGGTCCCAAGATCCGCGAATCCGCGCTGATTCATCTTCCTCAGGCTCGTCCTCGGGTGGGTCCTCAATAAACTTCAAACCAGGCTGCGGTTCGCACCATCCCCCCATCCCAACCCCCCCTCCCCCGCGGAAACGGAAACGGGTCGCCCTGACCGCAGCGCGTTGCATTAATCCCCGCCTGTCACGCGGATTGCATAGCGGCCGCGGCGCGGACTGCGTACGCTCGGCGTTTTGCATACCCGCGCTCTCCGAGGGCGCAAGATGCGATCGACACGCCGGGGTGTCAGTCGCAGCGTTTCATCTGTCACCTCGATCTTATCGCGGCCCGATGCGGTCGGGGCCTCCGTCTTTTGATTAGGTCAACTTCGGGAGGTTGCCGGATTCGAATGATCGGGTATGCCGGTCACGGAATCGTGTTATAATAGTTGAAACGCGTAGATGACGAAAAGGACACTGGAAAAAAAACACATTGGATCTAGAGTCCATACCCTTGAAAACATCGACAAGAAAAAATACTCTTGATTCAATCGGATTTTTGCTTGAATCAAAACGAAATCCGCTTAAATTAAGAGGCTTGGCTCTTGATTTCAGCTAGATTCTGATTGAATCAAGAGTACTTTTTCTTGTCGATGTTTTTAAGAGCCTGGACTCTAGATCCAATGTATTTTTTCCCCCAGTGCGGGTATGCCGGTCACGGAACCGTGGTTGAATAGTTGAAGCTCGTAGATGAGGGAAAGGGTAAAATAACATTTTCTAACAACCGTGATGAAAAAACATTCTGTATGATCCGTTTTCCAGACAAAGGCAAACAACTCCATTCCAAGGTTACAAAATTGATTCAAACGATTCGATGTTTTACAGGAATGTACCAGTGCAATTTTTGACCGAAATTCGTCTTATTTTACCGTGAGAACTGTATGCGACGTTTCTCAGACAAAGGAAAATACTTCCATTCCAAGTTGCGAAATTGACTTAAACGATTCGATTTTTTGCAAAAATATATCTATCACTGGAAAAAAACACATTGGATCTAGAGTCCAGATTCTTGAAAACATTGACAAGAAAAAGGACTCTTGATTCAATCAGATTTAAGCTTAACTCAAAAGGAAATCCGCTCAAATTAAGAGGCTTTTTTCTTGATTTAAGCTTAAATCTGATTGAATCTTGAGTATTTTTTTTCTTGTCGATGTTTTTAAGAATCTGGACTCTAGATTCAATGTGTTTTTTTTTTTCCAGTGGGGTGTCCCGGTCACGGAACCGTGTTTGAAACGCGTAGATGAGGGAAAGGGTAAAATAACATTTTCTAACAACAGTGATGAAAA
Organism: Bemisia tabaci; assembly: GCF_001854935.1. Taxonomy (NCBI): domain Eukaryota; kingdom Metazoa; phylum Arthropoda; class Insecta; order Hemiptera; family Aleyrodidae; genus Bemisia; species Bemisia tabaci. Next base: position 1,554,795 of record NW_017547881.1, read on the forward strand.
AATATTCTGTATGACGAAGAAAAATAAGTAAGGTTACAAAATTGATTCAAACGAATAAATGTTCTTTGAGAATGTACCTGTGCAATTTTTGACCCAAATGTATCTTATTTTAGCGTAAGAACTGTCTGCGTCATTTTCCAGACAAAGGAAAATGACTCCATTCCAATTTTGCAAAATTGACTCAAACGGTCCGATGTTTTACATGAATGTACCTGTGCAATTTTGAACCGAAATTGGTCTTATTTTAGCCTGAGAACTGTATGCGTCGTTTCCCAGACAAAGGAAAATACTTCCAGTCCAAGTTGCGAAATTGACTCAAACGGTTCGATTTTTAAAAAAAAATATACCCGTGCAATTTTTCACCAAAATTTGTCGGATTTTTGCATGAGAACTGTTCATTCTACATGTTCTGTTCATTTGTACTTCTTGTTTTAATTTTTACGTTTTTTAGCTTCTGTTCCAGTTGAGAATGGGCATGTAATTGGCCCAAAACGTCCTGGTTGTTTATGTATCTTCTAGCCTTGTATACCTATTTGTTTTTTTTGTTTTTGGGCGCTTCTGGGTACCAGATGCGCCCTTTCCAGCCGTTCGACTCCCCCGATGTAACATGTACTATACTACATACCGTTTTGCCTTATGGGTAATGACGCCATTCTGGTACACCCGGGAAAATTTGATTTTTTTCTGCATCTGGTATTCGTAAAAGTTTTCGTGAAATGTTTTGCTTTTAAGCATAACAATCTCGCACGGACGTATTACCTGGTCAAACTATTTTGGGGCTTCGTTATGCTTAAATGCCTCATATTCGAGGTTGTAGTTTCAGATTGATTCGAAAAAATCACGAACAGTCACGTGATCTCTTCATTTTAGTGACGTATTACTGTGCTATTTTGTGATTGGTTCATTTTCTCGGCGCAGCATCGTCAAGTGTCAGCTGTTTGCGGCTCTGGGTTGAAGGTTTAAGGTTATGTCAGAGAGAATAGAAAGTTAGAGGCCCGACTCGATGCTAGGTAATTGAAACAGATGCGCTCGCAGCGCGCTCGCTGGCAACGTACGCAACTACTATCTTTTATTGTTTTCCAGAGACTAGCGGCGGGTATGTTGCTGCCGGACCACCTTCACGTAGGCAATTTGTTATACATCGTCCGTCCGCAATACTCTCGCTTGGCCGTATGAAAACGTTCCTCGCATGCGCAGTGTTAAAGAAGCGCCCTCCAACGCTTTGGCGTTGGAACTGCTTGTTTGTATTTTAGTGTGTTTTTATTGTCATGAGAACTGTATGCGCCCTTTGCAAGACGAGGGAAATTAACTCCATTCCAAGGTTCTAAAATGGACTCCAACGATTCAATTTTTGACCAAAATGTACCTGTGAAATTTTTGACCAAAATTTATCTGACTTTCGCATTATGAGAACAGATGAGAAATCTGCGCCACTCTCTGCGCGGCAATCAGCGCTGCCTGTTTTCTTTGTGACTGAGCATTCCAAACATCCCGTAACCAATGTAAAATATTTCCGTCAATATCTAGATAAGGAGTTAATTTCAGTAATTTCTGTTGCGCAAATCGTGTGCAACGTGAAATTTTGATTACGGAATATTTATCACAAATGCTTAAATTTGTGCCTTGTCTATTGGTCCATTATACTGCCGTGCTCAGGAAAAACATCATATGAGCCTCCAGGCGTTGCCAAATTTCCTTTGATAAAACAAGAATTTTCTGGTAAACTCATACATATTTTACTTCGAATTCTCCAGATAATTTTGTTCGCAATTTTACCTGAAGAATCTGAAAATTTCAAGGAAAAATATTCATAACGTTCCGCATAAACAAAACTTTTATCGAAGGAAGTTTGGCAACTCTCAAATGTTCATACGGCGTTCTTCCTTAGCATGGCAGTATAGAGACATTAGTCGAGACCATTGTCAGACCACCAGTGTCGAAGACACCGGCGGGACAACAACACGATGGTCGTTTCTGTAATTAATGTGTTTGACTAAGATTAGTTTCTATACTTAACGCAGATTTGTGCGACAAACTGGCATGACATCCCCTTCACTGGCTTCGCTTTGACATTTGTATCAATTCCAATATAACGCGAATTATTCCAACTGAAATTGGAAGCTATTGGATCCAGTGAATTTCACCCACATTGTCGCCTTGTTGTCAAATCATGACACTTCACTGCTCCGCGCGTTCTTTGGCGTGAGCAAAGCAAAGGTTCCAAAAAAGATTTGGGATCAGCCTGATTAACGCAGGGAAAACAATGATGATTTCTACTTCTTGCATTTTCAATTTATGATTATTCATCATAATTTTACGGCAGCGAGGAACTCGACCACTTCAATGATTGAATTGACGCATTGATGCCAAAAAGAACACTGTTACATGGATTTCTTATGCACGTAGTTCCTTTTAGCATAATTACGTTCAAGTCATTCTAAGGACGGCATCTTGGTTAACCTTACACTTTGACCTGTAAAATTGGTTGAATTATTCTATTATTTTTTGCTAATCTACAAATTCGACCAAATAAACACCATTTTGTGCTTTGTTTATGATGCTTCACTTCAGGTAGGGAACTTCACATGGACGTACATATATTTCTGCCATACGGAGCTGTGTGCATTATGACGCGAGCGCTCTTATGCATATCGATGGTGAAAGTGCAGAAGTGCGTATCTCGGTTAACATGATTTTCACAGTAATAAAAACTGTCTACATTCCGCTTTATTCTTAGTAGAAAGGTAATAACTCTTGAGGATAGCAAGAATAAGATAATTTTTACTGATAGCACTTAGCATAACCTCCTAATACTTTTATGTCAGTTCTGTTTCCTCGAGTTCCTCAGTTGGACCGCGTTAAGCAGAAAGGAACCAAGCCACATCGGCTATTGACAAATGTATGCAGGCAATTTAATTTCGAAATAAAAACGGCTGCGTGGATTGTTTTTTGCAAATATCAGTGTATTTCCTGCCTAATGCGAAGCAAATACCCTGAAAATTTCAAAATAATTCGCACAGAAGTTCACTTGTAAAAAACTAAACTGCTCTGTTAAAGTTGGCAAAAGCTGATAAGCTTGGTTCCTTTCTGCTAAATGTGGTCCAGTTAGAAAGCGCCACTTGCGGAAAAAAAAGAGGTAGAGGTTAAGTCCCAACTGATGATATGGACATTTCCAATTAATTGTAATAATGCCAGAAATGCGTGTCCAATTGCGTTATTATTCATGGGGCTAATGGGAATCGGGCTCTATTTCCTGTCACCGAGGCGTGCGCGTGGCCGTATCAGTGGCCGGCACGGGCGTTGATTGCCCCGACCGGCGCTATTAATATTCATAACTCGATTTCGGGCCGCTAATTAGCTCTCCCGTCACTCGCACCAGATGCAGTTGAACCGGTCGCCATCGTCGTGATATTATTTAACTAAATTAGTTTTTACTCCAATTCATCGGGGCCAATCGTTTTCCGAGGCTAATCCCCGCGATTGGAGGATAATGGCGGGCTGCGGAGGCGGAAAAAAGCCATTTCGTCGAGTGGATTCGCTGCTTTTCGGGGATATTCATAAGTTTTGTTTTCAATCATCCTGATGTAAATGAGCGCATCATAACGTGTGGACCGTTCGTGAGCTCCGTGAAGTTGGCTGACCAATATGAAGCACATATTCCAAAAATAGATCCAATATTTAGTGCTTCAATAATGGAGATGTTGCATGTGTGAGGAATTTGCGATTTGACTGTTGATTCTTACGTGAAAGTTCGCGAGAAACATGATGGTGTCACTGGTTTTCTCTGAAATCAACTCCCAAGCTCAAAAAAAGCTCTCAAGTTGAGGCCAAAATGGAGGGGATATCCCACCCTACCGTGAGAGTCCATACCTACATTAAGACAAGCTCTCCATGCAAAGATAGGGAGCAAATACATTAGCAATGTTGCCATGTTTTCAGTTTTGGAGTCCCCAAATAAAGTGGCAACCCTGCTAATGTATTTGCTTCCTATCTTTGCATGGAGAGTTTGTCTTGATGTAGAGGTGGACTCTCAGGGTAGGGTGGGATATCCCCTCCAATTTGGCCTTAACTTGAGAGCTGTTTTCGAGCTTGGGAGATGGTTTCAGAGAAAACCAGTGGCACCATCGTGTTTCTCGCGAACTTTTACAGAAGAATTAACAGTCAAATCGCAAATTCCTCACTTAATAGTTCCCCGTCATAGACATACAATTTTTTTTAAATCTATCAAAATTTGACTATCTGCTTAGGTATTTGATGAAATGTCTGATTTGACTATTTGCCTGCGACATTCATACTGAAATGAGCTCTATCTCTATTCTTAGGCCAGCATCAATTTTTTTTTACAGTCCGTATGTGGCTCCGACCCATACTTTATGTAACGTGAGTGCATACATATTTTTCAGTGTATGTTCAACCATACCGCTCATACGGATGTCACATTGAAACTGTTCTGGGACAAGCAGGACGGGCGGGAGGAAGACGAAAAATCAGTGGCCCTTGAGTCCTGACCTCATTGCATGCTCAGATCAAAGAGGATTGAAAGTTTTATAAATGCACTCATCAGAGCGGTCATATTTCCAGGGACTGGAGAGGAAAAGGGAGAAGATTGAAAAGGAGAGGAGGAAAAAGTTAATTTCAAGACGACCAGTTTCGGGCCTTCGGCTTTTTAGCTGCCCGCAGTTCCATTGGACATAATCTGCGGTTCCGGATGAAAAAAAGGTCGTGGGAATATTTGAAGTTGTCAAATTTCTTCCAGTGAAAGTGGATTTCCTGCACTGAAAAAAAAGTCTCGGTGTATCGGTAATCCGTCTGTTTTACTAAGGAAAGGGTAAAATTACCAAGAATTCAGGGCTCTATTTGATCCCAGTTTCTTCTTGGTAAAATTACCATTTATGGAATCGGTAATTTTACCGAGAAATCTCGGTAAAATTGTTGAACTTTCTCGGTAATTTTACTGGACCTTGGTAAAAATGTCAATGTTTTTTATCAACTGTGGTAAAATTACCGGGATAAAATGGCAAAGTTACCGGGAATTGATTATCAATAAAAGTGGTATTCTTACCTGAGAAAAACAGTAAAAATACCGGTTTTTAGGTAAGCTTGCCAGTCTGTCTTGGTAAAATTACCAATAATTGGTAAAAAAAGTGAGATGGTAAAGGTACCAACGGACCTTGGTAAAGACGCCGAGAATTTTTTTTCAGTATGGAAACATTTTTCGATGGTGACACTGCAAAAAAGGTTAAAATCGTATCTCGTTTGCGGCGTTTGAACATCTGTTTCACCATTTTGCTCAACGAAACGAACGCAACCCGACACTATTTGACACGCATTTTTACAGTTTCACCATCGAAATGGCATTCTCAATAAGCCAGAGATATTAGTTCCTTCTGCAGAGCGTGGTCGAATGGGCCACTAGACAAGGTACGAAGTCATACATTCTGATACGCGTTTCTTAACCAAACTTTCTCGTAAAACACGATTCGCAAGACAAAAATCACTGAAATTAACTCCTTATCAAGATATTTAATTTTTCTTGACGCGTCAATTCAAACCCCCCGCCTATGAGAACTCAATGGTCCACGTGAGTCAAATCGCACACTAAACTTTACCATGACAATCTCTGCGATATGAAATTATGGCAACCTCAATATTGACGCTTTGGCTCAGCTATAGTAAATTGTTCACCTTTTGAACATTAGAGGGTGGGAAAGGAACAAGATTTTGATTCGAGAAGCCCGCAGGAACTGTTGTAGGTAAGGCGCGATTTGACTTACGTAGAGTATTGCGTTTCTTTTGACCGGCGACTCAAATCTCCCGTGGCGAATGTGAAATAAAATCGTTAATATCCTAGTTAAGTGTTCATTTTAGTAGATTTAGATGTTACAATATTGCTCTGCGTGAAATCTTGGTTAAGAGATATGCATCAGAATGCTTCAATGCGTACCATGTCTACTGCTCCATTGGAAACCAAAGATTTGCCTTCAATTAGCCTGCTATGCAAAATGACTGTCGTGACGCACGTTTAGTGGTATCACAATTTCGCATTGAAAACGCACGGTAGGTTGAAGGCGCTAATCTTCATCCTATTTTAGTGGTCTTTTGGCATTGGCAGCCGTGGACTTACACAATTTTAGAGTCTTCAATCGGGCCGTAATTTCGTAATGTATCAGAATGCTTAAATTCGTACCTTGTCCATCAGAGTATTCAATACTTTCAAAGAAGAATCTTCAAAACTTTTGTCAACAAACAGATATTCTATGGAAATTCGTCAACATTCGGTTGATTTTGACGCGTGTTTCTTTGCTCTACTTGAAATTCTGGTTGAGAAACATGTATCGGAATACTTAAATTCGTACCTTGTCTAGTGATCCATCAGTGTATTCAATAATTTCAAAAAATAATCTTCAAAACTGTTTTCAAACCCTAGTAGCAGAACCATATGGAAGCAAAAGATAAAGATAATTTACGACAGTTAATTTGTTTTATATCGCATGCGTAAGAAAGTGTTAAAAGTGAACATTTTATGTAAACATTATGTAAAAAAGTCATAATTTTCGTAAGCTTTTCGCAAACATACTAAAAAATCTTCTAATTCGTGAAAAGCTCACAAAAATGATGAACTTTTTTTTATATAATTGTTATTGATACATAGAAATGTTCACTTTTGACACTTTCGTATGCATGCGTTATACAAAAAAAAAATAAAAAAAATTGTCTATAAAAAAAATTACCTTATCTAGCTTTTATCACTTTTCATATATTATGGTCAGGTCTAAACTTTGATTTTTTTTATATAAGCGTTACAATTATGTTTTTTTATACTTTCTTAGAAAAACAAAAATTTGTTCTGCTACTAGGGAAATAAATATAATATTTTTCCGAGATGAAATGTGGCAACATCGGTTACTTTTGATGCGTTTTTCTCTAGCGCGGTAGAGATATACCCGCGGAGCTTGATTGAGGCGGGCACGTCTTTCCGCTTCCGGAGAATATGGTGGCTAATTCTCGAAAAAACACGTCGGCAAATTGGGTTATCACATCTTTATCCAATAATGTCTTGTTTTCTCACCGCCTCAGCGCCGACCCTGAATTAGCTCTAACACCCTAATGGAGTTTCCACTCTAAGTCAACTCGTATTTGATACTAGCCGGAATGGCCTGAGACAATCACGGTCAAGGATTTCGGCTGGGCCTTTTATGATCCTGGGATGTTCTCGCAACTTGTAAGATTTTATCGTGAAGCTTTCACAGCATGCCTACGAAAGAACTTTGGTCAAAAGCTCTTGTTACTAAATGATTTACAATAATTTTATTTCCTCGTTTATTTTCCATATTTTAAAAATATCATTGACACGGAAATAAAATAATATTGCTTATTAAACAATTTTGTAGTTAAAAAGTGTCCGACATATTTCAATGTAGGTTTTACAATGAACTAGCTAAATTAACAACCCCCGTGGTTAAATTAGCTTTCCACCATTGTAAAATGTACATTTGAAACATGTTGGACATATTTTTGACGATTTAATTCTTAAACCAGAGATTTTTTACTGTCAAATCTTTACAGCTTTCAAAGTCATTGCAGCTTTATAATATTGCGTGAAATGAATTTGGTTTATTTCCTCGATTGAAGACTATTATTTTCTAAAGAACTTTTTTAATGATAATTTTTGGTAGGTAGTAAGAATGGTATAACAATAGATTTATTAAATTTGGTCTGATAAAATTTGTATTTATTATGTATTGCTGATTCTGATTTTATTCAAATTTTAAGTAAAACTAAAGTTATTAGCAAAAACATCGTATTACCAAAGAAGAACGCCGCCTGCGCTTATTATGGAAATTATCAAATTTCCTTCAAAAGTTCTTGGGAGACATGTCCATAAGTTTAATTTGATTTTTATTTCATTTTCGTAAAATGTTAATGTAGATTATTCTCTGTGTACCACAATGTAATATAATCTTACAGATAGTAACCAACCCACGTCAGCGATCACCTACCAAGAATTGGGAAATTTAATATTTTACGTGAATACGGATGTGCGGATTTTTGCGCAAATATCAGTGAATTGTTTGCATAGTACGAAGCAAATGCCTTAAAATTTTCAAATATATCGGCACAAACGATTTCTTGTAAAAAATTATATTGCCCAGTTAAAATTTCTAATAGCTGATGTGGCTTGGTTCCTTTGACCGCGGTTCAATTATGATTTGATCAAAATTAAAACCTATCAAACGCAGCAACGGAATAGAACTTTTTGTGTTCTGCGGTGACAGGCTTTTCATAAATGTGAGATACAAGCTCGAAAAAGACAATAAAAACATGATCACAACGATACTTCAAAGGGGAAAAAAGCAAATGACAAGTTGGCGAACAAATGATACGTTAGCGTGCACTTTCGGTTTGAGGAAAACAATAACGTGCAATTTAGGAGAGGCACAACAGGCGTTGTGGAACAATTGAACGTATTTACGCCAAAAGGAAGTATATGCATTATGACGTGAGCCTTGTTATGCATATACCTTTGTGGTTCTCAGGGCTCATGTCTTAATCTACATAGTTCCGTTTGGCAGAAATAGTCCAATTCGGACTATGTTTGATCACCAAGCGCAGTTTTACTTTTCAGATTTATTTGTCAATATTTCTCATTTTCCTTGTCTCCATACTTTCATACATAAATTAATGGTTTTTCCTTGTGTGGTCTATTTCAACATACTCTAAAAATATGCCCTGCAAGGGATTATAACGATTTGGCACTATGAAAAAGTAAAAAATTTAAAAAAATAAATTCACCGTAGATACAGAATTCACAATAAATTATACAAATTCGCAATATACACAGTAAGGAAAAGTAACCAAAATCTTGTATTAATAGGGGAAGCAGAATACGAAGTAATACAAGCTTATGGTTGATTCTTTTTGTGTTATTTAACATTTTTCCTCTGTTAAACTCATGAGCCGTGTATACAAGGCTTAGATACATGCCAATGGCCTATGGGTGCCGCACTTAGTTGGCTCACAGTTCCATTTGGTGAATTGGAGAGGCGGGATTTCACATTCTGTCAAACGGAACTATGTGCACTGTGTATGAGCCGTGGGCATGTATCTAGAGCCTTGTGGACGGGGCTCATGTGTTAAAGACCGCCGCCCCGATCGTCGTTTCTCTCGTCGTTGCCGCTGACGTCACTGGCTCTTTATATTTCCCATTCATTCTTATGGCCCGACCACTGACGAGCATACCCTATCTTTCCCTCTGCACATAGTTCTCTTTGATAGAAATACGTCCATGTTATGTTTTAATTCCCGTATTAACTGAATTTTGGTGTTGAAATTTCTCTATGTGAATGAATCTACATTGCTGTGGCTTAAAATGTACCAATATCATTTCTCGAGGAGAAACAAAAAAACTTTATGGATTGAATTTTATACATAATATTTTGCTAACCTCTTCTCTTCACACTTCTGGATGTTGATCCTTTTTATAGCGGATAGCAACAGTTCATTCTGGATATAGAGGATCATTTATCAGAGTTTCGCATCTTCAATTTTCAATTCCTCTGTGCTACATTTCAGTTTGCAAAAATCATCCTTACCGTAGTCCTATTCCAAGAGACTTATGCAATTGAAAAAATGGAAACCGTTGATTCGCCTTCAATTAGTCGGCTACGCAAAATGACTGTCACGACGCACATAAAGTGGCATCACAATTTCGCATCAAGCTAGATTGCGCAGTAAGTTGAAGGCGCTCCTTGGCACCAAACTTTTATGTTGAAATTGTTCTCTGTGCACGGGGCCTCCCTGAGAAACGGAGCAATTCAAGTAACAACCAAAAAAGCGGCCCCTGGACTTTATTTTTCGATTCGAACCGAGGTGATTCAAACCACGCGGCGCTAAATAAACGGTTTTAGCGTTCCGGGGAAGCGGAAGATCGCGGTGCCTTTGAGCTGCCAGATTTTACAGCGTTGCCAAATCACAATCAAACTGACTTTATTTTAACGTCTGTGGAGTAAGACCCACGGGATATGCCCGGCAACCCGAGTGCGGTTAACGACTCGAATAAGCTCCGGCCAATAGTGCTCAATCAAATCAAATCAAATAATCCCATCAATGCAATAATAATCCAATAATTTCTCAGAGGGTTCCCGGCGGGATGGACTATCGCTATCTTCCCATTCGAAGCTACGGTACAGAATCGATTATTAAGTTGCTTTAACGAAATACCTGACAATCGATCCTTTTCTATTGGTTTAAATGGCGGAGCTATCGATTAATCGCAAAGCACGATACGCCGCTGGGGCCCTGGGAGCATGGACGAGTTTGGTTTTAATTGGAAAATTCAGTGCAAGTTTCTAAATCGCCATCGCCGATGGTGTTTGCTATTGATAGACGAACCGCTAAATGAATTTCGTTTGTTTGATGAAATAGGCTCGAAGTTGAGAACTTCGTTTCATCGCAGTGTAGACGATTAAAAACAAACTTCGGGCTGATTGTTGAAATCGATAGACAAAGCTATGGACAAAGAAGACATAAGAAGTATGACGCAATCCTATTGGTTAATTTGGATGGTTGTGATGGAGAAAGGAGGTAGGTGATAGACTAACTGACGGCAACTCACGCGAGAGACCCTTTGGTTAGTTCATAAGTTTCTCCCTTGGTCTATAAGAACCACTTAAATTAACCAATAGGATCGCTCCATACTCCCTAGGATATTTGTGTCTATAGCTTTGTCTACCAATTTCAACAATCAGCCCGGAAAGCTGTGAAACCGTGAGCTGGTTTCAGTAGAGCGGTCCGCGGTTAGCGAGGTTACACCTTAAAAATTGGATTTTTATTTTTAAAAGCAAGAGTTATAAGGAGAGGAGATAAAAGAAAATCAGAGGCAAAATATTTTAGAAGCTGCACAATAAGAATCCAATCAGAGCAATGAGGTGAGAGACAGGATAAGATAAGTTCTGGGGTTAACATTACTTTTTGCCTAGTGATGAATGGTTAGGGATTCGTTGAGGATAAAATTTGCAATATAATGACTGAGTTGAGTACTTTGCTGGGCGAATGTTTGCAAATTAAATTATTGGTTTTCCAAACGAATTGCTCAATGATAAAGTGGGTTCCCTAAAATGTTTAGTTTCTGCTTGAAATATCTGCGATCCGTTAAAGTATGTGGTTTCAATTTTCATGCAGATATCAACAATTTAAATCGCCGTTTTCTTGTATGCCAATTGGACTTGGTTTCAGGACATTTTGTCAACGATTTTTTGTCCGCGCACCTTTTATGTCCAGTAGTTTGTGCCCACACGGAAAATAAGCAACAGTGACTTGGTCCAAGCGTTATATTTTAGTCGGTATGTAAAATTATATTGAAAATATGGAAATGAGAAATTGAGAGAGAAGGAGGTGTTGTTATGGTTGCTCATTTCTAAATGAAATGTTAACACTTTCTCCTTTTGAATCATCTTTTTAGATTGTCATTGGTAATTATTTGGTTTTACTTCTATCCTTAACATATTGAATGTACAATATACCTTATATATGTATAGGTACTTTTTTTATTTTTTTAATTTTTTCTTTACGAAATTATTACTTCATTTTGAAAACATTTACATTTTTGAATCGTGACAAATATTTGTAAAACCTTTTCCAAGCGACATTAATCTCAATGAGCCGCAGTTGTGCCGACAGATACTGCAAAAATGAATAGTAAGTAAGTAAGTAAGTAAGTAAGGCCGGGCTGGCCGGCGAGGCGCCCTCAAGGGGCCAAGGCAACTGGCAACTGCCGTCGTGCACCCCGAAGTTGGACCGTACTCCTTAACATATCTTCGTACTATTGACACATTGAGTATCATCTATATTCCCGCAAGGCTCAGCGGCCGTCTGATAGCCAACGGAAGGTCTTATCAAAGACTGTGGCAGACGCTGCAGAGCACGGACTTTCGGAGCACGGCCATGCCTCCACCGAGTTAGACTGTGTTGATGCAATCTACACTGATAGGTAGAGCTGGCAGTCGCGCACACTACGAGCGATTACCGATTTTTCACAACCCAGTCGAACAGTGCAGACGGATTACTTACTGGGTGACTATGTCCCTCCCGCACCCTGTAACCTCGAAGGGTCAGGGTATTGGAGTGGCATAGTCATCCACAGTCACGATGACTGATATTTGAGTGTCCTCAATTATCAGTCACCTCCGGGGATTGAACCCGGGACCTCAGTGTTGGCAGCGAACTGCCTTGACCACTACACCACTGAGGCTGACTGCAAAAATGAATAATAGAGGGGAAAAACCAAGAAGCACGCAATCTTTAGTTTTAACCCATTTGTACATCGATTTTTTGAGTCAAATACGTCAAATTTTGAGCGTTTCGTTGCGCGTACACCTCGCTGCAACACAATAAAAGCACAAAATGTAAAAGAAAAAATTAAAGTGCTTTGGAAATCATTAAATTTGACACGGAACCACCAATATTTAAAAAAACACACATTATTTTATTATTCTCCTTTGATAAATTGATACATACTTTTTCCCCATCAATTTAAGTGAGAATGATCAATGCAGAGTGTGTTAACATTTCAAAATCATGAGTTAAAAAACGCTGACTATGCGAGTATAAATATCAAAGACTAACAGAGCGAAGCGGCGCGGCGTGCTGCCATGCCAGCACGAGAGGCTCACTGGCGCCTACAAACCTAAGTGGATACTTCACGCATCGCACAACGCTTGAAGTATCCACTTAGGTTTGTAGGCGCCAATGCGCCCGCCGTGCGGCGGCACCTGAAGCAACTATTTCACAAGAGAAGTGTTGCACAGTATTATACGAAATTGAACGTATTAAGAATCCTTTAAAAGTACAGATCTTTCCTCGCAAGGGGGGGGGGGAGGCAGAAATTTTTAAACAACGCAAACGAGATACGTAGTTTGGTAGTTTCACCATCGATATGCAATCTCTCGAAATAAAATACGCAGTTCCCTACTATCACCGTCATGCCCGCCCGTGAAGCCCTCGGGATCAAAAACGGGCGAAAATCGGGACAAGAAATAGTAAANGGGGGGGGGGGAGGTCGTCTCCGATTCCGATCAGTGGCAAAGGGAACGGATTAGAGCTCTCCTCCTGCTGTTTGCCGAGGTTGTTGCGGTGAACCTTACTCGCAGACAGAGTAGAAATCCCTTCTGCAACGTTGCCAGATGAAACTGCTTTTGAGGCTTTTCGGCCACGCGATAAACACGTTCGGGACCAGATTCGGCACTCGCGAAATTATCAAGGTTGATACAGGTCGTTCGATTAACCACTCATCAAGTTGGTTGTCCCCTCTTAAATCGCAATCTCGACTAAAATTGCGGATCGAGTGGCGAGTGTTTAAATGACGATGCCAAATTAGATGTACGCGATTTAATTGGGATGCGCAATCGAGGATTTTACGCGGGTTTATGGCAATATTTATCAACAGCTATTCACAGAGCACCGAGTCTGGAAAGTTTGCCGGGAAATTAGGAAGGGGGGTTTCGTACAATTTGAAAGAGTTTTAATCCATGTTAACGTCTTACGATTTTGGCTGTTTATAAAATGCTTCTTTCAATTTTTAAACTTCGCATATGGTCAACTTTTGGAATATTTGCGTGTTCTTTTTTCATACACAGAGTTAAACTCTCTACGCTGTGGTATAGTTGTATGGATTTATCAACGTAACTCCATATTTTACGTTGCTTGATTGGATGTGCTTCTGCCCAACGGAACTATGTGCATTAAGACGTGAGCCCTGTTATGTATATACTCTCATAGGTCTCAGGGCTCATGTCTTCATGCACATAGTTCCATTTGGCAGAAACACGTCAAATTTATCCCCACCTTCCAGTTTGATATTTTTTGACATAAAACTGGGCAACATAACACCATGAGACTTCTTGCAAAGTTCCTCTAAATTTTAAGTGATATTATCACAAAATTTTAAATCAGAGTAAGGATCAGTTTTCCGTTGGAAAAATAAAACATGACTGATAACTGGACTACATTTTGCAAAAAGGAAATATTATTTTAGGTTCTTTCGTAAAAGCACCTATCCCTATAAGGAAATGCATTGCACATACGTCGTTTCTAAAATGAGCCGGAATTAGTAGCTCCTTATTGCAAAATTTAATCCGATTAGGCTACATCTGCATCATTTTTTGCATTTTGCATTTAAGTTAAGTTGATTTTAGTCAAAGTTGTCCGGTTATCTAATTTCTATTTTCACTCACCCTTTGATTAAATGTATCGTACATAGATCGTCACCTTCCGGCCATATCTCAAGCGCTACACGACATTTCAAAATGTCCGCCATCATTTTATTTTATTACAGGAAAATTTTTGGTCGAATCTGTTTGAAAATGTCCCAGAATTTTATCGGTGGCACAAAGAATATCCAGAGCAATGCTCGGACAGCTTCGTTGAACAATTTTTCCGTGAAAAATTAAAATGGCGGCTGTCGAATTTAAAAGTCGCATGATGCTTGAGCAGTGTTCGAAACTCAACTTTGAGTTTTAGGAGCCATGTGGCGCATCAAACCCGATTTTTAGGCGCCATTGAAGATTTTTTAGGGGCCAAATCGACTTTTTGCCTATATATTACAGCGATTTAGTGAAAAGTTAGACGCAAGATGTTTTCGTAACAGAACTGGTAAGTAGCTGTAACTTGGGGATGACAAAATCACCAAAAATGAAATCATGAAGAATAGAAAAATCTTTCACTTGTAGTGCTGAAAATTTCGAATAATCACCTAATATGAAAATTCAGATTTATAGGGGACAATTTTTAGGGGCCACGTTGGCGCAGAGCCTTCATTTTATAGGCGCTTTGACCAATTTTTTAGGCGCATTTGGCGCGTTGGCGTCTGTGAGTTTCGAACACTGCGCTTGTGATACTTTAGCCGGAAGGTTACTATGTATGAAAATACAAAAATTTGATTTTTCCTATTTGTAGATAATTTAACGAAGCATGCTTGCAAGCTTGTCTTCTGTGTGAGAATACCAATTGAAATCCCAGCGATTGTGGCAAGAGTGCGTGACGCGTTGAGGGACCAGCTAGTTTCCGCTTCAGACTTCGAGGCAGCACTGCCGCTCGGTGGAGAACAGAACCCGTTCCCCGATAGGACTCAATGAAAAGTGGGCGAATTTTACCGGCAACTTGGCGGAGCTTCCGGTGTCAACGTCAACGTCAACAACATTATCCGCGGTGCTCTCTACCTGGCTGCACACACTGCACCGGACGAGCCGTGCGATTGGCCGCAAATCATGATTTGTTCGAACCCAATTAAATCCCGCCGATCAGAACGCACGAGTGCGCCATTGGTTTTTTTCCATCCCCGCCGACGCCCCCTGTGCTCGACCTTCTCTCGAACGGAAGTAGTGCTGGGAAATCAATTTCCCTCGATTTTCCGAGTGCTTGCGGACGAATAAGAATTCGATCAGAGTAAAAAAAAATTGAGATAAATCGCCTACAATCATCTTCCAACAATCATCCTCCTTGAACTTTAGTCCCAGAACTTTTCGAATGGAAACTAGAAAACAAAAGTTCGCCTTCAATTAGCCAGTTACGCAAAATGATTGTCGTGACGCACGTATAGTGGTATCATACTTTCGCATTCAGATTACATGGTGCGTTGAAGGCGCTCCTCTTTATCTTATCTTCGTCGCCCTGAAGGGCTGTTAACCGAACGCTGAAACAATTTTGCAGTTTGAAGCGGGCCGTAATTTTGAAAAACGTATTGGAGACATTATTTTGTAATCTAGGGCAATCATCTTTTTTTCGTCAATAATTTTTTTTTTCTTTTCTTTTTTTTTTAAAAAAAAAGCTCAAACGCTCGGTTCAGATCGCGTTTTTCGGGTCTGGTGCGTTTTCCATGGAAAACGGAAATTCGCCTTCGATTAGCCGGCTATGCAAATAATTGTTGTGACGCACGTATGGTGGTAACACAATTTTGCTTTAAGATTACGCAGTCGTAAGATTACGAAGGCGCTCCTCTATATCCTATGTTTGTGGCCTTTCAGGGCTGTTAACCGAATTGTTAACAATTTTAGAATCTTGAGTTGGGAGGTAATTTTCACAGATGTATAAAACATTATTTTGCATTCTGGGAAAATTAATTTTGTTGTCTGGAAGTCGTGTTTTTATTTTTTTTAAAGGGCTCAAACGCTTGATCTAGATCCCGGTTTTCAAGTCTTGTTATTTAAGTCAGCATATTTTCCGACGAAATTTTAAGAATTACCATTTACAAGACCGCAGCTCATTCAAAAGCGGTCGTGAATTCAGTGAGTTTTGCACGAGCAAAATAAGACTTATTTTATGATTTGAACTTCGCAAACCTGAATTTATTTGTAGCGAGGGTAACAAAAGCTGGGCGGACGTCAAGTGAATGAACTTCTAGTGGTGATTTTGATCCCTTTCTATCATACACAAGATATGCGGAAATATTCGCCTTAAATTAGCCGTCTGCTGCCGGCTATTCAATATTAATTTGGTAACGTACGATTAGTGGTATCGCAATTCCGCATTAAGGATACGTAGTGTATTGATGGTGTCGCGTTTTATGCAACTGTAGGAACCTCATATATACCTTAGATAAGCCGATAATCGATTTTTTCCCCTTGAAAAATCAAGAATTAGGATGGATGACTCCATTTTTCTGTAAATCTTGGACTTTAAAGGTCGTCTTCCGAATTCATGACTAATAGTGATCACAGCTACTTCAGCCGATGACTTTTCATTGACAACCATGACTTTTAAAATTGAATGACTTGAAACTGCGGCACAATGCTCTTGATAGACTAGAAAGCGTCCACAACTTAATACTACAAATCGCAATTGAGACCAAAAATTACTTCTCCGTTTTCGGTGACGATTTGAGTTTCCACCTGAAGGCACATTTCGCCTGCGGGCTGATTTGTTGAAATTGATAGACAAAGGAATAGACAAAGAAGACACGGGAAGTATGGAACGATCCTATTAGTTGAAATGTGTGTTTCTTATAGACAAAGAAAGAAAATGATGAACTACCTGGATTGCATTTTGCGATAAGGAACCACTATTTCTGGCTCATTTAAGAAACAGCATATATGCCATTAGTTTCCCTATGCAGAGAGGTGCTTTTACAGAAGAGCCAGAGATAGTGGTTCCTTATTGCAAAATGTAATCCAGTTATACGGTCTCTCGTGGGTTGCTGTTAGTTTGTCTATTACTTAAGTCCTTTTCCCATTACAAACCTCCCACCGCCACTGATAGGAGCTCTCCATATCCCTTTTGTCATCGTTTTCTATCTCTTTGTCTATCACTTTGTCTACCAATTTCAACAATCAGCCAACTAACTCCACGTAATATATTCAGAGTTAATATATTTCGAAATTAGAATATTCGGGGAGTTGTAAATCTTATAATTGAGGATACAATTTCGACCGACGAGGCAACTACGAGACTGAATAGCTTTACTTGAACAAATACCCACTCACTACTTAGGCAAATATTCGCCGAGCAGACCACTCCCATCTTCCCCGTCCGTCCAGACTTTGAAAAGGGGTGGAGGGAAAGAGGAGAAGGGAGAAGCTCGGTGGAATGTTCAACATTTGTGTTGACGAAACAAGCAACAGCCAGCCGGTATAGCAAGGGTCTAGGGTGGGATGAGATACGGCGCACACGAAAATCATTCATCACCAAATCTGACCAAAATTTGAAGATTCAGAATGTAAGCCCTATAATTGGACCCAAAAATGGAGGAAAATGTGGATCATATTTAGAAAAAAGGAACCAGCCCGATTACAGTGTTATAAAAATGTTGCTTCATCATAATTATCTAAAAAAAAAACTTCGAGGACTGCAAATTTGTTTTGTATCTCACCAAAAAATGGGGTATTTTAAAGGAAAATAACTGTGTAAATTTTGATACTTGAGATATTTAGATAAGGAGCTTCACTCTCTATCTAAATTGCGCTCATTAACTTTTTTTTGATAAACTTATCGACTTGATCTGTGGGCTTGGAAGGAGCCTCAGCTCAGCGAGAACAGGACTCTGGTCGAGAGCCTCGGCTCGACCACATCTCTCTCTCTCTTGATTTCTGGACTCTTGGACTTACGATTATTGGATCATGGAACCAGCATCTCGGTGAATCGTCGAAAGACTTTTCTTACTCTTTTAATAGCTTGTCATATTAGACGTTTTCAAATTTCTTTTTGTTCAAAATTCGTAATTCTTCACTTTTTTCAAAATTCGTAACTTTTCAAATTTTCTCAAAATTTTTAAATAATAAATCTTGTAAAACGCCAATATTCTTGTGTTATTCAATTAGAAAGAAATCCCGATCGTAGTACCCGTAAAAAGCATGAATGATTGAATTTTTAAATTTATATTTTTAATCAGTTTTCTGATTCTGCTCTCCCACTGCATTTCAGCAGGTATAATTGTCCAAATACTTGGATTTTCACTTTAAGGGTGAATTTCAGAGTATTTCGTCAATTATATCTCACAACCGCTCCTCCAGTGATAATGCTTGATTTCATGTAAGAGTATAAGTCGTAAAGTTATAAAATTACGCCTTATATGAAATCGGGTTTATCTCTGAAGGAAGGATGACCATCCCAATGAGCCTTCTGCTCTATTTCTCCCATTGTAAATGGTGGTCATTACATACTGAACATATATGGAGTATTTTTAAAAGAAGAGAAGAAGTTGTATAATTTTGAAAACAATTTAATCGCGCTGGTTTCTTTTTCCTAAATCCCCACGTAAGATAACTATTCTCTCGTCAGAGTGAATAGCTACCTTGATAAAAATATTTGTGTTCCTGTGTTACTTTTGATTAATATCGGAAACGAGAAAAATTTCGTGTTGATTTCGGTACAGTTTGCCCAGCTGTCCCTTTTATAGCGGACGTCAATAATTAATTCTAAATGTAGAGGATCGTTCATGAGAGTTTCGTATCTTCCGT
The DNA here is from genome assembly GCF_001854935.1 of Bemisia tabaci. NCBI lineage: Eukaryota > Metazoa > Arthropoda > Insecta > Hemiptera > Aleyrodidae > Bemisia > Bemisia tabaci. Next base: position 1,573,742 of record NW_017547881.1, read on the forward strand.
TTTCCAACCCTCCGTTCTCATTTTCCTTTTAAGTTTGAAAAAGCATCCTCCCTTAGCTGCAGCTCAAGAAACTTACGCAATGGAAGCTGGAAAACAATGATTCCCCTTCAATTAGTCGGCTAGGCAAAATGCCTGTCGTGACGCACGTATAGTGGTATCACAATCACGCATTGAGATTGCTTAAAGCGTTAAAGGCGTTCCTTTCCGTCCTACCTGCGTGGCCTTGTAATGAGTAGTATGAGCTACTCTCAATCTCAATATCGATGGCCGAAGCATAAAATTACGTACCTGAGTTTGAGACATCGCTGTCAATGACGACCATCATACTTAATTTTTATTTTGGAAAACTAGTCAACGTAATTGATGTATTTACTTATAAAATTCCATGAACAAATTTCCTATGGCAAATAATAATACAGAAAAAATACTAAAGAAAAGCAACAAAATTGTGCTGACTCTTACACGCATAACATTGAAACAATCGGAATCAATAATAAAATATAATATTAAGAATCTCATAGAATAAAATAACGCTGGGTGAAAGATAATTTCATTGCTAAACAGACAACTATCGGAGTCATTACTGAAAATCTGCTTTTATGTATCTTCTCCGTTAGCAAAATATTCTGTATTTTCAAGCAATGAAATATACCTGTTTCGCTGCGAAAAAAAATAGGAATAGCAATTTTAAAACATCGCAATGGGGATTCGGGGTGTCGCACTTGGAACATCAATTTATAACTCTAAGTTTTTAAAGACGGAGACACTTGAACATATTAAAGTAAACAAACTGAATTCAGAAAAGAACGAAAAAAAAAAAATTAAAAAAAAAAACAAAAACAGTAACGTCACAAAGATCGGATAGAAAGGAACGCCTTCAACGCAATTCGCGCAATCTCAATGCGTAATTGTGATACCACTTTACGTGCGTCACGACATTCATTTTGCATAGCCGACTAATTGAAGGCGAATTTTCGTTTTCCATCTTCCATAGCCTGTTTATTCATTGAAGTAGCAACTACACATCCGATATATCCATCCAGACACACGAGTAAAAACACCGCGTGTGCGACGGTAGCGATAAGGAGACGAAAGGAGTCTGGGTCATATGGCTGCGATGGGACCGCGGGGGGGGGGGGGGGGGGGGCATTATTATTAGCGTGATCGGATGTCGATTTGTGGGAATTTGCATGCTCGGAGGCGGGCGGCGGTTATCAATGGAGCGAAGGGGCCGCATTGCTGCGGGCAGGCGCCCATTAAGGGGCCCGTTAGGGGGCGACGCCGTCCCGGGCGGTGGCGGAGGCGGGGGTGGAGGGTGCCGGAGAAAGTGTTTCCGATCCCGGCCGTTGTTCCGAAGACGGACGGGGCGCCGGATCCCGGACCGGAAACCCGGGTGTTTCGACCTCGCGATGGACCTTGGTGCGGGAGGCTGGAATTCGCTTGTTCTTGGTTTTTGTTGTTCGCTGTCCGTTTTCCGGAGGGTGAGCGACTGAGAGGGGTTTCGACGAAAATGGGTCAAGCGCGTGCGTCACGGATTCGCCTTTTTAATGATTAAATCTTAATTCATTGGCATTGCTGTAGTCTCTTGGCTCATAGCTAATGATAAAAGGGAGGGAACGCGCATTAAGGTGATTCGATGGACGTCATATTTTGTGTCAAAACGGCATGCGATATATCGCATACATTGGTTCCATTTTTTCAGCTACTCGTCATGTTTCTCCAATTTTGAGATTCTGTTTTCAGGAGACTAAAACACCCACTTCCCAATTTTAACAAATAAATTCAACGTTATAAAGGCGTGGTTTTTTTAGAGAGAAAACATCGAATTCGATACTGATATCGAAACTGCACTCGAATGCTATATTTTCTCTCTAAAAAAACCACGCCTTTATTACGTTGAATTTCTTTGTTAAAATTGGTAAGTGAGTGCTTTAGTCTCCTGACAACAGAATTGCGATCTCAAAATTGGAGGAAAATGACAAGTAGCTGAAAAAATGGAACCAATTGATGCCATATATCGCATGCCGTTCTGACACAAAATATGGCGTCCATTGAATCACCTTAAAACACAAGTTTTCTTTTAAGAGAGTCAATAGTTTTCGTGATATGTTGGGATGATCTTTTTACTCTCCGTAAAATAAATATCAGTTTTGCACGAACGTCGGCAAAATCCTTTGCTTTACCCAATTAAATATGTCAACCATATTCACAAGGAAAAAATTAAATTGCTGATTTAACAATTTTGTAGTTAAAAAAAGTGGCCGACATAATTTAATGTGGATTTTACGATAAAAAAATGCTAATTTAACCACCCCCGTGGTTAAATTAGCTTTCCAAAATATTAAAACGTACATTTAAAACACGTCAGATATATTTTTTAACGATTAAATTGTTAAATCAGCATACAACATTTAATGCGTACATTACAGCGTACATTTAATGGGGCCTGGCAAAATAAGTCGAGTGTTGGTAATTTTGCCAACTTGCATGAAATTCCAGTGGGTGCAAAACTAACATTTCTTTTTCAGGGAGTAACAAGATCATCCGAGCATAACACGAAAAATGTTAACTCTTTTAAAAGAAAATGTGTGCTGTACGTTCCTTCTCTTTTAACATCAGCTATGAGCCAAGAGACTTTTGCAATGCCAATAATTGGAAACCAAAGATTCGCCTTCAATTGGCCGGCTATGCAAAATCACTGCCATCACTCACGAATAGCGGTATCTTAATATTGCATGGAGATTAGACAGTGTATTGATGGCGCTCCTTTTTGTCCTATCCTCTTGATATCAATATAGAATCCGAAGTCTTCAAATATCAGTGCTATAGTGACATTAAATACACATTGATAAAACCACTAATACTCTGTTCAAACGACACGTCGCGTCGTGCGTCGAACCACAATCAGTTTTCAGCAAAACGAGCCTTAGGGTGGAAGTTGAAATGGTTTAGAACAACAACAAAGAAACCAATTTTGGGTTCAAAAGAAAAATGCAAATTTACAATTTTTGAACGCTTCCTGATAGTTTTGAAGGTAATTTTGTGTCCTGTAAATTGCGGATTGAAATCTGAAAGGCCTTAAATTTAAAGTTTTTTTTAATTGAAAAGGCCGAATCACAATTGCCTTTGGTTCGGTTTGTCACATTGTGTCCCAAAATTTGAGTGAGATACTTGTCCTATACTCAAAAAACCTATGATTCCATTCTGAGAACTCAGTTTGCAAACATCAAACCGCAGTAGTTCAACTTTCCTGAGTCGCATCCTTCAGAGATCATTCGGTCACGGGTGGCGTTGCGTTGAAATTCTTCCAACCTTGACTTTAGTTAAGGCGTGAACGTCTTTTGAAATATGACACTGTATGGAAAAGTGTTCATAACTTGTGTTACATATGAGTTCATTTTTATTGAATTACGTCTACATTTTTTCTAGTGATATTCAGCGCGACTTTTCCGGGAAGTGATTATAGGAGATTCATGAGAATGATGCTTTTACAAACTTCCGCTAAAGTCAAAAGAATTGTTTTGATGGTTAAATAGCTCCTAAATCACGACACGCGCATTAAAAGAGAATAAAAATCATTCTTCCCTCCGCGTTTGCGTGGAAAATTTTCCGCATTTTCCAGTTTCCCGTTTTGAAAAATGTACTCTGTAAATCTGTTACAAAATCTACATCTGTAATTTCCGATTTGCATTGCAAAAGTTTCTTGGATTGTAGCTAAGGGATGAAGATTGTTGCAAATGAAGAACAAAAAGAAATGAAAAGGGATGAAACTGAACTATTATTACTGATCTTTTAAATTCATAATTAACTGTGACTGACCACGAAAAAAAGCCACTTTTAATGGATTGTGCAAACCTTCAGTCGGATTTAGGACTCCAAAATTGTGGAAGTTCTCGGTTATCAGCACTAAAAGACGACAAAGATAGGATAAAGAGGTGCGCCTTCAACACACTGTATAATCTCAATGCAAAACGGTGATACCACTCTTCGAGCGTAACGAGAGTCATTTTGCATAGCCGCCTAATTGAAGGCAAATTTATGGTTTCAAATTTTCATTGAGAAATACTCGTAGAAAACAGCTAAAGAAAAATTCATTCACACCTTGTGTATAAAATTTTCGAATTTTTCAGTTTCCTGCTTTGAAAAAAATACTCCACGGTTTGAAAGCAGGTTCATTTTACCTTATTTAATTAGATGTTGATGTGACATTTTTAGTGAAAAAAAAAAAAAAACCTAAGCAATTCAATGTTACACATTAATTTTAACAACTATTCTTCTATTTCAAATTCTCTGCTTTGAATTTTCATTAGGTGTTTGTTCAATTATTTGTAGTATGTCAATGCGGACTGTCTTATCAGGGTTCGATTATATTTGGACTTCATTTTGCAAGTAAGAAACTACAATCTCTTGCTTGGTTTAGAGACAACGTGTGTATCATAAGTTTCCATATACACATACGTGTTTTTACGGATGAGCCATAAATTGTAAACCCTAACTGCAAAATTTAGTCCATTTTTTATGGATTTAAACAGAAAAAACAGTGCTGCAAACTTCTTAGTTAAATGCTCAACGATCATCGTTCAAAAACGGCATTATTGTACATCAATGACTAAAAATCGATCGGAAAGACTTCGACCTTTCTCCTCTCCTGTATGAAAGAATATCACGGTCGAGAAAAAATGGCGGGACTGAATTGAATTCAAAATACCTTTTGGAGAGAGAACAAAACGCCTGATAATGATAAAAAATGATATCATTCGAAACAAAGACTTGTCTCATTGGTGAAAAAGTGCGATATTGTCAGGTTGGATCTTGAATAAATTTGATGGCCGGTTGGAGGCTTAAAAATTTACGAATTTCAAGTATGCATTTAAGGAATTTTTAAACGTGAATCAGTATCACCTTCCACAACATTCTAACAAATCTGTGACCTTCCGGCCAAAGTATCACAAGCGCCATACGACGTTTCAAAATTTCCGCCGCCATTTAATTTTTAAAAGAGATATTATTCAACGGCTTTCTGAAAATGTCACTGAATTGAGTGCAGCCTGTGTTGCACGGAAAAAATAGGTAGAATTTACCATATTTTTGTTAATAAATGACACAACCAGAGAGTTGGGTAATTTACATCAAAATTATCGTGAAGTAACAAGATGTTTCCTTATTGTGACAATAATTCTGGTGGGAACACCATATTTTCTGGTTGTGCTGTTTTTTAACCAAAGTATGGTAAATACTACCCAACTTCTTTCCCGTGTAGGGTCCTCACGGTCAAACAAAAGCCTAATCTTTTAAATGACTCGAATAATTTGTCAAATGAGGCAACATCGCGAAGGAGAGCGATCTCGGTTAAACGGTGTGGGGCAAGGGGGGGGGGGGCTTGGGGGGNGGAGGGTAGCGAGGAAGTAGACGGGAGGAGGGGGTAGCAAAAGACGCAGGATGTAATTGTTGTTCTCGTATCATTAATCATTTCTGATCAGGGGCATTGCGTAGCGTCGGATTCCAGCTGCCCAGGTTTCAGCAGCAATTCCTCTCACCTGAAGTCACTCACCAACCGCGTGACAGCACACTAGCATCGGCTATTAGGGTAAAATCAACCCTGTTGAGCGCTAAGAACTCCTTAATCTGCCAAAAAACACGATGAAGTGGACCGAGTTTATCAGAGAGGGACCAACCCACATTTTAAAAAAAATGAGTTTAGAACGTTTTAGAGTTCCTTTAGCCGTATATTAGGACTGCATTTTGCAAATTAGATCTATAAATTCTGGCTCATCTGAAAAAACACGCACATGCATAGGGAAACTAATGTCACATACGTTGTTTTTAAACCGGGCTAGAATTTATAGTTCCAAATTGTTCGGAGCTACAATTTCTGGCTCATCTGTAAAAGCACGTATCTACATAGGAAAACTAATGGTACCTACGTTGTTTCTGAATTGAGTCAGAAATCATGGTTCCAAATTGCAAAACGCAGTCCATTTACTCCTGCCAAGATTATTTTTGGAAATTTGAAGACTAAAATGATTATTCTTAATCCGAGTACCTTTTTTGGCGGAGCTAAAAAGAAAAAGAGTTACTCATTTCGAACATCACCGTATAAATGCGGATATTCCAAAAAAAGTAGAGAGGAGAATGATGTGTGCATGTAAACAAGGTATCATAATAAGCAGAGGCTATTCATCATTGCTTAAAGTTGGTTAATAATTCAAAAGACCGGAGGCGCAAACAAATTGGGAGCCATTACGGGGAGAGTTTCTGGAGGAATCATCGACGGGAAAATTCAAAACTTCCCCTCTTTCAAACTCCTTTTGAGATGCGCTTGTTGAGCTCAATGCTTCCTAGAATAAGGTTCATTCAGAGCTGCCAACTCTGTCTTCTTGGAAAAAGAACACGTCGACATACAAATGTCTACCCATGTTCAATCAAATATTGAATGGGTCTGTTGCACGCGAGAGATACAGCTTATAGATGATAAGTAAAACGTAATCAGATCTAAATGATCTGGAGATTTCAACAGAAAATATTCGTAATACTCCTTAAAAATATCCATTTCATGGGTAAAACTATAGGCAACTCTCGAAAGAGGATATGGCGTTCTTCCAAAGCAGCATGGAAACTTACAGGGATCAGGGTCCTGAATGTCACAAAGGAGCGGAAGATCACACAGCTATCGTGTTTCATAATATTTCTTCGATTCGTTCACCGATTCTTTCTCTAAATTTCTTCCGTTATTTTGTTTGATCCTCGTCTTGTCCTTGGATCCCCTGTCTATTATAGTTTGTAATATTTGCAACTGGTGGAAATGAATTCTTTCTGCCCGTTCGTGACAATCTTGAAGCCTAGAAATCGGAGCCGATTAGCATTGGATTCCTCATGTCCCTACTCTCCCCAGAAAGAAACTCTAATATTTGACCTCATAATCTCTTGTTTCATATTATTTTACACGAAATCCCGTTTACGTTTGTTTTTTTTTAAAAAAAAACAAAAAAACATTATGATTATAATCTATCAATTTTTTTTATTTTAGAAAAAAACCTTAATCGACGATTATGTCACCTTCTCTTCTATAAGAAAGGTGCACTGGAAAAAACACATTGGATCTAGAGTCCAGACTCTTGAAACCATTGAAAAGAAAAAGGATTCTTGATTCAATTAGAATCTAGCTTAAATCAAAAGGAAATCCGCTCAAATTAAGAGGCTTGGTTCTTGATTTAAGCTTAAATCTGATTGAATCAAGCGTATTTTTTTTGTCGATCTTTTTAAAAGTCTGAACTCTAGATCCAATGTGTTTTTTTTCCAGTGTGAATCAGCGAGAGCAAAATTGAGACGTAAATTAATTGATTTATTTCGAGAACTGACAACGTAGTTCTGCTTCAATCGTGCCGCCTGTAGAGTACCTTCTCTGTCCAGATAAGGGCGCGTTTTTAAAGAATAAGACTTAAATATGAGGCATCTTGTTTCTAAGTAAAAAGAAAGGAGCCATACAAAAAAGTTTTGATTTGTTCGAGTTACCATTAATCAAGAGTTGAATTAACAAGATGTTGCCAATCAGCATGTAAATTGATGACGATAATCGACATTTCAACATAAGGTAGCTTGTGAGTGGACGATGAAGAACCTGAGAGAGAAATGGACTTAGTTCAGAAACGCACTAAGACGCATTTTGAGCGGAGGGAAATAACTACTTGTAAATTTCCTTCAGATAACATTTTCAGTCAAAAACAACCTCCTAAACATGAAAATAGTAGTTTAACTTCGTCCTTAACATTAACTTTTGCACAGAGGAGAAACTTTAAACTTATTTTCCTCGTTTCAAATTTGATACGACTTAGTGTTTTTCTGTTGAAGTCCGTCCAAATTAAAATTCAAACCATCGCATTACGTGATCTACGTTAAACATGATCGAACCATTCAGCAGGAAACCGTGAATAAAAAGAAGCGCCTTCAACACACTGCGTAATCTCCATGCGAAATTGTAATACCACTATTCGTGCGCGAAGACAGTCATCTTGCATAGTCGGCGAACTGAAGGCGAATCTTGTGTTGCCGTCACAACATGAAAAAACACGCTTCCAATACACTGTGTAATTTCAATGCGGAATTTCGATACCACTATTCCTGCGTTAGTTACTAAGACAATTTTTCTGCTAAGATTTTACCTTCCCAGATTGAAATCCCTTTCCTAGTAGACGGTCTCAATGAGAAAAGAAAACTCATTCAATACACTACAAAATCGCGATGCAAAATTGTTATACCACTATTCGTTTGGACAACAGCTAAAGAAGGATGCTGGCTGCATAGTGGCAGAGGACAATAAGAACGAAGAAATTAAAAGGAAAAGGAAAAGTTACATGACTATCAAAAACGTTCATTTAGTAAGTCATCATTATCGGTGACTGCCCACTAAAAAAGACGACTCTGAATACATTTTTTTAAAATTTTGGCCCCGTTTAGGACTTTGAAATTGTAAAAGTCTTTCCGAATATCTTGTGTCTTATGGTGACGGACCAAGTTCATCTCTGAAAGCTCATGTATACTCGACGACCGTCCAGCTTTTATTACTCTCGCTACAAATAAAGTATGCAGTGTTCAAATCATAAAACAAGTCCGAAAAGTTACTCGTGCGAAACGTATTGAATTTACGACCACTTTTGAGCGAGTTGCGGTCTTGTAAACGGCGACTCTTAAAGTAGCAACTGAGAATGTGTTGACTAAAACAAGAAGACTTAAATGCGCGATCTGAACCGAGCATTTGGGCTTTCTCTCCAGTAATAACACTTACAGACGATAAAAATAATATTAAAAGAATGAAAAATAATGTCCTTAATACATTTTTTAAAATTGCAGCCCTATGGAAGGCTCCAAAATTGCATAAGATCAGCACTAAAATACCACAAAGACAAGATACAGAAGTGCGCCTTCAACAAACTGTGTAATCTTAATGTGAAATTGTGATACAACTATACGTGCATCACGGCAGTTATTTTGCATAGACAGCTAATTGAAGGCGAATCTAGGTTTTTCAAAAGACCAGCAGAGAAGGTAAGAATTTACGCATTCTGTTACAAGTCTCTGAACCAAAATTTCACGTAAAATACGATTCACGCAACGAAAATCACTGATACTAACTTCTAAATTAGATATTACGAGTATTGTTTTTAGTTTACATTGGTTACAAGAATGTTGAATTCCCTGCTCACGAAGAACAATGGTCTACCTAAATCAAAGCGCCCATTACAGAAATTTTTGCAGGTTTCTGAATCAAGTAATGCCAATTCTCCGCTTATTGTTGTTCTAAGTGTAAACAACGTGCAACAGTTGAGGTGAAGCACCAAAAGTGAGGTTGCCATCTTTTCATACTGCAGAGACCTTAACGTTCAGAGCGCGATTTGTCACATATACTCGTAGATTTTTGTTTTCTCATGGGCGTATTTGAATTTACTCATGAAGAAACGTTAAATAACATGTTCAGGGGTAAGTTTCAGTGATTTTCATTCCGTGAAAATTATTCTGTTGTGAAGTTTTGGCCGAGAGACAATTGTTTAAATGCTTAAACTTGTATTTTTTCAACTGGTTCATTTTCATTTATCAAAAAAGGGAATGATTATTGTTGCAAAATGGACCGAGAGATGAAAAGGCGAGGATTAAAAATTCTCCTTGGGACATATATTTATATTCCTGTTATTATATTCCTATATTTATAATCCCGTACATTTCGAATTTACTGCAGCTTTCCACTGAAAAAAGAGAAACCGTGAGAGCACAAAGATTCATTTAAACTTGGCAAACTTTGACCAGGAGAAGAGATTTGATGAAGCATGAATAACTGCATCAAAACAAGATTAATATTCTTTTTAAATATATACAATACTTTTTTTAAGAAAAAGGAAAGTGGAGGAGTAATGGTGAAGGAAATTCTATTCATAAAGCAAAGAAAACACTGAACAACCTTGCCCTGGTTTGTATTGAAGTTCAATCAACTCAAATGTGCAACACTGGCGTGCTAAGGAAAAATGCCGTATGAACATTCGAGAGTTGCTAAACTTCCAAAGTCACGTTGAAAAAAGTTGAGAAATAAATGAACATTAATACGAAGAGCTCTCTCGACATTTTATAGAGAATTTTTATCGTGAAAAACTGCAATTAATATTTTCAAGGGTTTTGAACACTTTAATACTTTTTTACCTTTTATACATTTTACTTGAAAATTCCCAAAAAGACTTTCCTAAAGCAAAGATTTTAACTAATTTTTCAAGAGTTGTTTTCATGAAAACGAATATTTTAAAAAAAATTGTCAACGATCGTTGCTACCAAGGATCAGCAAGTTAGTGCTGCACGCAAAATTTCAAACTTCCAGTGGGAAACTCCTGGACAAAAATGCAACAGAGATGGCCCGAAAAATTAATTTACACCTCATTGTCCACGACTCCACTCCTCCTCACCTTAGAACCTTCATTTTTCAGCGCCCTGAAATAAAACGCAGCCTTGCCAGGAGTTAGATTGATTGCCCCCTTCCAGACCCCCCCCCCCTCCCTAGGCACCACGGGTGAGAAGCCGCGGTATGACGTCACGATCTCATCATGGTGGACACAGGACGTTGACTGGCTCCCGATCATGACGATGTTGTCATTGTGTTTGATAAAAATCGGCTATTAACTTTTTTTCTTACGGGAGGATTGGACGATTCTGTGAAAAATGGTGAGATCGTGCAAGGGGCATCGGGTGGAGATGAATGGACGGACCTCGGTCAACGCTGCAGACGAATCGATCGAGAGGTGCTTAATGGCACTGTTAACTGTTAAGTGCTTTGATGACACTGACATTCGAGTTGATGCAAAGTTGCCAGATTGCGCTTTTTAGTCAAGTTTTATAAGATTCGATTCTGGAATAACCGGCTACTATGCATTCCCTGGTAAAAATTGGCTGTAAAATGTGTGTTCCAAAATACTATAGACCTAAAGCCGGCTGTAGGATTTCCAATAGCTTCTGTAGCCGGCAACACTATTTCTCATAGCTTTTTATAGCCGATGGCGATTAAGCAACAGCCTGGCAATAAAGTGTATGCTAAACGTTACTAATTACGGATGCTAGGACTTGGTGAGTTTTTGGACTACCGCTCTCTTTTTGGGCCGTGGTATCTTGATTTATTTTGCGAGGAAAGCTCCGTACTTTTGAAGGATGCCTGCCATTCCTAATATGTTGGAGCGCCTTCAATTTCGTATGGTGCTGTCCAATACCACTAGTGTGAAATGGTTGCTTCAAGCGCCGCGGTGCCCTGCGGCGCGGCGCGGCGGGCGGGCAGCCAGCGCGAAACGCGCACTGGCGCCTACAAACCTAACAGGGATACTTCACGCATTGCGCAATGCAAAATCCCTGCAATATGTCCGATGCAAATATCCCTGTTAGGTTTGTAGGCGCCAGTGCGTCGCCGCTCCGCTTTGTGTTAGGCTCTAATATTTAATCTCGCGGAGTCAGCGTTTTTCAACTCATGATTTTGAAATGTTTGCACACTCTGTATGGACTATTCTCATTTTAATTGATGAAAACATATATGTAGTAAAGGAAAAAATAATGTGTGTTTTGTAAATAATAAGGTAGTTCCGTATCAAACTTAATGATTTCCAAAGCATACGAATTACTACACAATTTCTTATAGCCTTTTATAGCCAATGGCGATAAAGTGTAAAGCCCGGCGATAGGAAATATAGCCCGACTGTATACTTTTCGTATAGCCCGGCTATATGATTTGCTCCGCTTTATACAATCAGCTATATGCTTTTCAATAGCCTTTTTTAGTCGGCTATAAGAACTCCTATGGTATTTTGAAACGCAGCTCCTATCGCCAATTTTTACCAGGGTTATTCTTAGGTTACGAAGCAACCGTGTTTGTACTTTTGAAGAGCGGCAAAAAAATCCATCATTCGTCACCTTCCGGCCAAAGTATTTCAAGCACCATACGACGTTTCAAAATCTCCACCGCAATTTTATTTATTCACAGAGGAAATATTCAACAGAGCTGTTTGAAAATTTCACTGAATTTTCTGTGTGCTACCGATAAAATTCAGTGTTATTTCTAAACAGATTCAACCAACAATTGATCTATAAAAAAATAAAATTGCGGCGGAAATTTTGAAACGTCGCATAATGCCTGTAATACTTTGGCCGAAAAGTGACGATGTCTACATAGGCAAATACAAGGGGGTGGGAGGCGTAGCGGGCGTACGACACCCTCGTTGGCCCAAAAAAAAGAAGGAAATGGGAAAGAAGGAAAAAATGCAAAAAATGAAGGAGGAAAAAAGGAGGAAGGATGCTTGAATTTGGTAATTATTCATGACGAAATTGACTTAGACCGCATATTAGATGCTTTCCAATCCCAAAATTTCTCTGGAGGAAGGCCCCCGGCGTACCTCTTGACCTGAGATATATTTCATGCCAACCGGATAACTCCCCCTCCCTCCCCCGATCAGTGATGGATTCATAAAATTTAAAAAGGCTCGAATAAATTGCACAAATTTTGAAATGTATTGATTTTTCGGAATTATGAATTGAACGTCCAGAAGCGTTTCAAATGGTATTCCTGTTAATGCGGCAGTATCATGCCTCTTGATGGCCTCTTGAGGTGCTCAAAAGGGTGAGGTCAAAGGGGAGTTTTGAGAGAAAAGCCCAAACGAAAACATTCGCAACGCGTAAATTTTTTAAGTTTGGAGTGAGCAATTTCAAAATCTAAAATCACTATCTCTAAACGTTTCTTGGCCCTCTGAATGCATCCTCAAAAGTTTCAAAAAATTTCGTGAAATTTCACACATTTTTTGAAATTTCACACACTAAATATCATGGAATTTTTCATTTCTGTCTGCGGTGGATGAGCCGTTTGAGGCATCTAAATCCGCCCATGTATCAAATTTTTGGCCGACTTGCTCTAAGACACACATGTGCTCACAAATGAACTGCATTTTGTAATTTGGACCTATAAATTCTGGCTCATCTGAAAAAACACTTATGTGCATAGGGAAACTAATGGCACATACGTTGTTTTTAAACCGGGCCGGAATTTATAGTTCCTGATTGCAAAATTTAGTCCAAATGATCTGTAATAGTTGAGTAGCACTGGGGGAAAAGCGGATGAGAAAGAAACTTACGAGAATGTCTCAATGGAATTTATCACAGAAGAAAAATTGAAAAAAATTTTGATCTCCGGCATACCTGAAACAGAGAAACGATATTCCATTAGCACATATCAGAAAAAACTCACATTTTCATAGTCCGCAGTTTTTGGAAGTCTTTTGTATGATTATGTAGCTTCTCGAACAAATAAAATTTAAAACATGGGATGGATTGGTATATAGATGTGTAAAAGTGATAAAACTCAACTTGCTACGATGCTTTTTTTTTTATTTATTAGGAATTTAAATGTTTTGTCTGGATGTTTGAGATGAAGTTCAACGCCTCTCTTAACATTGAATGATTTCTCTTGACACTGAATATTTTACAGGAGCATGCGTATGGTCAGTTAATTAAGGTCAAACTACCCTTCACTTATTATTACCCCAAAATGTGACAAATTCAAAGTAAATGGTCTCAAATTCATACATTGCATTGGAAAAGAGATGGAAAGTGATAAGAGCAAAATTTAACAACTATTTTCACGTTCAAAATATTTTTTTTTTCGACGAGGTTGATGATTTTGCTAGGTGCAATAAATTCAGTGTACAACTAGAACGCCCATTTCAAAGGAAGAAAGCTCATCCGAACATGATATTCCACCAGAGACTTATCTTTCGATAGTGGCTTTTCGACTACAGAAAACTTACAACTTGTTGATTTCAATCTCAATTTATTTTTTTTTTCCAAAATACAAGTTAGTTCATTTGCGTTAGACTCGGTCAGACTATGATAATTTTATGATGCTTTGAAAATGTTTCCCAGTTAAAACTTGTACAGGTACTTGATTCATTTCTGGTTAATTCAGTCCAAAGACACCTTATCAGCGCACCGGGGCTGCAAACTCGGAATCCGTCGGAAAATCAGAACAACGCGAAAGCTCTCCCACGCTTTCGAGAACAATAGAAGGAAAGCTGAGAGTACCTCACCGCTGCCGAGTTTGGCACGAAAATGCATATATTCCGAGGTTATACTCAGGGATTTTACGCCTGAAATGGCAGCGGAGGACCAGGAGTGTCGTGTGCCGAAATCGAGCTTAGCGTTGGGTCAGACTCGGAGCAGACAATATTGTTCTCGCCTCAGACGCTTTCGCCCACAACCTTTTGTTCATCTTCTTGCCTCTGCAACATGGCTGCCAGATAAACCTGAAAAATTAGCACTTTCCTCCATTTAAACACGTGTAAAATGTCTACATGCAATTGCACAATCTGGTAACTTTGTTCTGCGAGCTCCTCGGTTATTAATACTTGGGATTCTCAGTCAAAACCTACGCTAATTTCGGGCTTTAAATGTGATGTATCCGGAGACAAAGTATTTTAGAGACATTGCTACACAGTAGGCTGATTATTGAAAACTAAAGACACAGCAATAGACAAAAAAGTCAAAGGGAAAATTGAGCGATCCTACTGGCGGAGGCGCGTCAGATCCTACGTTGATTTCTGACTCTGAATGTGATGTTTCTGGAAACGATGCAATCTAGGATTGGTCTGGAAGTTGGTTGAACGGGCTATTTGAAGAAAGGCGTAACCACAAGAAGTCTATGCTTCGAAAAAAACAACAGAAAACTTGATTTTTTCGACAGTTCGGTGCATATAAATCAGATCGAATTATATCCATTGCAGTAGCATGACGTGGATGATTAACAGGATGCGATTTCGTAAAATTTGTAAAATTTTATAAAACATCCTTTGACTAGGAGCCTGGATACACGCGCAAATGTCCATCTATTTCCGATCAAAATGATGACAAAAATGGCGGTCGAGAGTTATCTAGATCGATGGGTAAAATTAATTAAAACAGCGTGTTGATTGAAATAACCATGAAATAAGCATGAAATAAGCACGGTTGTGTGGAAATCAGATGACAGATGAGACCCACCGTTCCATCATCCAACATCAAAATTTTGCTGACCGCAAAGAATTGATGGTAGATGGTGCGCATTAGTCACCATTTGATCGAAAATTGATGGAAATTCGGGCGTGTATCCAGGCCTTCGAAGAATGAAAAAAATGTAGAAAAAACAATGTTGCCAACTTGAAGAACCGCCACTGATAAAACGGCAGCACTGTTTGGAAGCCTAAAACAGTGCTCTTACGGCGACAGGCACTCCAACGTTCCCGCGGTGCTGTGTCACCATGTTTTCCGCATCTCTTTCGAAACGCAATTAAGGTCGCAACGCGTAACGTGCATATCTTTGCTTTCAGACTCTAATTAGAGCCCTCACAGGCCGCGTCTTCTCCAGCGTTGCCATTTTACGCGGATTTTTCGTGTTTTTCGTGTATTTTAAAAAGGAATTACGAGCGAGAATGGCGCCGTTCTCCTCTTCTGGGAAGCGTCCCCTCTACGCTGCCGATGCGGTTGAAATCGAATTCATCGAAATATCGTTAGCCTCTCACTCCGCTTTGTGGCCGGGAGTCGGGATTTTCCTGGAACCTTGAACAATGCGAAGTTTCAACCGGATTTTCATTCTATCTCTTCTTCATAATATAGTGTAAGAAGAATTCAAAAATCTCGGTTATTTACAACTTGCGTTAAAAAAAGTTTTACCCGGGTCCCTCCTCAAATTTTAGGAAAGTATGGATCACTAGACAAGGTACGAATTTAAACATTCTGATAGATGTTTCCTAACCAGAATTTCACGTGGAACACGATTTGTGTGACGAAAATTGCTGAGATCAACTCTTAAGGAAGATATTAACGTTTTTATTTTACATTGGTTACGAGGAATTTGAACTGCCCGCTCACAAGAAACTCAAAGCTCTACGTGAGTCAAATCGCGCACTACAACGGTTTCAGCGAGCCTCTCAATCGAGCAAACGTTAATTGCCCATGATGAGTTATTCAAAATATAAGCAATTTGCTATTACTGAGCCAAAGCGTCAAGATTGAGGTTGCGAGCGATTTTTAAATCGCAGAGACTGTCATGATAACGTTTAGCGCGCGATGTGAATCACGTATAGAATTGAGTTTTCATGAGCGGGTGGTTTGAATTCAGGCATAAAGAATCATTTAATTTCTTCGAAAGGAGTTGATTTCGGTAATTGTTGTTGTGCGCATCGTGTTCTACGTGAAATTTCGGTGAAGAAACCTGCTTCAGAATTCTGAAATTCGTACCTTGTCTAGTGGTCCATTGAGTAACTCTATCAACGAATGCGGCGTGTAAAGAATAAAAAGCTACTTTTTTTTAATAATAACAGAATTTGATGTTTCTTTTCTCCCCCCGAAAAAAAGATTCTAATTTAAATATTCTGGATGAAAAAAAGTGTGCGACAACTCATAAAAACGCTGCATTAACCGCTATAGCAGTTAGCTTTACACCTCGACATTGCTAAAGTAACTGCTGTAGCGCTTAGTTTAGCTTTTTGTGAGTTGTCGCACACTTTTTTACATCCAGGATAATAAATCAGCATACTTTTTTGAGGTGTAGAGAAAAGAGATCTCTAGAGTCACACCAGAGTTCTTTAAAGTAAATGATCGAAACACTGTTTTTGCAAACTCAATATACTTTCACTTAGCTTAAACAACTCACCATTATAAATATAATGAATACATAAATAGAAAAGGGAGTAAATAAATGGACATCGGTGCTGAATTTTGTAACTTCTAATAGAAATAAGATGTTCATGGTTACTTTACAATTTTATTGATAATTTCACTGATTCCAAAATGGAAGAAACAAAAATGATTGCATTCAAAGGGCCTTAAAAATAAATAAATAAACAAACAAATTGAATAAAGACATGCCACAGTCCACCGCATTGACTCCCCATAGACGCACATTTGTGAAAACATCAAATATTGAAGCTAGGCATAGATCAGTGAGTCAGAAATCACCTTATATCAATCAAACCCAAGTGATACAACTATATAAACTCGGGAGTTATGCGGTATTGCCTACACGAGCATTTGAAGGAGTTTTCAACGGGTGCAGAACCGTAAGTATCCAATGTTGCCTTGTGACTATGCTGCCGTGCTAAGGAAGAACGCCGTATGAACCTTCAGACGTTGCCACATTGCCTTCAATATAAACCTAATATACTGGAAAAATTGTGAATTTTTTTCTTCAACTTTGACAATTTTGACAAATTTGTTCGCAATTTTATCTAAAAGTCTGTAAATTTCAAGGAAAAATACGCATAATTTTCTTCAAAATACTTGTTTTATTTGGTGCATTTGGCAACTCGCGAATGTTCATACGGCGTTTTTCCTCGGCACGGCAGCACAGATCAATGAGTTAGGAATCACTTTATATCGATCAAACCCAAGTGATACGACTATTTAAACTCGGGAGCTATGCGGTATTGCCTACACGAGCATTTGAAGGAGTTTTCAACGTGGGCAGAACCGTACCGTAACTATTAATTGCACTTTCAAGCACAGATCTCGCCCATCTCACGTTGTCTTCTGCATGCTGCTGTCGAAGGAAAGTCAATATCGGCAGAGTATTTCCCGAATAATTCCCTCTGGCATACCGAGATGCTCAAAATTACGTCTTGAAGTTTTATTGACATGCTGTCGGGCGAGATTGACAGGATATTAAATACAAGGTAGGAGAGGTATGTGTATAAACAAGGTGGGGAAATGGTGCTGGGTCCACACGATTTGGGGAAAACGAAGCCGAGAAGTTCCATCAATTATAATTAGAGTCAAAAATAATTTTATTTAACTCTAATTGTGGAAAAAATCTTAATCTTATCTAATCTTTTTTTTTTCAAAAATTATTTTTGACTCTGATCATAATTTTTGGAACTTCTCGACTTCGTTTCCCCCGCAAAATGGTTTGGACTAAGCACCATTTCTCCACTTTGTTACATACAGTATTCGGGTCATTTAGCGTTTTTTTCTCATATGTGTACACTGGAAAAAAAACACACTGGATCTAAAGTCCAGACTCTTGAAAACGTTGACAAGAAAAAGGTTTCTTGATTCAATCAGATTTAAGCTTAAATCAAAAGGAAATCCGCTCAAATTAAGAGTATTGGTTCTTGATTAAGGCTTAAATCGGATTGAATCAATCTTTCTTGTCGATAATTTTAAGAGTCTGGACTCTAGATCCAATGTGTTTTGTCCAGTGTATAAAGTGATAAATGATATATGCAGTAAACTGGAAAGGAACAAAGTTAATTGGCAATATTTCTTTATTTTTAAATATTGCGATGGGAATGGGCAATTTTCGACTTTTGTCATCAAAATTGCATACCTCGCTGCCATAAGGTGATGTTTTTGATGATGAAATAGTGTGTTTTCTTCTCTAGATCGATATTCATAACTCAGCATGGATTTTATGTCAATGGCGCAGGTTCCGAGCTGAAGAAATTATTCATAACTTGGGCGCGACGGATGAATAAACAAGACAAATACGAAGGCGGAAAGAGAGGTAACTCGCCCGACGGAAATAAATCAAACCCGGAACGGCCCGTTCGAAAGCGGAATAAATTGTTCGACCGCCACTGTGCGCGGCCGGCCGGCCCGTTATTAACTCCCCCTCGATTTTTTTTATTTTTTTATCATTGTCTGGAGTTTTTTCAGACTCCCAGTTTGGTGACCCAAGAACAAGGGTCATAAATTGTTGTCCCAGACGATCCGAGGCTGCCTTTGTCGCAAAAGTTTGGGAATTTTTTCGCGAGTTTGCATCACTGGGATTCATCAAATGATGAAGACGTTGCATGTGTGAGGAATTTGCGATTTGACTGTTGTACTCATGTACAAGTTCGCGAGAAACACGATGGTGCCACTGGTTTTCACTGAAATCAACTCCCAAGCTCAAAAAAAGCTCTCTAGTTGAGGCCAAAATGGAGGGGATATCCCACGCTATCCTGAGAGTCCACCTATACATCCAGACATACTCTCCATGCAAACATAGGGAGTAAATACGTTGAAAGGGCTGCCACTTTATTTGGGGACTCTAAAACTGAAAACACGGCATCACTGTTAATGTATTTGCTCCCCATCTTTGCATGGAGAGTTTGTCTCGATGTGGAGGTGGACTTTCAGGATAGCGTGGGATATCCCCTCCATTTTGGCCTCAACTTGAGAGCTTTTTTTGAGCTTGGGAGTTAATTTCAGAGAAAACCAGTGGCACCATCGTGTTTCTCGCGAACTTTTACATAAGAATCAGTAGTCAAATCGCAATTTCCTCACACATGCAACATCTCCATTGTGCGTGAAACAATTGATACACATTGAGACGGGCCACTTCCTATAGATTCGAGTGCAAATAAAACTTCAAAACTATAGTAGCCCGACATATCTCCGACAAAAATAAAACAAAATTAGTGAAGAACAGGGCTAAAATTGCACAAACAAACTAGGGACGTTTCGACCTGGTTTCCTAGTTTAATATCAACAAGTTAAAACATAGGTGTTAAAAATGAGAGTATGCACGATATCAAAACCAAGTATATGGGTTGGTGTGGGCTAGACATGTTGGTTGCCAAAAGAAATTTTCAATTTAACTGATTCCGCACCGAGAGGAAAAAATCCGGTTACAGGGGCTGAAATAAGGTCCATATTAAAAATCAAACTTGTTCGATTCAGGTGTTCAAAATTTTTAGTCATGGAAACCAAATTTCGATTAGGTGAACCAAAGTTCGGTTCCTTTGATCAAAAAACTCTAGTTACATGAGCCCAAAAAGTTTTAAGCCGATTTTTTTTCTCCTCGTACTCTGAAGGAAAGCACTGCCCTAGATTCATAAAAAATTTCTGCTAGATTTCGTAAATTTACTTTTAAGTTGGCAGCACCGTAACACAACTCCGACGCAGGAAACCAAGCAGCGGTAATCGAGAAAAATCCGCGGAACTTGACGTATGAGACCTGACCTTGATAAAAGTACACAGTCACCGAAGCTCAAGCTAAAACACACGTGGATTTCTTGGGTTTATTTAATTCTGCAAAGAAAGTTATTAAAGAAACGCGCAAAATTATTGTAAAACCAATGACGATTCGTGGTTTTTGTCGCTTGCTCGCTGCGTCCGTAGGAAGTATGATCTTTCGCGAGAGACACAAAGTCAGGCAGTCAGGCCTAAAATAACAAATGGGGGTCGCCGCCCTGTGAAGCGCAGGGGCGAGCGGCAGGGAATTAAAAAAATACGGTTTTGATGAAGGGTTACCCTTTCTAACCTGAGAGCTGATTATTGAAATTGGTGAACAAAGCTTTAGAAAAATGGAACTAGGGTAGATTCAGTGATCCCATTGGTTGAAACGGCTGGTTTTATAGACTGAGTGGAAACGATGGACTAACTATAGGGTCTTTTCTGGGATGTTTTTACTTTGTCTATTACTTACCTCCATAGTTCATCCGAATCACCAGTTTACACCAATAGGATAACTTGGTTTTCCCTCCGCCTTCTTTGTATATTGCTTTGTCTATCAATTTCAATGATCAGCGCTCAGTGATGTGCTTGTAAAAATGAGACGGAAATTGTGGTCTCTTGTTGCAAAATGAAGTCCAATTGATCAGTCAACCAGTGAATCTATCTAATTAGTGCAACAGAAGCACCCTGAAGGCATTTCTCATGTATCTGTGTGGGATATCCCCTCCATTTTGGCCTCAACTTGAGAGCTTTTTTTGAGCTTGGGAGTTAATTCCAGAGAAAACCAGTTGCACCATCGTGTTTCTCGCAAACTTTTACATAAGAATCAGTAGTCAAATCGCAAATTCCTCACAAATGCAAAATCTTCATTGTGGTGTTTCAAAATCTCCGCTCCAATTTAATTTTTTTAAGATGGACAAGTTAACTTTACAGCTTGAAATGTATGCAGAATATTCTGATAGCAGAAAGGAAAAATCAAGGCAGTTTTCGAAAAACTTACATTGACTACCTTCTCACCGAAAAAATAAGGCACGAAAGAGAGTTTGCAACGTCACAAACGGAGATACGTGGTTTTGCGCGAGGGCCATCGATATCGATAACCGAGGAACGATACCGCCTACCTGCAGATTGATGATTTTGCAGGAAAGAGAAAATGGTGTCATTTTCGTGATGCTGAAGTCAAATTTGAAATTTTTTGGTACATTACAGCCTCATTATAACGCAGGTAAGCAAAATTGAAAAAAAAACTAAAAAGATCAGCTTGCAATTTCATACTGTAGAACGCAAAAAAGTTGCCGACTCATTTTCGCCAAAATTGTCAGTTGAACTGCATTTTGCAATTTGGAGCTGTAAATTCCGGCTCATCTGAAAAACACTTATGTGCACGGGGAAACTAATGACACATACGTTGTTTTTAAACCGGGCTGGAATTTATGGTTCCAAATTTCAAAATGTAGTCCAGTTACGAGGTCTTGTTCCTTGGCCTTCGATACACTGAAGAAAAAGTGAAGTTGATTTAACATTTTGGCTGTAAAAAAAGTGTGGGAGAACTTACGAAATGCTGAATTAATTCCTACAGCAGTAATTTTAGCAATGTCTAGATATTATAATAACTGCCGTGGTGGGTAATTTAGCAATTTGTGAGTTCTCGCACACTTTTTTTACATCCAGAATGTTGAATCAACTTCACTTTTTTTTCGGTGTATCATATTTTATTAGAAAACTCGGAAAAAGTCTCCCGAATCAGTTGCATCGGTCCGCTTATCCGACCAGAAAACATCATAAATTCAATATAAACCTATAGTACATCTCTACCGTTCTGTGGAAGAACGATGCAGGGCGGAACATTCGAGAGGTCCCAAATTTCCTTCGATATAATGTTCATTTTTGAGGAATGTTATGGACACTTCCCTTGAAACTTGCAGATATTTTAAATTAAATTTCGAACAAAATTGTGCGAAAAATTCGAAGAAAAATATGCACAATTTCCCGTGTAAGTTCGGTTTTCCTTTGGGGAAATACGGCAACGTTTGAAGGTTCATGCGAAGTTTTTCCTCAGCACGGAAGTCCGTCCTTTTTCTGTACATTAGAGGATATCGACGGTGAAACTACCAAACCACGTATCTCGGTTTGCGACGTCGCAGACTTCCTGTCATACTTTATTTTTTAAATGAAAAACTACTTAACGTCTAGTCTTGAAAATTTCTGTGATTTTTCCTCTTCGCGCTGAGAAAATTCTGTGAAAATTTCAAGGAATGATATTGATTTGGTCTACCTCAAAAAAATAAAATGCGAGCGTAGATTTTTAACCACCGCAAACGAGATACGTGGTTTGGTAGTTTCACCGTCGATATGTCCGCAGACCAAAAACGTCGTAAATTCGATAGGAATCCTTCGCACATCCGTGGATTTACAAGTGGTGTCCACGAAACAGGACGCGGGGGAAGCGTAACACTTGTTTGAAGTTAAATAGCCTCCTGAATACAAATATGACAGCCGAGCTGGAGAAAGTGAATTCCAGTCGGCGTCGGGTCGCGGCGTCTGATAACCTCCCGCCCGCGAGAATCGATTTCGGATCCGCTGTAGAAAAGAGGACGGAATTCAGGGGCAGTCGTTGTCCGCAACAGTCGCCCTGAATAAATCTGGACCCCGCCGTGCTCTGGCGTGTTGCCGGATTCCATGCAGGACTCACAGCTCTGCCGTGATAGCGAAAAGAGCCGTGAGTGCAAAAATAAAGTTATGAGAAAATGGGCCTGGAAGCTTCTGAGTGGAACATTTTATTAAAAGAAGCCTCGAAAGTAGCAATGAATGTACATTGAAAGTGTGCGAGAATGAATAGTTACGGTACGGTTCTGCACACGTTGAAAACTCCTTCAAATGGTCGTGTAGGCAATACCGCATAACTCCCGAGTTTGAATAGTCGTATCACTTGGGTTTGATCGAACCAAGGTGCTTTCTAACTCACTGATCTGTGCCCATCTTCAATACTTGATGCTTTCACAAATGTGTGTCTCTCGGGAGTCAATGCAGTTGACCATGTCATGTCTTTATTCAATTTTTTGTTTATTTATTTATTTTTAAAGCCTTTTGAATGCATGCATTTTTGTTTCTTCCGTTTTGGAATCAGTGAAATTATCAATAAAATTGTAAAGTAACCATGAACAACATATTTCCATTAGAAGTTACAAAATTCAGCACCGATTTTCATTCATTTACTCCCTTTTCTATTCATGTATTCATTATTTTTACAGTGGTGAATTGTTTAAACTAGGTGAAAATATATTGAGTTTGCAAAAACAGTGTTTCGATTATTTACTTTGAAGGACTTCGGTAGGACTCTTGAAATGTCCTTTCTCTACACCAAAAAAAAAGAATGCTGATTTATTATCCTGGATGTAAAAAAGTGAGCGACAACTCTGAAACGCTGAACTAAGCGCTACAGCAGTTCTGCCGTGATATGCAAGAGAGCCGTAAGTGCAAAAATGATGTTTCGAGAAAATGGGCCTCGAAGCTTCTGAGTGAAACATTTTATTAAAAGAAGTGCAAAAATGATGTTTCGAGAAAATGGGCCTCGAAGCTTCTGAGTGAAACATTTTATTAAAAGAAGCCTCCGTTCTTTGTCAAATCGCAACCAATCATTCGATAGACTCTTAGAAATCATTTGGGGAATTAAAACTCGACCGATTTCATTTTAAAGTACATGGAAAAGGTAAAATTCAATTTCATGCTAGGTTAGTATTCGGCAAGACAGCTGTAAGTGCTATCCTCTGCGTGCTTTTGTGGTAGCGTGTTGGACACACAGCAAACACATTTTCAGGTTGGAAATCGGCAGACGAGGGCGGCATTTCTCTTGAAAGCACTGTTTCCATTGGCTCTCATGCACCCACGGCTGTCTTGAAACAAAACTATGTCATTTTTTGTGCACTTACGGCTTTTTCATACGTCTCGCTTTCATTAAATTAGAATGGATTTTGCTGTTTTAGCTGTCTCGGTAATTTCATCTAAAAGAGTTTAGAAGAATTTTGAAGAAAACTCGATTTCGAAAATTTTGCAATTACGGATCTCTTCGTTATCACGGCAGTATGCATAGTCGTGTTTTGAAAAGCTTGGTAGCCTATGACTGCTATCCGCAGTAAATACGCCGTGACTCTTATCAATACTTTACATGTTTCCTCCACAATCTTCCACAAGTTGTCCACCCTCCGGCTGAAGTATCACAAGCTCCATGCGACATTTAAGTATTTCCGCTGCCTTTTCATTTTTTTACAGAAAAATTTTTGGTCGAATCTGTATGAAAATTTCACTGAATTTTATCGGCAGCACAAGAAAATTCAGTGAAATTTTCAGACAGCTTCGTTGAACAATTTCTCTATAAAAAATAAAATGACGGCGGAAATTTTTAAACTTCTCATGTCGCTTGTGATACTTTGGCTGGGAGATGACGAAATACCGTTTCATTACGAGAAAACCTGACCTATCTTTTTTTTTACTGAACGATTCGCCTTCAGCTGCGTCCGTGGCAATTGTTGTTACGAATATGTCGTGAGTGCTGATTTCAGTTCATTACATACTCGAATCTCTGAAGGCGTTTAATGTGCAAAAGCAGAGCACTCTGTTGGAGAACAGTAGAAGTGAAATTGAATGAATCGCTCAATCCCAACTTTGTTAATCCTCCAACAGATCGCGCTACTTGCGCACATAAAACGCCTTCAAAGAGTCAAGTATGTAATGTGCTAAAATCAGCCAGCACAACATATTCGTAACAACAATTGCTGCAGACGCAGAAGAAGGCGAATTGTTCAGTTTAAAAAACGAGTGTGAAAGGTAGTCTGCATGTAAAGAGAGGGATTGTATTCGACAGACATGAATCGAACGAAAAATATAAACGTGAACCGATCAACACCGATTCAATTGACAAATTGATAATACAGCTGATCAAAATCATTGGAAAACTTGCATTTACCCTGAAAATATTAAATTGCGGAATCTCGAAATCAGGATCATTCAAGATTTTGTTTTTATCGATTTTAAATCCACACGCACCATAGACTCACCCCCTGAAAACTGTTCTTGTTTACATTTTTGTTGCTTCAAGACCATTGTGCAGTTCGGCACGGAACAGGGGTGTTTTTAATTTGCAAAAAAGTTGTTTTAAACTGCGTGTCTTGGTTCCTGAGTTAATTTTTGGTGTTACAACGTACGCATTGTGTTCTACGCGTCATTTGCCTTAAGTCAAAATTCGTTCACGGTTTAGTTAGCCGTTCTTACGAATTTTAAGCATGATTCAGCAGTATAACTTTAGAAGTAGACCCTTGCTAGAAAAAGCAATGTTTTGTCACCAAAAAAAATTAAAAATGCAAACGAAAAATCAATTGTTGAGTTTGACTCACTTTAAGGAAGATGTAAACCCGCCTTGAAATTTTCAAAACCTCCAAAAAAATTTATTTTCCACTTTTGATTTTTAAAGATGCAAATCATAGTAATCCTTTGGAAAGGTCTATTTCTGAGGTTACACTGTTGAGTCTTAGTAATCATTCGTAAATATTGTCATTTTTATGGTGCGATGTTAAAAATCTCCTTAAATCTCCTTGAGTCATGATGTAAACCGTTTGAGGAGTCCCAAGGGAAGGACCTGTCCATAGATCTACTAAGAATATTATAACCCTTACAGTTGTATTCATATTCGCACCTTAAACAGCATCGTTTCCCTGGGGAGGCTCTATACGTTTTACATTTCGACTGCGATTCGCTAACGAAATGATTTGACAACGTTTCCAGCGTTTTGTTCGAAGTACCGATTGCACTTTGTGAATAATCATTCATCCTCTTTATTGACACCAACATTAACAAGAACAGAGCTCCTTGTAAACTCACGAGAAAAGACCTTAAATCGATTTTTTACGGGCGATTGCTCTCAGCAGTTGGTAACGACTTTCTTTCACCCGTAGTTGTCTCTGCTGTGCTTACAAGACTTACAAACATGTACTTACAGGCAGTGGCGTGGCTTAAATTGTGATATATCGATTGATATGCCATTTAAACCTATGGTAAAGAATCGATTGTTAAGGGGTTCGCTGCGGACACCGTGATTATCGATCCTTTTCCATAGTTTTAAATGGCATAACAATCGATAAATCGCAATTCACGCCACGCCACTGCTTACAGGACTTCGACGGCGTAAGTCTGCAACCACGTATCTCGTTTGCGGTGTTTGAAAATATCCGCTCCTATTCTGTTTTTGTAAAGAGGACAAACCGTCAGCATTCTTTGAAGTTTTCGCAGAATTTTCGTGGCACTGAGAATTAAGGTCACCGCAGTTCTTAAGAATTACCGTTGAGTAGGTATTCAAATAAAAAATAAAGTATGAACGGAAGTCTCCGACGTCGCAAACCGAGATACGTGGTTACAGACTTACACCGTTGACTTAAAACTGGACTACATTTTTCAATTAGGAACTATAAATTCGGGCCCGGTTTAAAAACAACATAAGTGCCATTAGTTTCCCTATGCACATAAGTGTTTCTTTCAGGTGAGACAGAATTTATAGCTCCAAATTACAAAATGCAACACGCAAAATCCAACTGTACACTCGACAATGTGAGCTAATTCCAGCCTTTGATATTGTAAAAGTCAAAGCTCATTCTTGATTTTAGACTTCAGAGACTTTAATTTTAGACATGGGTTTTGATTTCAAAGGGTACGTTGCTTAGACCAGAAGGCGTCAGTGGCCATCATTGAGACAAATCAATATCTTTGGCATCTCCTATGTTGCATAACAGCAGGTCTATATATATACATATAAAAGTCGCTTTATAACGCACTCTGGCGTTCTACGACACCCAAACGCCACATATGCCTGTCGTGCCAGAGGTTATCGGGCAACTGACACCGCAACATCTCTTCGTCAACGCCCTGCTGCCAACCCTTTACGGGACGTCCCCGTCGCCTCTTCCCAGGTGGGACCCAATCCAAAACTTGTTTGGGCAACCTCTCCTTCGACATTCTTTGCACATGTCCATACCAGCATAACTGCCTGGACATGACGTCGTGCACGATATCTTTCTCAACCTTCATCACCTGGCGAATTCTCTCATTACGGACACGGTCCCGTCTCGAAATGCCAGCAGATTGCCGCCAAAAATCCATTTCAGTTGCCCTCAACATTTCTTGCGTTCTTTTCGTCAAAGGCCACACTTCACTACCATAGAGCACGATACTTTTAACGATGGAGTCATATATTCGGTGCTTGTTTGCCTTTGAGATGCTCTGTCACAGCAGGTCTAAAATCGGTAAAATAATACCACCTATCCGGATAAATTTTTTCTGTCTTCGACCTGAGTTCTTAATAACAGAGAGACAATAATTCTGTCTTTCCAAAATGGATACATAACGATATGGTTATGAAGATAGCGCTGATATTCTTAAGAGAGAAAGAAACACTTGAAATCATTCGACGAACATTAGGCCTCTTCTTCTAACTAACTAACATGTCGCTCTTACAGCGTTTCTGCACTGAGTGCTCTTCGACACCAACCGCCACTGAAAGCGACCCTCTCAGAGCTCCTCCGGCAAATCGAATCCCCTCATTCCCTGCTTTACTTCATCAATCCACGATTATGCAGGGCGACTTCTACGTTTTTGGCCACGGAGGTCCCAATCCAGAACCTTCTATAGCACCTTATTCTACACTGGAAAAAAACCACATTGGATCTAGATTCCAGACTCTTAAAAGCATCGACAAGAAAACATACTCTTGATTCAACCAGATTTAAGCTTAAATCAAGAACCAAGCCTCTTAATTTGAGCCGATTTCCTTTTGATTTAAGCTTAAATCTGATTGAATCAAGAGTCTTTTTTCTTGTCAATGTTTTCAAGAGTCTGGCCTCTAGATCCAATGTGTTTTTTTCCCAGTGCAGTTAGAAATATTCACGATTTGCCGTAATATTTCTCTCCATAAGAGTCGATTGGCGGAGGAAAACGACAACTGTCTGGGTCAACAACTAGGTATAAACTAATGCAAATCTACAAAAACGCTGCAGGTCGCAAAAAACCGAATGAGCGTCTGGTGAAATATGCGGTACGGATAGAGTTCGATCGTAACATCAATTTTTTTCCCGCATGAGGAAAAGCGGGCTGTCGGAGGGCGGGCCCTGAAATCGACAAACAAGTTCACAAATACTGTCTTGCAGGAAAGTTTGCACGATGCCTTGTTTTGATTGAAAATATATGGGATGCCTTTGGAGCTGTATATTTTGGCTGATAGCTGTCTTTTACCCTTCAAACGTAATGATCTAAGTCTGTGATACGTCGTTATAAAACACGCGATTTTCGATCGCGATCTAAATTCGTATAAATACGTCGATGAAATCCAGAAAAATAAACCGATTTTTATCATTTGCAATCTGCAAACGCCGTTTTTCCTCCTGGCTACGTTCTGCCAAAAATATCGTTTCAAACGGGTCCCAGTTTTGGCATTTTTAGAACGGGATTTTTTTACTATTTAGGGTTGAAAAGAATTCCAGGAAGCTTAATTCACTCCGTACTTTGAGAAAACGAAGTCCAAACAATCAGGAAAGCTCTAATACGTTTGTATTAGAGAATCGCTCAGCTGTTTTCTATGTAGGCGCTTTTTTGAGTTCCCCGAAGAAAATGAGCAACGATGAGTGAAAGAACACGCCTCACCAAAATTTCAACTATCAATTTTAAGAAAAGTACACCACGTTTAAATAATAAATTATAGAAAAACGACTATCATCCTCCGATCTTTGACATCAGAAACATTAAATAAAGGTGTAACAGATAAATTTATTCCAAACTTGTGAGACCCCTTTCCGCCATCTTGTTGTTGTTGAGCTGGTTCGCAATTTGAACGCATTGCCACAAGTGTACTAGAATTATATGAAGGTTACAATTGAAAAGGCTGATCTGAAGCTATCAGTTGTGCGTGTAGAATGGGTGCCACTGACTTTCATTCGTACATAATGGAGATGTCGCATGTGTGAGGAATTTGCGATTTAACTCTTCACTATGTTGTAAAATTTCGCGAGAAACACAATGGTGCCACGCTCAAAAAAAGCTCTCAAGTTGAGGCCAAAATGGAGGGGATATCCCTCGCTACCCTGGGAGTCCACCTCTACATCAAGACGAAGTCTCCATGCGAAGATAGGGAGCAAATACACTAGCAGTGATGCCGTGTTTTCAGTCTCTGAGTCCCCAAAAAAAGTGGCAGCCCTGTTAATGTATTTGCTCCCTTTCTTTGCATGGAGTGTTTGTCTTGATGTAGAGGTGAACTCTCAGGATAGCGTGGGATATCCCCTCCATTTTGGCCTCAACTTGAGAGCTTTTTTTGAGCTTGGGAGTTAATTTCAGAGAAAACCAGTGGCACCATCGTGTTTCTCGCGAACTTTTACATAAGAATCAACAGTCAAATCGCAAATTACTCACACATGCAACATCTCCATTATGGATAGCCTTTTCTTGAGATTTGGTGGCAATGTGAGGTATGAAACTGTGGTTTTGATTCGGTCTGGCTCTGGTCCAGCTTTGGTCACTCATGCTTGCGATGAATATGGTCGCGAGACCGAGACAGTCCGAGACACAGTTTCGCCCTCCTCTGTACCTTTCTCATAGCCACCGAGGGTCGGAGGAAAAAAGGGTCGCAGCCTTTGAAATGAACGTAATCAACTTCAGAAAGAAAGACATTTTGGCTCACGCGTCTCCCATTCAAAAGCCACTGATAAGAAATTGGAACGGACTTGGATAGATGAGGTGTGATTTTGAGCCTAATACCCAAGTAGCATTTTTTAATGTAAAAGTTGCAACAAGTTGAAACAATGTTGGTATTAGTTGCAATAAAGTTGCAACTTTCGGTCAACTTCTGATCGATAGTGCCGATTTTCGGCGATCTGATCGGAAGACAAAGTTGCAATCTGCCGACATTGCTTAATTACTGAGCCAAAGTTGTTTAAAATCTAAAGATAGACAACTAGCAATACTTTGAAGTTGAAACATGTTTCGACTTAATTGTAAATAGTCCCAACAATGATAGCTCCTTCGGGAGAGAGAGTAGGCAATCTGCACATCAATCTATTAGTTGCAAGAATCAAACGATTTTGTTGCAAGTTGTTGCAACCTTTGCTACTTGGGATATGATGCTAATAAGATAAGTGAGTTACGTTAGAAATGCCAAAAAAATTTGAAAGTTTAGCTGATCAATTCGTATTCTCCCACTCGAAGGAACGTATCTCCATTCCAAGTTTGCAAAATTGACTGAAACAATGCAATTTTGGCGCGTATACGTAGTATACCGCCTTTGCGATCGTTTCGAACCCTGCTCGATACAATAACCGAGTCCCTTAGTTCCTTACCGAAAAGTGACTACCGCGAACTTCTGAGATTTTCCAAAGCATGTAAAAAGTTTATTTATCCGTCAATAATTATGATTTAAAGTTGTTTCTCATTCTGGGGCTCTCTAGTTTATGTGCAGTGAATACCAAGAGTCTACGTTACTTGGTTTTTTTTAAAAAAAGCCTAAGAGTACGACGCGCTGATTTAAAATATGCATATATAAGCAGGAACAAGCGAACTGATTCGAGGATGACTGACCAGTTCGGCACTTTAAGAATGAGAATTTCACTCACTCCGTTTCGTTCAAAACGTTGCTTTGACAGATCTCCACACGGCTGTTATGATTTTCAAAAGTTGGTACCCGTGCTCTGATATTGCAATCTGTGTAAGTGCAATCTGTGATGAGCCTCGAGACTCATTAGACCATTTGCTAAACGTGGCTCATACAGGAATCCACCTACCCCTCTGTTCCCCACGCTCCTGACCACTGCGTCGGCGTCCCGACGAACAATAGCTGATGACGGTCGCCAGGCGGCCGGGACCCTCAGCCCCTCGCCAAATTACTTACGCTTGATTAACCATTTCACCGTCACGCTAGGATTCATCCAATTTTCAAAAAAAATTGTTTCACGTGTGTTTAGCAATTTTTTCCTTACTTTCCGTTAAAACACAAATAAAAAGAGTCCTCATTCATAAAAATCGGCTGAATAGAAGAGAAGTTACAGTAATCGAAATCGGAAGAAATCAACAAAACTTCTCCATTGAGAAAATAAAATAAAGGGGGAAAAAAGAAATGTATAAATTACAATTAAATATAATTGACCTCAGAATTTGACAAGCAATTCAATTATATACCTAACGCTGAAAAAACTGGGAGAAATTACAAAAAATTCCCCTCTTGCAAGGGGCTTCTTTGTAAGAATTTTGACCTGAAGACAAGGGTCGAATAACAGCAGCACTCCATACAATACACGGTATGCCTGAACGAGTTAAACATTTTTTATACGTCCAAATCGAAAAATCTGTATATTTTTAACTACAGTGTCTCTTGAATCGTTAAAGCCCCCCCTTCCCAAAAAAAAAAAAAAAAAAAAAAAAAAAAAAAAAATTCCGTCGAGATTCTGGAACGTAAAGGCGCTTTAAAAGCATTCTGGGGCTATAATAGCTAAATCATCGGTAGTAAATCCCGTTATATTATTAAAAAGAAATTGACTTCATAGTTTAATGCCTTAGTTTCTTGAATACGATTATTTTAAGCACTTGAACATTTATACCACCAATTTTAGCCGTGGGGTGATTTCCTGAGAGCCGATAATATATCACGAATTTCTCATAGAACCCTTCAACAGTGGCTTGCTTTTTTGGCAGCCGATTTGACCATCGAACCGGGGTTTAAATGGAAGCTGATAATAACCCAAAGCTCTGAGAAAAATTTTGAGATGAGTATAAGAACGGTTTGTTATAAGTAACGAGGAGAGACGGGCAAAGCGGCTAAAATCCGATCTAATTTTTACAGTTTTTCTGTTGAATTAATGTTGCCGCGGGCTTCTGACTGTGTCCACACATAGTTTCTGTTCAGCATATCGATACATGAGCATTTACACACGTAGAATCTAATTTTCACGTCAGGGAGTCGACATATTTCGGTTTTTTCGATTTTATACGGAAAATTGGTGGTTTTTCGGGATTGAAATTATTATTGTTTCATGAAAAATAAATGCACCCAAAATGACTATAGCAAATTGATTTTTACACATTTGCACTCACAAAATTGGTTGGTAAATTCAACGAGTGGGTGCATCGACCTGGTATATCAAGTTTCTCCGATTTTTTACGGCAAATCAGTAGATTTTCGGGATGTAGATTGCTTACTTTCAATTCATGAATGAATAAAGTAACGACATGGTTGAACTTCTTTGCATGGAAAGACGTTTAAAATGACAAAATCAAGACATATTTAAAGCAATTTTCAATAATATAACGGGATTTATAGGTACTACCGGTGATTTGGGTATTTTAGCCCCAAGATACCTTTAAACCGACTTTATCTTCTTCCTAGAAGATAAAGGCGATTCGACAGAATTTTTCCCTTCTTCGCTTAAATTATTCCGTAGCACTTTTCTTTAAGAATCTGATAAGATTTTGCTTGAGGCAGATCAAAAAACGTAAATTCGATCGAATAGCTTTCTACATTCACAATACACGGTCTCGTCAAGGTGCGTCGTTGACCTCGCAGTGTTGGATCGTGAATTCTCTTGTTGTGCTGCTTGCCTATTTTGAAATCTCTGTAAATGAAAACTAAAGGGGTTGATATTTGCGAGTTAATGACGCGCCTTATCAACACATTGTGTTGGAGTTCACTGCTTGTTTTTCGTATATATTGTTTCAAATTTCTGCATGAGATCAGAGGAAAAATCACTGGAATTTTCAGTTCGAAATACCCTATGTTTGATCGAACGGGTCTCAAAAATACCAAAAAAGATGGTTGCAGCCAAAAGATGACAATTTTCCGAGGGACCAAAATGTGAAGCGTGATGACATAAAAACTGATGTGAAAAGACAGAGGAGGCTTGAGTAACAAAAGAGAGAACATTGGAAAAAAAAAAGTCGCTTGGATCTAAGTCCGGACTCTTCAAAACACTGAAAAGAAAAGATACTCTTGATTCAATCGGATTTTTGGTTAGATCGAGAACCAAGCCTCTTAATTAAAGCGGATTTCCTTTTGCATCAAGCAAAAATCGGATTGAATCTAGAGTATTTTTTCTCGTCATTGTTTCCAAGGGTTTGGACTCTAGATCCAAGCTACTGTTTTTCCAGTGAAGGGAGGAATTTGGATAAGGATACGAGCCCAAATTGCTTTGCGATATCGATTTATCTGCCATTTGAGCCTATGGAAAAAGATCGATAATCAGGGTGTTCGCAACGAACGCCTCAATGATCGATTCTTTACCATAGCTTTCAGTGAGGAAACATCGATAATCGATCATTTACGCCGCGCTCCTGGCCTCGGGTAGAGTACCTTCATAGACAGAGTATGGCCATTTCCGTGCTGGTTTTTCATTGGTCGCGAGAAAACAGGCTGTTACGATGTTCTTACGGCCGTAAATAAACAAACAAGATGGCTGTTATCAGCAAGCAAGTTTTAGGTTATGCACATCTTACATCTTCCTATTATATAGGCGAAAGACGATTTAACAGTGTTTTCATGTGTTTTTCATGTGTTATTCGTAGATATGCTAGTTTAAATTGTTGCTACTGTATAATTGAAATGTTTTTCAAATTTTAGCTTCTTATCAATGTTACGGTGAGTCGTCATCTTGCTTGTTTATTTACGGCCGTAAGAGCATCATGAAGCCTAAAAACTCGTCGACCAATCAAAAAGCGGCACAGTTTTTCTGTATAGTAAAAAGATACGAATGGCCATACTCTGTCTATAAAGGTACTCTAGCATCGGGCGCTGAGTGCTGTAGGATGAACTTTGACACACAGCGACTTCCCGGTGACTGGATTAAATAACTTGGCGAGAGCATGCTATGATTTGGTTCGGATGTTTGAAAAACTACCCCGGGAGTTTAGATGCGCCGCCGACGCGACACGGCTGCAAAAATGTCATTGTTCGATTCGAAGCCGGGACTTCTTTCCCGAGCGCGTCATCCTCTCTCACGATTGCTTCGTCCTAATCAAACTTGAGCTATAATCCGTTTGGTGCTTAGCGCCAGGCCTGGTTGCGAGACTTACCCCACGGGGGAAAAACTTTGGCCATGACGACTGAACTTTGGTTTATTTAAAACACGAAAACTATTGATCGCTGACCAGGTCGGCTGAAAGGTCAGCGCGTGGCCGGCGCATTGGCGCCTACAAACCTAAGTGGATACTTCAAGCGTTACGCAATGCGTGAAGTATCCCCTCAGGTTTGTAGGCGAGAGTGCGTTTAGCGCTAGCAGCGCCCGTAGGTGCTATGTTCTGCATGCTTTTGTGGCTGCGTTTGAACGCACAACAAATATATTATCAGATTAGAAATCGGTTGGAAAAAGCGGCATTTTCCTAGAAAGGATTGTTTTCATTGACTCTATGG
The DNA here is from genome assembly GCF_001854935.1 of Bemisia tabaci. Taxonomy (NCBI): domain Eukaryota; kingdom Metazoa; phylum Arthropoda; class Insecta; order Hemiptera; family Aleyrodidae; genus Bemisia; species Bemisia tabaci. Next base: position 1,608,138 of record NW_017547881.1, read on the forward strand.
AAGAATTGATTCACTTACTGCTGTTTTGTCTGAAACTACGTAATTTTTGGCTCACTTACGGCTTTTCATACGTCTCGTCTCTGCTAAATTAAGATCAATTTTGCAGTTTTAGCTATTTCACAGTGTTTTCATCTAAAAGGGATCAGACGAACTTTGAAGAAAACTCGATTTCGGAAATGTGACACCTACTGCTCTCTTCACTATCTCGGCAAAATAGATTTCAAATCTTGGCACAGTTTTTAGTGAAGTAAGTAAATTATGAAAGTGTGCTGTTCGTAACGTGAAATGAAGTTAAGCTGATACATTTTGATGGCCAAATTTTGAAACTACGTATTTCCATTGCTGTGTTTCAAAATCTCTGCTCCTATTTTATTTGTTTGAAGGAAAACAATCCAACCCTACAGCTTGAAATTTATGCATATTATTCTGCTAACGGAGAGGAAAGTTTAAAAAAAAATTAAGGTTGGAGAGTTTTCCGATAAAAGAATAAAATATAACAGGAAGTTTGTGACCTCGAACTCGGAGATACGTGGCTTCATACTTCAGCCATCGATATCATCCGCTGAATCAACTGTAAAACTGCAAAAAACACATCTAGTTTATAGTGTTTCAAAATCCGCGCACCTTTATTAGTTTTAAAAAAAGAACAAACCAACATTATGCTTAGTCACAGAATATTCTACACATAGAGACAAAAAATCACCAAAGTTTTCAAGGAATGCCGTTTTTTTTTATTATTATTATTATTATTTCATTGTTCCTCACGGAAAAAAATTAAATGTTGCTTTAGCATTTATATTGATAAAAAAATGTCCGACAAGTTTCAAATGCTGATTTTACAATACAAAAATGCTATCATGAATGCTAACAATGAATGACAGTGTTAAAGGATAATTTCAGAGAGAGAGGAAATGACGTTAAGTGCTTTTCCTTTTGAATGATAAATCCAAACAAAAAGTCTGCAAACCGATATACGCGTGCGCTTCTCCAGCTCCGTACACATTTTTCAATATCTCTGGCTACACTGATAAATTCCATTCCCCCTTGTCCTTACGTCTCATCAATTCCATCCTTCCCAGGCTGTGAGCATCAGTTTGGGGATGCGCCATTCATTTCCCGGGCGACGTTGCCAGTTTATTGCCTATTAATCGGCTCGCTGATGCAGGAGATCTAGCGATTGGCAACGCTGTTTTGATGTCATACATCCAACTTTCTCCATTCAGCCCCTGGGTGATCAGAATACCCTTTCTTAACCTACTTGTTCCTCTGAACTTGTTCGCATTGATTTTCCTTGTGTTCTGTAAATCTTGCTCAACCCTCGCATTGTTAGTCTAGCTGAATAGAGACTCGATAAGAATAGAATTGATTGTTGATCAAATTGGATTGGTTCGAATTGATTTTAGTGCAGAGCACTGAAAAAAAATCTCGGTGTATTTACGAAGAAAAGGGTAAAATTACCGAGAATTCAGGGTTCTATTTGATCCCAGTTTTTTCTTGGTAAAATTACCATTTATGGAATTGGTAATTTCACTACTTCGATCTAAAACAATCGTCGATTTTCCGCAAAGAATCTTAAAAAATCGATGTATCCGATCGATATATCGACTCGTCAACATTAAAACTCGATTTTGCGTGTAAAAATACGTAGGAACCGGTGAGTATAACATGTGTAAACAACGATAACAAACCCGTAGACACATCAATTCGACAAGAAAATAGCGCAGGTTAAGGCCGGAGTCTGACCCCCCCCCCCCCAATAACTCGAAAATGGTTCCTATACTCATCTTGAAATTTTTTTACTGAGTTTTTTGTTGTTATAAGCCTCCACTTAAACCTTGGTTCGATGGTCGAATTGAATACCGAAAAAGGGGCGAAATTTTGGAAGGCTCTTCCATGACATATTTCACTGAAATTTCCAATCTTTCATTTCTTCCTTACGTTTCATGCCACCCTGTGCAGCATCTACTTGGTATCTTTTACAAGATAATCAAATCTCCGTGCAGAACACACACTTATTTTTTTTTCAGTGACCAAAGTCGGACACTTCCCGGGAACCGAAAGTCGAATTCTAGCGCAAGAGTGAAGCGCGTATTGTATACGAACGGCGCATCCGTTGAAGAAAATCGTTTCACTACTCACTCAGGTCGTCATAGCTATTGACTCGCCTCCAACGGATCCGAAACATTGTTTGACCACCGGCTCCTGCGAGTCGATTCTCGAATCCTTATCGAACGAGCTTGATCGATATATAACATTGCTAGAATAGGGATAAATCGATTGGTAACAATTACACAATCGATGCGCGGCAAGACGAGTCCCATTCGCCAAAAACGGAACTTCCGAACGGGAGATGAGAAGTTTTACAACTCGACCATTCCGTCAGCTGTAATGGAGATGTTGCATGTGTGAGAAATTTGCGATTTGACTGATGATTCTCACGTAAAAGTTTGCGAGAAACACGATGGTGCCTTTGGTTTTCTCTGAAATCAACTCCCAAGCTCAAAAAAAAGCTCTCGAGTTGAGTCCAAAATGGAGGGGATATCCCACGCTGTCCTGAAAATCCACCTCTACATCAAAACAAACTCTCTATGCAAAAGATAGGTAGCAAATAAATTAGCAGGGATGCCGTCTTTTCAGTTGTGGAGTCCTCAAATAAAGTGGCAGCCCTGTCAATGTATTTGCTCCTTATCTTTGCATGGAGAGTTCGTCTTGATGTAGAGGTGGACTCTCGGGATAGCGTGGGATATCCCCTCCATTTTGGCCTCAATTTGAGAGCTTTTCTTGAGCTTGGGACTTAATTTCAGAGAGAACCAGTGGCACCATCGTGTTTCTCGTGAAATTTTACATAAAAACTAGTAGTCCAATCGCAAATTCCTCACATATGCAACATCTCCATTCTGGCGTAAGAGTGAAGCGCGTATCGTATACAAACGGCGCATCCGTTGAAGAAAATCGTTTCACTACTCACTCCGATCGTCATAGCTATTGACTCGCCTCCAACAGATCCGAAACATTGTTTGACCACCGGTTCCTGCGAGTCGATTTTCGACTCGCTATCGAGCGAGCTTGATCGATACATAACATTGCTAGAGTAGGGATAAATCGATTGGTAACAACAACACAATCGATGCGCAGCAAGACGAGTCCCATTCGTCAAAAACGGAACTTCCGAGCGGGAGATGAGAAGTTTTACAACTCGACCATTCCGTCAGCTGTAATTCGCGGAGGGAACGAGCTTCGGCGAATGGCATGGTCGTCCCGTGTTTATTCTGCCAACGGCCCCATAAATCCGCAGCCGAGCAAATGACGTATTAAAAATGACGTATTAAAAATACGCGCTTTAATGCGCCTCCCCGTGTTTAACAACCTAGCGCTACGCTGCTGTGCTGAGGGAAAACGCCGTATGAACCTTCAGTCGTCGCCAAAATTCCTTCAATAAAAACCGGATTTACAGGGAAATGAGGGAACATATTTTTTCAAATTTTCAGACGATTTTACGCGCAGCTTAATTTAAAATATCCGAAAATTTCGAGGAAAAATATGAATAGATCTCGTAAAAAATACATGTTTTATCCGGAGAAATTTGGCAACTCTCGAATGTTCATGCGGCGTTCTCCCTTAGCACAAGAGTACGCACGTCGCTATATAGATACGGTAGCCTGCCCCCTCTTCGCTACTCTGCTTTGCTAAGGAAGAACGGCGTATGAACTTTCAGGCGTTGCCAAATTTCCTTGGATTAGTGCGAATGTTCAAGGAAACTTGTTTATATTTTTCTTCCAATTTTTCACAGAATTCAATCTGCGGTTTAATCTACAGTATCTGATAATTTCAAGGAAAAATATTCCTAAATCTCCTTGAAAAATGATTGATGAATGGGGGGAATCTGTCAACATCCAAATGTTCATATGTTGTTTTTCCTAAGCAGTGGTGTTGAGTTCAAGGAAGTTGTAAGAGTGTAACTGGCTCATGAGCCGCACATCCTATGATATTTTTATAGATCGCGAAGATCATAAGAAAGAGACCCGCGAATGTTTAAAGCTTAATTATCCGGTTTTAAGTTCGGGTTCACCGAAGTTCGCGGCGTGCTTTTTATACCTCATGACACCATCCTGCGAGGGGGAAGGGTGTGTCAGGGAACAGTTTAGACAGTTATTATTATCCGTAATGCGCTCTCCGGAATGTTTCGTCATCTTCCAGGCAAAGTATCACAAGCGCCATGTGACGTTTAAAAATTTCCGCTGCCATTTTATTTTCAACAGAGAAATTGTCGATTGAATCTGTTTGAAAATTTCACTGAATTTTATCGGCAGCGCATAGAAAATTCAGTGAAGTTTTCGGACAGCTTAGTTGAACGATTTCTCTGTAAAAAATAAAATGGCGGCGGAAATTTTTAAACGTCGCACGGCGCTTGTGATACTTTTGCCGTGAGGTGACTTTGCTGCTTATGCAGTGAATTTGAAGGCGGACTTGAAGTAAGGATATATGTACCAATAGATAATTAAGAAATGACTGTTACGTAGTACAAATGCTTGCGTGTATCATATTTGAATTAGTAATTATGTATTTTTCTTACACTGATGATGGTGTCTGATTGACGACACCGGAACGTCTGCGATACATGTAACTTTCAAATAGTAATAAACTTGTGTACTTAAATTTGAAGAGTTTGTTGACTAGATGGCTCCCACAATATGCATTTGTACCAATAGATATACTTATTATCTATTGTTACTGGCATGGATAATGGGGGAAGTCTCTTCTTAGACCATGATTTTGCCTCTCCTCTCTTTAAACATTTGGTTTTTTTCGCTCTAATTGCATCGCTTTTTTGTGATGGCACTTGGTGCGGTCATTTTTCACGGGCCACCCTCAACCTGGCCCTGCGGGGATAAAAATAAAACTTACTTTCTAAAAAGGGACCTTACCTTCCATGAAAAATGTTTCCTTAATTTCCTTAAAAAAACTAAACTACGTTTTCATGCAACCTCAGATATTTGGTTCTGCATTATCCGCACAACCCTTTCCATGTAAAAAATTAAATTGCCCAATTCAATTTGGCAATAGCTGATGTGGCTTGGCTCCTTTCCACTTAACGCGGTCCATTTGTGAATACTTTCCTCAGAATTATGTGGTACCATAGATCAAATTGCAAACACGAATTCCTGTTGAGTTGGGCAAAAAATAAGTTTTCCCAAAAACTAGTTTTTTATAGCGATAAATTTGGCAACGTCTAAAAGTTCATACGGAGTTCTTCCTAAGCAAGGCAGCTAAACGAGAACAGCCGATCGGGCAAAAGTCAAAAAGAACCGGCACTAGACCGTGCGTTTTGTTTCTGCGAAAGATACGTAATTTCCAAAATAATCTAGGCCCCAATAGCACCTGCGGGCCGGTTGTTGAATCGTTGTAGAATGACGTCAATAGATTGATATAGCTTTGCTAAAATAGGGATGTATCGAACGAGAATATTCGATACAAAGTCAACAATCGTCATGCTGCCTATGGAAACATGGTTACAAAATTAGTCTCCGAAGTGCTCTTCGAATACCAATCAATTTGACGATTCTCTCTACGCACCCTGAAACAGATATTAAACGGCGTTATATGGAGCCCGCTCTTAACGCTAAAAATAATTTACTCGTATTCCTTGAAAACACTTCAGTAGCGAGTTCATTGTTATTTGCGTCATTAATAGTCGTCTTTCGGACGAAAAGGCGTAACTGTATTCCACTGTTGCAAAATTTTTGATCAAAAATTTTAAATTTTTACTGGGAAATTCCTGAGAGAGTCCAACCAAAAATCCCTGTTATTTCTTTTCTGATCGCCGGTAAAAACCGGCGAGATTTTGGACACCGATTAAAGCACCATATGTTTGTAGAAAATTGAATTGTTTCAGTCGATTTTGTAACGTTGGCATACGTTTACGTTCTTCGTCCGAGAAAGTGCAAGGTGTAATCTTGTCACGAAAGTTACGGTTTGAGTCGATTTTGTGAGAGTCTTTCGGATGATTGGTGGCAAATTGACAAAGAGCAGAGGCTTCACTTGATATAATTTTCCGCTCCGAAGCCCGCAGGCCCGTTTTTTCAAAACTTCAATTTTTCTATTACGCCCCTCTTCGCTATCATAGAGGTATAGTTGCATAAAACGAAACGCCTTTAAGACACTACGAAACCCAGAAACAAAATTGTCATACCGCACGGACTCGAAGTTTAGGTCATATGGATCTCTGAAGTTTTTGGATTGAGCATCTGAACACTTTAGGTCTTGCTGTTGAGGTTTGGATCACACATCTGAAACTTCAATTCTTACATCTGAAGTACTTCAGATGTGAGAACCGAAGTTTTTCGGATGTGAGAATCGAAGTGTTCTGGAAGTTTTTCGGATGTGAAAACCGAAGTACTTCAGATGTAAGAACTAAAGGTTTCAGATAAGTGATTCAAACCTCAGCAGCTGGACCTAAAGTATTCAGATGCTCAATCTAAAAACTTGAGAAATCCATATGACCTAAACTTCGGGTCACACGCACTAAGTTTTTTTCTCCGTGCACTAATCGTCCGTTACGAGAGTAACTTTGCATAACCGGTCAATTGAAGGCGAATCTCTGTATATTATGGAAATAGCTTAAGAACATCACTAGAAGTTCATGCACTCGACAGCCACCCAGCTTTTGACTCTCGCTACAAATAAATTCAGATATGCAGCGTTCAAATCATAAAATAAGTTTTTTTTTTTTAAATTTTATCATTCGAAATTCATTGAATTTACGATCGCTTAAGAAAGAGCTGCGGCCTGGTAAATGGTGACTCTCAGAGTTTCATTGGATAATATTTTGAGTAAAACTTGAACAAAACAAAACAAAACTTGAAAACCGCGATCTTAACCCATCGTTTGAGCCCTCTTTCCGAAAAAAGACTTACAGACAAAAAATAATTTTCCTGGAATGCATAATAATACCTCTAAAACATTCATCAAAATTAGATTGAATTAGATTTCGATTGAAGACTACAAAATTGTACAAGTTAGCAGTTAATAGCACAAAAAGGCCACGAAGTTAGGATAGAGATGAGCTCCTTCAAGACATAGTGTTATCTTAAAGTGAAATAGTGATACCTTTTTACGTGCGTCACGACAGCCATTTCGCATAGCCGTCGAATTGAAGGCGAATTTTTGTTTTCCAATAAACGTTGCAAAAATCTCTTAGAACTTAGTTAAAAGCAGATAACTTTTTTCGAAATGAAGGGAAAAAGAACGGATGCATAAAAAAGGGAGTATGTATATAGTAATATCAATAAACAATTTTTCACATTCATAATAAGGAGCGACCGTCCATTTAAAAGAGGGTACTAATCTAAGGAGGTTAAATTTTCATTAGAGTGGAAAGATTTACATACTGATTTGTTTCAGTAGAGATTTTGCGCATTAATCTGAGAATTGACTTTCAGCTTTTGACTTACAACTTCAAAACTACTTCCCTGATACTTTCCTTGATTTCGGAATTTTCTGTTTTTCAAACTTCAGATTATAAATTTTAAAAAAAAAAACAACAACAGCAGCTCCTTGTTTAATCAAAAGAGACTTCTATTTAGTTATTCCGTAAGAGAATTCCATATCTGCTAACTTTATTTTTACCATCGTTTTTAAGTGAGTTGCAACTCTGAAAGTTTCGTTGAAGAATATGTAGAGTAAAACACCAAGCTTTAAAAACTGAAATCTAAATCAAGCGTTTGAGTCCTCTCTTTTAAATAAGCGTTACACACAAAAATAACAGAACCCTAAAATGCAAAGAAAAATGTCCTTTATACATTTTTTTTTAAAAAAATACTTCCCGATTGAAGACACATAAATTGTGTTCGTTTTCGGTTAACAGCACTAAAAGGTCACAAAGCCAAGATAGAGAGAAACGCCTTCAACACACAGTGTAAATTCAATGCGAAATTGTGATACCACTATACGTGCGTCACGACAGTCATTTTGCCTATACGACTGATTGAAGGCGAATCTTAGGTTTCCGATGGACCAGTAGATAAGGTACCGATTTCAGCTTCCTGATTCATGTTTCTTAGCATTAATTTCACTTAGAACACGATTTTTGCAACGAAAGCTCCTGAGATCAACTACTGAGATCAACTTAGAATGCAAAATAATGTCCTTGATACATTTTTCAAAAATATAGCCCGATTGATGACTCTGAAATTGTGTAAGTTTACGGTTAACAGTACTAAATGGATTTCATTTTGCAAAAATGAACGAAGAGCATTCCAATGTTGCTAAGATTGTGCATCTAATATTCATTCAATAAAATTACTGAAATCATGCAAAAAATTAAATCAAAAGGGTAATTTTCGTCTTTAAGTTATAGTTTATTGGAAGTAAAGATAAAATTAACTAAGGTAATTTGTGCACATTTGCAAGGCAAACAAAAATGCACAATCTTAGCGACATTGGAATGCTCTAGGTTTCTTTTTGCAAAATGCAATCCATATGGCCAGGGCCATGAAGATAAGATAAAGAGGAACGCCTTCAATACATTGCGTAATCTCCATGCAAAATTGTGATACCACTATACTTGCGTCACGACAGTCATTTTGCATACCCACCGAATTGAAGGCGGATTTCCTATGGATAACACGGTAGACTGAATAAACTCAGAAAGAGTTGACATATCTGGAGCGGATTCTTCTTCATGCTCCAACTATCGCACCGATCGAATCTCAGCGTTATTTTTCCTCTCAAAGCGGACTCGGAAATTTTTCTTTCACGGGTAAAGTATTCGCACCTTTGCGGAGTTATTGGATGAAGCCCACGCGAAAGGCGGCCGGAAGATTCAAAGACCCTTGTGTATATTTTCAATTCAGGGTCTATCTTTATCTCGAGTCTTCGGTGGCCATCACACGACGGAAGAGCCGAGCAGGGCGGAGGAAATTGAAAATTGGCAGATTGATTGCCGCCATGTATTTCAGCACACTGTTGTCCCTTCGTTGTGGAATCCACGACAAATTGCAAGAATTTACCGCAGCGGATGCTACTTTATTCGACCGTGAGATGGATCATTTTAGAGCTTATATTAATTATGAAACCCAACTTAAAATATTATACACTGGAAAAACAAAAAAACACATTGGATCTAGAGTCTAGACTCGTAAAAACATCGACAAGAAAAAATACTCTTGATTCAATCAGAATCTAGCTTAAATCAAGAACCAAGCCTCTTCATTTAAGCGGATTTCGTTTTGATTTAAGCTTAAATCTGATTGAATCAAGAGTCCTGCAAGGATAGGGAGCAAATACATTGACAGGGCTGCCACTTTATTTGGGGACTCCAAAACTGAAAACACGGCAACCCTGCTAATGTATTTGCTCCCTATCTTTGCATGTAGAGTTTGTCTTTATGTAGACGTGGACTCTGAGGATAGCGTGGGATATCCCCTCCATTTCGGCCTCAACATGAAAGCTTTCTCAGAGCTTGGGAGTTGATTTCGGAGAAAACCAGTGGCACCATCGTGTTTCTTGCAATCTTTTACATATGAATCAACAGTCAAATCGCAAATTCCTCACACATGCAACATCTCCATTTTTAAGTGATCAACAAGACTGCCATGATAGCGAAGACAGCCGTAACTGCAAAAATGAAGTTCTGCGAAAACGGGCTCAGAAGCTTGTGACCGGGACATTTTATTGAAAGAAGCCTCCGTTCTTTGTCAAATTGCCACTTTTCGTCCGGAAGACTCATAGAAATCATTTAGGGGATTGAAACTCGACCGATTTTATTTTAAAGTAAATGAAAAAGGTAAAATTCAGTTTCGTGTTAGGTTATTGTTAGGCAAGACAGCCGTAAGTGCTATCTTCTGCATGCTTTCGTGGTTGCGTTTTGGACGCACAACAAACACATTTTCAGGTTAGAAATTGGCAGAAGAGGGCGGCACTTTACTGGAAAGCACTGTTTTCATTGGCTCGCATGCACCTACGGCTGTCTTGAAAAAAACGATAGTCATTTTTTGTGCACTTACGGCTTTCTCATACGTCTCGTTTTCATTGAATTAGGATGAATTTTGCTGTTTTCGCTGTCGCAGTAATTTCATCTAAAAGAGTTTAGACAAATTTTGAAGAAAACTCGATTCCGAAAATTTTGCATTTACGGCTCTCTTCGCTATCACGGCAGAAGAATCAGGCATCAAATCAGGATTCTGAGACCAGTGCAACTGACTCATTTCAACAATCAGCCGGCAGTAACTCATTTTTTAGCTCAACGACCCGGGTTCATAATTCGGGCAACATTGGAGGGCGGCAGCGGCGGCGATGGTGGTTTTACGTCTCGGGAGTCGAGGTTGGCGGCTCATTGTCAGATGATGCCGACTGATAAGGAATAAGCGCCGCGCGATGTTTTATTATCCTCGCAGGGCTCCCGTCTCCCTTTATTTCGCCCGCAAATCAATTTTATCCGAGCCCTGAGCCTCCCCCACCCCACCGCGTGAGCTTCACCCCAGGTCGCGGCAATTTGACAATTTTTTAAGCCGCGCTCTCGTCTGAGAACGCTACGGGAAAGCTTGTCGTAATGATTGGGAACCGTTACGACTAGAGCACAGGCAGTATATTCGCCACTGGCTCATCTAAAGATTCCCACCTGCCACACTGGAAAAAAAAAATATATTGGATCTAGAGTCCAGACTCTTGAAAACATTAACAAGAAAAAGGACTCTTGATTCTATCAGATTCAAGCTTAAATCAAAAGGAAATCCGCTCAAATTAAGAGGCTTGGTTCTAGATTTAAGCTTAAATCTGATAGAATTAAGAGTATTTTTTCTTGTAGATGTTTTCAAGAGTCCGGACTCTAGATTCAATGTGTTTTTTTTCCAGTGTAAAAATAATGAATACATGCATAGAAAAGGAATTAAATAAATGGCAATCGGTGCTGAATTTTGTAATTTCCAATGGAAATAAGATGTTCATGGTTACTTTACAATTTTATTGATAATTTCACTGATTCCAAAATGGAAGGAACAAAAAAGCTTGCATTCAAAAGGCCTTAAAGATAAGTAATTAAACAAAAAAATTGAATGAAAACATGCCACAGTCCCCTGCATTGACTTCTCAGAGACACACATTTGGGAAAGAATCAAGTATTGAAGATAGGCACAGATCAGTGAGGTAGGAATCACCTTATATCGATCAAACCCAAGTGATACGACTATTTAAACTCGGGAGCCATGCGGTATTGCCTACCCGAGCATTTGAAGGAGTTTTCAATGTGTGCAAACCGTAACTATTCATTGCACTTTCAAGCACAAATCTCACCCATCTCACGTTGTCCTCTGCATGCTGCTGTCGAAGAAAAGTCAATATCGGCTGAGTATCTCCCGAATAGTTCCCTCTGGCATACCGAGAAATACTTACATGTTCAGAATTTAGAGCCTTGGAAAGTAATCTGTGAGTATAGAGTAATGACCCACTAGACAAGGCACGAAGTCAAGCATTCTGATACATGTTTCTAAATCACAATTTAACGTAGAAGGCGACTCGTGCTACGAAAAATTACTGAAATTGACTCCTAACCAAGATATTAAATGTTTCTTGACGCATGAATTCAAACCTCCTGCTCTTGAAAACACAATGGTCTACGTGCGTCAGATCACAAACTAAACGTTTCTGTGGCAGTTACTGCTTTACGGAAATATGGCCGGCTTAATCTTGACGCTTTGGCTCAGCAATAGCTAATTAATTGTCTAAATTTTGAATAACAAATGGTGGGAAATGAACAATGTTTGATTGAAAAGCCTGCCGAAACCGTTGTAGTGCGCGATTTGACTTACGTGAAGTATTGTTTCTTGTGACCGGGCAATTCAAACCCGTAACCAAGTTAAAATTAAAACGCGTTTATATTTTAGTAAGGAGTTGATTCCAGAAATGGTTAGTGTAAGAACTAAGTTCTACGTGAAATTCTGGTCATGTAAAATGGATCAGAATGCTTAAATTCGTACCTTCTTTTGCCTATGGTGGTCCATTTGTGAGTGGAAGATGATACGAAAACCAGTCATTGGGCTCTTCAATAAGTAACAATAAATTGGATTTTTTACCTATGAAAGTGTTGCGGGTTGTTTCGGGATAAGGGCTCAGAAACTTCTCAATTAAAAAAACGAAGTGGCTATTCGTCGGTACGGTACCGACGGATAAATGGCTATTCGTCGGTACCGTACCGATGAATAAATAGCTATTCGTCGGTACCGTACCGATGGATAAATAGCTATTCGTCGGTACCGTACTTTGATTTTAGTGCGTAAATTATATTAAAGATATGATTTCTTAATAATATTTTGGTGGAAGTTAAGAACTAAAAATTGGGTGAAAGATGGAAAAAAAACCCCAACACGAGTTGTAAAGAAATATTCTCCAAATTTAATTTATGTATTTAATACTCTCACATAATACTGAAATGTACTACTCTGTCAAATAAATAATCATAATACTGAAAAGTACTTCACTGTCAAATGAATCATCATAATACTGAAATGTACTACTTTGTCAAAAGAATCATCAAGAACGCTTCTTTTTTCGGGTGGTGGGGCCTTTAGTTTCATTTGCAGGTGTTTTCTTTCGTTTTCGTTTTTCGGGGGGATTTTCCACAGAGTGTCGGTCGGCAACGGTGCGATTAAAGGAACAAAGTTGTCTTGCTGGCAGTTTAGGTCGCCCTCGTGAAATGACTTTACTCTTAAATTTTAGCTTCGTATAGCTCTCTGCACTGACATTTTCGTCAGATGGAGCAGCAACAGAAACCGAAGATTCGTTAGTGGTGGAATAGCTCTCCGCACTATGATCGTTGTTAGTTGGGGCAGCGACAGATACTGAAGATTCGCCAGCCGTGGAGCAGCTACCATGAACTGACAATAGTTGTACATTTGTAGCACTTAGTATCTCCGTGTAATTACAACAGAGCACCATAGATGGCGTTTGCTTGTCCATTCGGACCAAGGCTTGACAACACATTTTTATTAATTAATGTCGCCGATGCGGTACCGACGAATAGCCATTTATTCATCGGTACGGTACCGACGAATAGCCTCATCCTTAAAAAAATGCATCCTCAAGGTACTGACCTGGAAAAAGAAAATGTTCAAATTTTAGTTTGAGGAACGACTTTGAATACGACTCTTAACCAATCAAAAATAGACGTATTTCTGCTCATCAGAACCAGAGACAGGTGGGAAAAAGGGGTGTGCTCGTTTGTCGGGGACGGTAAGAATTAATGCGAACTATGAAGCGCCAGTGACGTAAGCAGCAACACAGCCGCTGCCGCGATTGCGGTCGTCTTTGACTCATGAGCCCTGTCCAAAACGCTCTTTTACTATGCACACGGCTCATTAGTGCCTCATACAATGCAGATGTTGCACGTGTGAGGAATTTGCGATTTGAGTACTGATTCTTGTGTAAAAGTTCGCGAGAAACACGATGGTGTAACTGGTTTTCCCTGAAATCATCTTCCAAGCTCAAAAACAGCTCTCAAGTTGAGGCCAAAATGGAGGGGATATCCCACGCTATCCTGAGAGTCCACTTATACATCAAAACAAACTCTCCATGCAAAGATATGAAGAAAACACATTAGCAGTGATGCCGTGTTTTCAGTTTTAGAGTCCCCAAATAAAGTGGCAGCCCTGTCAATGTATTTGCTCCCTATCTTTGCATGGTGAGTTGGTCTTGATGTAGAGGTGGAGCGTGGGATATCCCCTCCATTTTGGCCTCAACTTGAGAGCATTTTTTGAGCTTGGGAGTTAATTTCAGAGAAAACCAGTGGCCACATCGTGTTTCTCGCGAACTTTTACATAAGAATCAACAGTCAAATCGCAAATTCCTCACACATGTAACATATCCATTGGCGATTAGCGCCGTTTCGAAGAATGAAAATCCGGCATGTCCATCTACTCAAAGGGAATCACGTCCACTTGACATTGTTTCTTGTGGAGCGTTTTAGAGCACACCCCATCTTTCCCACTTGGCTATAAATCTGTGTGGCAAAAATACGCCAAAGCGTATACCTCACAGCGTTTATTCTCATATTGTAAAGGTACTCCAAGTCTCAGTACGAGGAATTTCACCGAATCCGAATGTGAACTTGACGTATTTAAATGCAAAGGAACTAAATCCATTCTGACATGAGCTCTGAGATCCGTAACAGTACATGCACGACAGGGCTCATGTCATAATGAATATAGTTTCTTTTGATTTAAATACGTCCAACTCTCTCATGCTTACGTTTACGATGCACCGATGCTCCTCAACCACGACCTCTACTTAAGGAGCTTTAGAATTAGTCAGAACTAATCGGACCCACGCATTTCTCGCGAAATTCACGAAAGGTCAGTTGGTTAATCAGACAATCCCCGACTCTCGCAGGGTCTCAATTAACGGAGCCTGTTTCAGAACGGCAACTGTGAATGGAAACAAGCGGCCTCTCATGTAAGTCATTCGCGTAATATTTCGAATTAATTCTCGCGCCGCGAGCGTATTCCGAGGACTTAAGTCTCTGCCCCTCCCTTCCACTGTTCGCACCACTATCCAACTTCTCCCGCCACACAGTGGAGCGAACCTTTGGGAAAATCGAGCCACACAATTTTGTATTAAAACTAAAAGCGGCTCTTCACGCGGAAAAACATGTAAGGGTTATCGCCTAAAACTGTGGTATTACTTCAATTTTTTGGATAATATGGGCGTTTTGAATTAATTTTCGTAACAAATACAGCAATATTTGGGTTTGTAACCCGATTTATTGGGGATACGATCAAAATTAACTGGAAATGCCCGTATCATCCCCACATCTTTTTTCCGTGCGCCAAGGACATTTTAGGAGAAAACAATTTGATCCATTTTCAACTTCTACGTTTTGTGTTAACGAAGAGTAAGCTTAAAGTCGTATTCATGGTCGGTCTTCACATAGCGCAATTCTTTAGGAGATCCCATATTGTTTATATAAAATTATTTCAATTGGAAGTTGAGTATTCTTTTTATATACCACTAATAAATGAAGTTTTACCGCGTTACATAAAACAACAAAATGTCTTCTTCTCCTCTCGAGTTGCTCTCAGGACTCCACAAGGACTCTTTTTGGTAAACTGTAATTAGTAGTAACTAACTCAATATTTTTTCCAACTTTACAAGTGAGATTTTTCCCAGGGACAGATCCGATAAAAAGCCCCGTAGAGGCAACACCTTATGATGATATGCTAAGGATTCATTTGAGCCTGCGTTAATCACGATGTTAATCACATGGACGTATTAAAATCAAAAGGAACTGTATCCACCTCAACATGAGCCCTGCCATGCATATTTTGTTATGTATCTCAGAATCGCTTAGAGTGGCAAACGGTTTTTGCCTCCCACCAAAAATTTTTATTTTTAAAGGAAAATTATGGTGTGAACTTTAATGGAAAACTATGGTGTGAACTTTAATATTGTACATAAATTAAGGGATATGGTTGTAGGGCAGAGGAGGTTAGGTGTCCTAGAGTGTCAGGAAGTGCAATAAAGTGACTTATGCGTATGTACGTATGTATATAAATTAAGTATTTTTAAAAGAAGAGAAGAAAGGAATGCACTGGAAAAAAAACACATTGGATCGCCAGAGTCCAGACTCTTAAAAACATCGACAAGAAAAAATACTCTTGATTGAATCGGATTTAAGCTTAAATCAAGAACCCAGACTCTTAATTTGAGCGGATTTCCTTTTTAAGCTTAAATCTGATTGAATCAAGAGTCGTTTTTCTTTTCAATGTTTTCAAGAGTCTGGACTCTAGATCCAATGTGTTTTTTTTCCAGTGTATGTATATAAACTAAGTATTTTTAAAATAAGAGAAGAAAGGAATAGCTATAGTTATTCAGGAGGATATTGAATGGATACAGTTCCTTTTGATTTAAATACGTCCAAGAGGGCTTCCCTAAGGAAAAGAGCTGTCTAAGAAGTGACTATGACTACGACCCATAGTATTTTAGAGTTTCCATATCACGCCTGAGTTGCCTCCCTCCATTGTGCGCCATACGGAATTCTGGGCAGCTGTTAATGTCCCCTCCAAATGTTAGGACTGTCCGAAATATTCCTCGTCTGAGCGTTGGCTTGAGTGTCATTTAGGATTTACGAAACGTTTCGTCTCTACTACGTTGCCTCATTGACTTAAATCAGACTTAACGAGGAACTAATGATCCCGATTTCAAAACAGTATACTAAGGATCCTAGTAAAAATAATTTGTCCTTAGTAATAATATTCCGTGGCGATTTTCGAAAGTTAACAACACTGGTTTCCTTTCATTTGAATGTGTGTTGAACAATCGATCCCGGGCGAGGCAGCTTGCTAGACCTAAAATCGAAATTTTTAATGGATTAAAATGGAGGAAAAAAGTGTTGCCAACTTTCAAGAATCGCCACAGCCCTCGAGGACGAAAATGGGCCTCTAGAAGATGGTCTGAAGTAGAGGAGAACGCTGCATGTTTCCTTCTAAGAGTTTTACGTGGAGAATGATTCACAGAGTGGGAGGTTTTGACATCAATCACTTAATAAGATATTAACGAGTCTTTTCAACACGGATCGTCAAAGATACGTGATTTGGGAGTTTCATCGTCAATATGTAGGAAACAAAGTTGGAAAATAATTATTTGTAAGAAAAAAAAATCCCCGGAAAATCCTCTTATTACCGTTACTCATCTCATTCAAACGGATGAAGCCCCATCAGGGACTCGTTTTTAAGGAGATAAGTTCTGGCAAAATCTTTCAAATCCAGTTCAAGAGATTTAGTACGGTTCAATAGGAGCGGATTGTCCCGAAAAAGGGGTAATATGTATTTTAAGCTTCATTTAATTAGCCACCATGTTTCTCTAATTGACTTCATGCATTTCAGGATTAGGATTACAATGAGCAGATATTTATACGCAAGTGATGAAACATTCCACGTTTGCATTTATAAATAGACGTCACGACTCGTTAGATTAATTGAACCAAACTCCTCATTTTGTGGGATTGCATTCAGAAATTAATTTTGAAAAGGTAAAAAGGGGTACTGCATAGATTAATGGGCGGATTAGCTCACCAGTTAGTTAGTCGGCTGGATTTGTAATTTATGAGATTAGATTTTAACTGGGTAAAAACAGTAGCTGTTTTTATGATATATAGATAGATAGCTCAAAAATCACGATATGCACGGAAAACTAGTTTAATATTTACGCTTAATTTCACAATCTGAGTAAGAAATTGGCATGCTTTTTAGCTTCCCGCCTCATATAGTATGCTTCTGCAAGGACATAATTTGATACACTTATGAGTCAACTCAGTTTCACAACTTCATGCAAAACTTAAACTGGATATCAGTATACAATCGCATCTTTTTAAGCAGCACAACAAACGCCATTCATCCGATATCTTTACTTCCTCACTTTTCAAGTTAAGTTTAATGAGTAGAAAGAATGTTCTGCTTGCTTTTATTTGATAGACTGTAGTCACATGACGGTGGCAATTTCAAGTTCCAAATGGAGTCGGAAAACTAGACTGAATTATCTACATCGAATAATGTCATTACCGCGGTAATTTTTTTAAAACAGGCTAGCTCAAACATGTGAAAACGTTTTACACAGATTGTAAATTCAGGAATTGATTCAAGATAATAACAACTTAGTCCGGGAAACGCTGCATAAACCAGAAATGAAAATTAATTGGAGATCCGGGGCGTTTTGATATTATTCAGTTTCATTTAAAATAGGAAAAATAAAAAAGTAGAGAGCAAGGGAAAAATGAATCTTTTTACTCCGAGATCAAGACTTAAAACAAAGTAAACAGACCCGGCTCAGAGCAGAAAGAACCTGCTTTGATAAATCTAATCTAATTTTAGTAATAGTTAATTTCAGACTTTCCAAATGCTTTCATTGCACATTTTGAGCCGTTTGCAATTCGAGCAATTCCTCTCTTTTCTTTAGCTAAAGTTTGCAAGAGAACCCATTCAAATGTTCAACGCAGTAAGTCTTACTCAACAAAAAAGCCACCCTCCTCACCAACAGGTGGGCGAGCATCGAAACACGGAAACAATATAATACAAACGTTGCCGGCTGCTCCTCCAGGAGTATTTCCCGAGTTTTCTCTCCGGAGGAAATTTAAAACGAGCGAAGCTTAAAAAACGCTTATTTCTTACACTAATGGACCACTAGACAAGGTACGAATTTAAGCAATCTGATACATGCTTCTTAACTAGAATTTCACGTAAAACACGATTAGCGCAACGAATATTACTCAAACCAACTCCTAACGAAGATATTAAAGTTTTTATTTCACACTGGTTACGAGGAATTTGAATTGCCCGCTCACAAGAAACTCAAAGCTCTACGTGAGTCAAATCGCGCACTACAACGGTTTTAGCAAGCTTCTCAATCGAGCAATGTTCATTTCCCACCATGTGTTGTTCAAACTATAAGCATTTTGCTATAGCTGAGCCAAAGCGCCAAGATCGAGTTAGCCAGATTTTTATATCGCAGAGACTGTCATGATAACGTTTAGCGCGCGATGTGAATCACATAGAGCATTGAGTTTTCATGAGCGGATGATTTGAATTCAAGCATCAAAAATCACTAAATATCTTCGTAAGAAGTTGATTTTGGTAATTTTTGTTGTGCGTATCGTGTTCTACGTGAAATTTTGTTTGAGGAACATGAATCAGAAAGCTGAAATTCGTACCTCGTCTAGTGGCCCATTGTGAAGTTCAGTTGAGTGTTTTTCAGACTTTTCCGATGCCCTTGTCGTGATTTTTGAATCATTTTCCACGAGACAAAAATTAGAGCTTATTTAGGGCCATGGAACTTCGGCAACGTTTAAAAATTAATATGGCGTTTCTTCTTAGGACTGGGTACGCAATCAAAGAATCATGCACACAATAAAAAACACATCTGCTCACCGACAGCTTGCACAGCCGGGCCTAATGAAAGCTCCCTCGAAATCGGACGCAGGAAAAGCTGTTTAACTTCGGGCATTCGAACCACTAATCGGATTATCGTCGTGATTTTGCGCCGCGACATTCGGTAGAAGGGGAAGAGAACTTATTAAAATATCCCTCTATGTACGGAGGATGAATTGCTTGTGGTATGAGTCTGGTTATTTTTTCAAAAAGGAGGAGCGATAAATGAATCGGTTTCTGTTAGACGGGCATAAATTCGGCTCTCATAAACCCTAGCGCCTTGCATGGTCAACGAGAACCACGGCGTATGAGTTTTTGGACTTATGCTTATACAGGGTGATCCAAAAGTCCCTTCCACCCCCTCTAACTTTTTACCTAATTGAGGTAACTCCTTCGAAAGAGCATAAAAAAAGAAAACTTTCCGCGCAAACCCGAAGTCAATATCTCAAACCGTTTCAAAATGGCGGCCGGTTAAAGTTCAAAATGACCGAAAATTCACACCGGTTATTTGTCGATGGATTTGCGCGAAAATCGGTGTGTAGGGGTATTTTGACACGAGAAAAACGAATTTGACTTTAGATTTTAAAAAAATCGAAATTTCCAAAATGGCCGCCGGTTAAAGTTTAAGATGGCCGAAAATTGTAACCTCGGTTTTTTGCTGATGGATTTGCCTAAAACTTGGAATTTGAGAGTATTTTGGCATTAGATAAACACATTTGAACTTAGATTTCTAAAAAAATCAATTTTTGGTCATGTTGAACTTTAACCGGCGGCCATTTTGGAAATTTCGGTTTTTTGAAAATCTAACGTCAAATTCGTTTTTCTCGTATCAAAATACCCGAACACACCGATTTTCGCGCAATTCCATCGACAAATAACCGGTGTGACTTTTCGGCCATTTTGAACTTTAACCGGCCGCCATTTTGAAACGATTTGAGATATTGACTTCGGGTTTGCGCGGAAATTTTTTTTTTATGCTCTTTCGAACGAGCTATCACAAAGGGGGTCTTCTCATTTGAAAATTAAAAGTTGGGGTCCGTTGCCCCCCCAAGGGGGGCCCCCTTGAAAATTTTAGGAGGGCCAATAAGTAGCTCCTTTTGACCTAGGAACATCCCCCAAGTTTCAAATCTTTACCTCAATTAGGTAAAAAGTTAGAGGGGGTGGAAGGGACTTTTGGATCACCCTGTATAATAGAAACCGATTTAAATACGAGTTTACTCCATGAGACTTCTCTCAATACAGCAATGAGGCAAACAGTTTATCCAATGCTAAAATAAATTGACTACGGTTTGAAAAAAGGAACTAATAGCATTGAAATGCAGAGATTATGGAACTTTCATGTTTACTTTAAAATAACTGAAAAACGGATAAATAAATGAAGTCCTTCTAAAAAAAGGACCTTTTTTGTACCACTTCTGGGAAGCAGGGAATTCGATCGACATGTTTCTGAAAAGAGAGCTGAAGATGAGACAAGCCTTTGGTAATTTTTTTAGTCTCGGTTTTTAGCCGGTTTTAATGAGACGGAATTACAAATTGTACGATCATTGTCACTCAAGCACAGCCCTCTGCATGTGCTAAGAGTAAAATCTTAGCACAACAGTTTTGATCAAACCAGTTATGTATGAATGCTTTTTGGCCTGTAAACTTCAGATCAAACACAGAAAAAAGTACCTAGAAAATTTGTAGAGATATATTCACAACTTTCTGAGAGAACTAATGTTGTACGACACGCATTTTGGCGATGTTGAAATGTCCATACAACGTTCTCCCTTGGCACGGCAAAGCTGGCAACACTTTTTTTTGCTGTGTGTCAAATGGCTGTGCAAGAAAACGAGAAGGCATACATTTCGGCAGTATTGTGGTTTTTGCATCAGATAGTCTAATGGACCACTAGACAAGGTACAAAGTTAAGCAATCTGATACATGTTTCTTAACTAGAATTTCACGTAAAACACGATTAGCGCAACGAATATTACTGAAACTAACTCCTAACGAAGATATCAACGTTTTCATTTTACATTTGTCACGAGGAATTTGAACAGCCCGCTCACTAGAAACTCAAAGCTCTACGTGAGTCAAATTACGCACTACAATGGTTTAGGCAGGCTTCTCAATCGAGCAATGTTCATTTCCCACCATATGTTGCTCAAACTATAAGCAATTTCCTATAGCTAAGCCAAAGCGACAAAATTGAGGTTGCCAGATTTTTAAATTGCAGATACGGTCATGATAACGTTTAGTGCGGGATGTGAACCACGTAGAGCATTGAGTTTTTATGAGCGGGTGGTTTGAATTTACGCATCAAGAATCATTAAATATCTTCGTAAGGAGTTGGTTTCGGTAATTTTCGTTGTGCGCATCGTGTTTTACGTGAAATTTCGGTTGTGAAACATGAATCAGAATGCTGAAATTCGCACCTTGTCTAGTGGTCCATTGGACCACAATATACAATTGGGAATTACAATATTTGCCTTATCCGTGAGAAAATGTTCGTGCAAGGGAAACTAACGGTGCATTTGTTTGTACCTAAACTGAGCCAGAGATTGTAGTTCTTAATTGCAATAGTCTAATTCTACCATACTGTGGTGAAGCGCCGCATACATCTTCAGAAATTACCAATATTTCTCCGATAAAACACGAATATCTCCCGTCTCACAAATTAACCCCTTCAAATTATCGAGTAGGCAATACCGCATTACTTTCGAGTTTAAATAGTTGCATCTCATGCACTAACGAAAAACGCCGTTTAAATATTTGGCTGTTGCCAAGTTTGCTTGGATAAAATATGAATTTTTAGGAAAACTTGTGAATATTTGTCTCCCTATTTCCCGCAGCATTGTTCCTCTAATGAATTTTAAAGTATCTGAAAATTTCGAGCAAAATATGCATAACATGACAAAAAAAATATTGAGGGGAAATTTGACAACATTCGAATGTTCCAACGGCATTTTGCTTTGCCATAACAGAATTTTTCATCTTTCTGAACTCTTAGGAAGCGAGAAAGTTTGCTCGGCAAGCTTAGGCATCGCACAGTGGATCTAGCTTTTAGAAGAGGATGAGAAGGAATTTTTTTCAACAAGGAGAGTGAATTTGTACGTTTATATCGTCATATAATGAATTTAAAGGAGTGTTACCTTCAGGAAATTTTACAAAATTAACCAATTTCAACATCTACTTCTCGTCTTAACTCAGATGTAAGCTTTTAAGTTTCCAACTCTCTCATTAACTTGCCCCAGTGTGCGCTGCTAAAAGATTTCCCTCTCGTTTCCCGGACCGCATTTCATTAACGGGGGGTCGGAAAAATTATGTCTCTGTTTTCGTTAATTAATTGATATTCAACTGGAGCTGAATTATACAACACTACGCTTTATTGCTTTATTCCTTATTCAGATGAGTTGTTTGGAGAGTAAACACCCTTTTGTTTCCCCAGCTCATCATCAGCGGGGACGCTCTCGCTCAAAAAAATGCTCCGTAATCGGGATCGAGGTTGGAGAGGGTCGGGAGATAAGTTTTGCTCTCGGTCAATTTCCTGTTTACCGAGGAATGCACCCCTGACTACCCCGCAGTCCAACCCTTTAACAGCGTAATAAAACCTGAAATATTACAGATCGGAAAAGGTCCCTTTTCCTCCCGCGACCTCTCGCTGACAGTAGCGTGGCGTGCTTCGCGATATATCGATGCTCTGCCATTTAAACCTATGGTAAAGAATCGATTACTAAGGTGTTCGCTGCAAACATCCTGATTATCGATCCTTCTCCATAGGTTTAAATGTCATAAAAATTGATAGATCGCAAAGCACGCCACGCCACTGCTCGCTGAATGTCCATATCGACGGTGTAAGTCCGCAATCACATATCTCGTTTGCAGCGTATGAAAATGTCCGCCTCTATGTAATTTTCTTAATGGAGAACAAATTGACATCATTCCTTGAAGTTTTTGCAGAATTTTCTTCGCACAGAGAAGAAAAATCACGGCAGTTTTAAAGAATTGCCGTTGAGTAGTTTCCCGTTTAAAAAATGAAGTATGGCAGGAAGTCTGCGACGTCTCAAACCGAGTTATGTGATTGCCAACTTACACCGTCGATATGGTAATAGAGCAAGGGAAAGGACGCCGGATGATGACGGCGCAGAGATACAACTATTCGTGCTTGATGGATGTCCGTGTTGCGTCTTCAAAATTGAAGGCGCTATGGCGCGAGACGTTAACTCTCTCACGGCATTTTTACTTACGACTAGCACGGCAGAACAGTCTTCGGTTATCCGTATGACAAAATATTTACGGAGTAATTCCGTAATTGGAATCCTATCGTCCTCACCTTCCAACAAAGAAAAAACGCGAGTCGATATTGAAACAGCGCTTGAAATTCAAGCTTCCGGTTCCGGATTGTTAACTTCCGGCGTCGTATTTCCGGATTCCGCCCGTGTTCAACTTTAATCTAATCCTGTCACTGTCAGGCAATGTAAAATCGTCTTTTCCGCGAGAAAAAGCATATAACTACTGATTTAGATGAGTCCTGGCGCCCTAATAACTCAATGCTTTTCAAGACTCGCGTAAACATATACTTAGGTGCTTTTGTCGGGGAAAAACGTAAGTAAATGATCGTGGCGCCGGATCAATTTTTGGAGGCTAGAGGTTGTCTATCACCACTTGAGGGATAGCACAACAGCGGGCTGAGTGTTGAAATTGGTAGACAAAGCGATAGACAAAGA
Source organism: Bemisia tabaci (assembly GCF_001854935.1). Classification (NCBI taxonomy): domain Eukaryota; kingdom Metazoa; phylum Arthropoda; class Insecta; order Hemiptera; family Aleyrodidae; genus Bemisia; species Bemisia tabaci. The sequence goes on from NW_017547881.1 coordinate 1,631,755, forward strand.
AGACAAAAAGGATATGGAAAGATCCTTTTGGTGTAAGCGGGTGGTTGGAATGGACAAAAGAGAGAGATAATAGACTGACTGACGCCGACCCATCGGAGACCCTATAGTTAGTCCATTATTTTCTCCATCGTTCCAATAGAGCGCTGGAAAAAAAACACATTGGATCTAGAGTCCAGACTCTTGAAAACATTGACAAGAAAAAATGCTCTTGATTCAGTCGGATTTTTGCTTGGATCAAAACGAAATCAGCTTAAATTAAGAGGCTTGGTTCTTAATTTAAGCTAGATTCTGATTGAATCAAGAGTACTTTTTCTTGTCGATGTTTTTAAGAGTCTGGACTCTAGATCCAATGTGTTTTTCTGCGTCTATAGCTTTGTCTATCAATTTCAACATTCAGCCCGCAGGGAGAATTTCCCATCATAGATTCTTGCCAAAATGTGAAACGAATTTTAATTGATAATGAGTAAACTTTTCGCTGATTACGTAGGTAATTTAGAGAGATCTTGGAAGATTTTAACCTCATTTTGGAACGAGCTACGAGCGTTCTTGACTCATCAAGAGGAGCATCCATCTGAATGACGAAAACTTGTGGCATAAGCTGTTTCTACGATGAGCCAGAAATAGTGGTTCCTTATTGCAAAATGTAGTCCATTCAAGCCCGAGCGGCCCAAAAAACTAGACAATATGCTTAGAACAGGTAAGACAACATTTCGTCGCCTTCCGAACGCAACGGAGCATCTAAATTCCCACGTGAACCCTTTTTCATATGTAAAATCCATGCTTCCTGGGGCTCATGAGAAAATTTAGATACGCCCTTCGACCGGAAGAGCTATGATGTAAGTCGAAGATCCCGCGTGGAGTCAGAGTGGGGTGCGGCACTCGCAGAAGCGCGAGGCGAGTGCTGCCGCTAAGAAAAACACCATAAGAGCATTCGATCGTTGCCAAATTTCCTCTTAAAGGTTTTTATTTCAGAGGAAAATAATGAGTATTTTCCATGAAATTTTTACACACCTTAGCTTTAATTACGAATATAATTCCTGGAAAAATTGGGGCAAAAAATATTAAAAAAATTTGTAGAAAATCATGATATGTCAAAAGGAAATTTGGCAACATCCGAAAGCTCATACGCCGTTCTTCCTCAGCGCAAGAGAGTGGAGAGGCCGCCTAAAAGCTCCTCAGAGAGGGCAAAGTAAATATTTGACGAGCCTTTGTTTGCTCACCAACGTCTACATCTCGTATTTAAATAATATCACTCCATTTTTACGTTTCCACCGCCCGTGTCTTCTTCGCCCGGTCCGTTTTTTACACGCATCCCCGCTGAGCAGAGAACTAAGTTCGACCGCAGGTCCGCACGACGGAAAAAAGGCCAAGCTCCGAGAGAGATAATCGCGAATGCCCTTTGATGGAGCCAAGGTAAATGAAACTTGGTTATGCGCTTTTGACGGCATTCAAACACCGGAGGTTTCAAACGAGGTTATTTGAGTTGAGACCTTGTCCACTTCTGTTCCCGGGAGAGCAAACCTCAACCCAGATACATGGCGTATGCCACCAAGGTGCTTCTGTAGCACTTTTTAGATCGATTTGCTGGTTGACTGATCAGTCGGACTTCATTTTGCAATGAGAAGTCACAATTGCCGTCACATTCATGAGATCACGTACATTACTGAGCGCTGATCATTGATACCTATTGATGAACAAAGCTATATATACGAAGAAGACTGAGGAAAAAATGGAGCAATCCTATTGGTGCAAGTGGGTGATTGCGATGGACTATTCTGCCGAGCTAAGGAAAAACGTCGTATGAACCTTCAGGTGTTGCCAAATTTCCTTTGATAAAACACAAGTTTCCTGGTAAACTTATGAAAACTTTTCGCCCAATTTTTCAGACGATTTTTTTCGCAATTTCACCTAAGGCTCCTGAAAATTTAAAAGAAAAATATTCATAACATTCCTTAAACATAAACATTTTATCGAAGGAAATTTGGCAACTCCCAAATGTTCATATGGCGTTCTTCCTTAGCACGGCAGCATTGGGGATAAGTAATGGACAAAGTAACTGCAACCCACGTGAGACCCTTGAGTTAGTCAATCATTTTCTCCCTCAGTCCACAAGAACCACCCGATTCAACCAATAAGCTCCCTCTATTTTCCTTCTGTCTTCTTTTCCTATCACTCTGTCTATCAACTTCAATAATCAGCCCGCTTTACAGAGAGAAACTATAGGCACGTATTTTACTCCAAAGCAAGCCAGAACAAGTTGGATTTTGCAATCGCTAGCGATAGCAATATTCGTCATGGGAACGTTAGCTTCTGGGATATGAAAATGTTAAGGTACAGTTCGTTTGTAGTATCTTCTGAATTGAAGGGGCTATGTAATTTTGTGTTGACATCTCTTTTTTAACATTTTTAATTATTTTCTTTTCATACAAGAAAGCTGTTATGTACCAATTATTTATTTTCGTTGGATTATTTATGGTTTTCGGAAGTTAACGCATTTAAGTTTCAGGTTCGCTTATTCGGCGTAAAGTATACGTAAGGTGTCCCAAAAGCACCGGGACTTGTTCTGTAACTTCGAAGTAAGATAGATACAGACATGATCTTGATCTCATTTTAAAGATCAACTCAATACCTATCGATTAAAACCAAGATCAGCTCAATCGGATAAAAATTGACCGAGTTATGGCAATTTTAAATCAGCGAGGAAAGTTTACGCCTACGGTTTTTAAGGAAGATTCTTCATCGCCGTAAATCGAAAAGTCGGCCTATAAAGTGATGCTTATTGTGTTATTTTATTTTCGAGGTGTCATTTAAGTATCAACATTTTGTACCACCAAACACAACAGTTGAGAGTGCGTATTATTGCAAAGTGCTAAAGGAGTTGAGAATGCACATTTCCCGGAAACGGTCGGACTTGAAAGCTTCGTGGATACTCCATCAAGACAAGCGCGGCCTCACACATCGAGCTTAACACGTGAATTTATGAGTGAAAATGGAGTTGAAACAATCCCTCATCCCCCTTACAGCCCTGACTTGGCTCCATGTGATTTTTGGATGTTTCCTACGCTTAAAAAGAAGCTTCGCGGACGAAGATTCGAATCGAAGACCGAAATCCAGAATGCAATTCAAAACTTTTTCAACGCCATCCCAGAGGAAGAATTCAGGAAAACAATGTTGGATAAGTGGAAAGAGCGCATGAAAAAGTGCATCCGGTTTGATGGACGGTACTTTGAAAAGCAAAAGGAAGTTATGGAAGATTCGGAGGAAAGTGGATACGAATATTAACTTTTTGAATCCTGGTAAGCGAAAAATCTTCCTAAAAACCGTAGGGGTAAACTTTCCTCACTAATTTCAAATTGTCATAACTCGGTCAATTTTTATTCGATTGAGCTGATCTTGGTTTTAATCGATAGGTATTGAGTTGATCTTTAAAATGAGACCAAAATCATGTCTGTATCTATCTTACTTTTGAAGTTACAGAACCAGTCCCGGTACTTTTGGGACACCCGACGTATGATATTTTTACTCTACACATATGCCTGAATACGCATCATAAGGGACCTATGTGCTTCCTAAGTTGCCAAGTATTAATTATTGTTTGACGATTGGTCTAAAACATTCAATACAACCAGTAAAATTTAACTGTCCCCTGCGAGACTCGAACCCTCGCTCGCACGAAAAGTTACATTTTCCCACAGACAAAATGGTGTCTCTGCTGACTGGGCCATCTCGCCTTTCAGGAGCGATGGGAGAAAAGAAAACATTTAAGTAATCTCGGACGCTGAGCGGGGCTTCACAAAAGACGACCTTGAGATTTCGGCAGTTCGGCCACTGGCGTCCTAAGAGACAACGGATTAACCGCATTACTCTGTGAGACATTGTTTACCTATGCTGTCATATGTCACAAGGTTCATCACAGGATGCATTTGCGATCGCGGCAGTAAGCTGAGGCAATATTTCTGTATTCGTGGATTAAATCCATCAATCGAGTTCTGATTTTGGCTCATACATCCGTAACGGGTCCTCCAGAGCAATTTTCCACCTTGTACGATGGTTATTATTTCTTTATATCTATGTTTAAAATTTGAGGTGGGATAATGGCGGCTTCTCAAGAGCACCGAGGTAGGCGATCTTTTGCACCAACGAACAGAAAACTGATGGCGAAAAATAACCAATCGGAACCTCCCAAAAAAAAGAATTTGCCTAAAAACGGAACTTCGTGGTTCTGCGCAGATTTACCAGTCAGACACGACATCTCAAGGTGGAAAAAAACTCGCTGAAAGCGAATTTTAGCAATCAACACAACTTGACGTAGAGACATGATTGGCTAAAAAATACAACGTTTTTTGATACATCGGAAAATCAACCAAAAATCGGAGACTGGGCGAAACGCTCAAGGTCGCAGAGGTATAGGGAATCCCATAGCGAAAGCAACGGAACGATTCTAATATCATGGGGAACTCCGTTCCCATGACAAAAAGTGCTTTGTTATCGAAAGATGTGGTCCAATTCAAACTGTCTGGCATTTTCCTCTATAGTTTACACAGGGTGAAAACGCTTTCCTTCATTATCTCATGATAGCTCTGGACTGAAGTATTTAGCACTCTGCATCGTTAAAGTTAACATTTACACTATATTTTGGACTTTGCTGCTGTGCTATGGAAGAACGCCGTATGAACCTTCAGACGTTGCCACATTGCCTTAAACCTAATCTACTGGAAAAATTGTGAATTTTTTCTTCAATTTTTTCGGATAATTTTGTTCGCAACCTAAAACGTCTGAAAATTTCAAGGAGAAATATGCATAATTTTCTTCAAAATACATGTTTTATTCAGGGCATTTGGCAACTCGCGAATGTTCATACAGCGTTTTCCCTTGGCATGGCAGCACAGATCAACGAGTTAGGAATCACCTGATATCGATCAAACCCAAGTGATACGACTATTTAAACTCGGGAGCTACGTGGTATTGCCTATACGATCATTTGAAGGAGTTTTTGTCGTGTGCAGAACCGTAAGTATCCAATGATGCCGTGTTACTATGCTGCCGTGCTAAGGAAGAACGCCGTATGAACCTTCAGACGTTGCCACCTTGCCTTCGATATAAACCTACTAACCTCTAATCTACTGGAAAAATTGTGAATTTTTTTCTTCAATTTTTCCGAACAATTTCGTTCGCAATTTTGTGTAAGTTGTCTGAAAATGTCAAGGAAAAATACGCATAATCGTTCTAAAAAATACATGTCCTACCCAAGGAAATTTAACAACTCTCAAATTGCTCCTATGGATAAACCATAAACAGCAGTTCCTTGATGCAAAAATATATTATATTTCAGCTATGTAAGATACAGGTGCAAAGCTTCACCGTAGTAATGAAGATGTTGCATGTGTGAGGAATTTGCGATTTGACCATTGATTCTTGTGTAAAAGTTGTGTAAAAGCCGGAAACGGATCGATAACAAGATATTCGCTTAAAATCGATTATTTACCATAGTTTCAAATGGGGAAATATCGATTATTGATCATTCACGCCTCGCCTCTGATTGTTACAAACCAACTATTTTCTCTTTGCATCTTCTGCGAAGAGCATTTACGTCATTTAAGCCGCTGCAGTAAAGGAAGACAGAACTTGATTGCGGAACTAGCACACGTCGAAATCCAAGGGCTCTTTCCGGAATTGATAGCCTAACGAGTGTTATGCGTGCGATCTGCAGGAGACGAACAGGAATCAATTAAAAAGGTTGATTGATTGCGAGGGGTAAACTAGTATGTGCACTGAAGGCTGCCCAAGTGTTGCCGAACCCTACCTCAAAATTCACGATCCTACTCACAAAAACTGATTGCGGTAGACGCACGGGTTGTAAAACAGTAAGTTTGAATTGTTTTAGCCAACGTGCGTTGAAAATCAGCATAAAGCTGATCGTCTGATTACAGAGGGAAAAAGCTCATAGGAGCACAATTTTCCATCAAAGAGATACGCTATTTGTGGGGAAATTGTGCTCATATGAGCTTTCTCTCTCTGTATGGAGATTCTCAGCTTTATGCTGATTTTTAACGCACGTTGGCTAGAAAAATTCCAATTTACTGTCGTACTTATGAAAGGTTGAGGGTGCTAAAAATGATTTTTCAATCTTGAAAACGGGAAAAATTAAGGTAAATGGGTCGAAGGGGGATGGGGGAGGGGGGCTGAGAAGCTTGGACGTATTTCTACTAAACAGAACTATAAAAGAGCGGGAAAGATGAGATGTGTTCGTTGAAGCTGCTCAAGAAACAATGCAAAAGTGGGCGTGATTTTCTTTACGGAATTGGAAAAGCGGGCGCGGGATGTTAAATACTACAACCGGAATTATGTGCCAACTTCATGCGACAATCGCGAGCCGGGCATGTGACATTGCCACAAGTCTATCTGCAACAATGCGAACCGAGATAAGTGGAATGGTATAGTTTCACTGTCGATGTCGTCACCTTCCGGCAAAAGCATCACAAGCGCCATGCGACGTTTCAAAATTTCCGTCGTCATTCTATTTTTTAACAGAGAAATCGTTCAACGAAGCTGTCCGAAAATTTCACTGCATTTCCTTTGTGCTGCGATAAAATTCAACGAAATTTTCACACAGATTCAACCGACAATTTTTCTGTAAAAAAATAAAATGATGGCGGAAATTTTGAAATTTCGCATGGCGCCTTTGATTCTTCGACCGGAAGGTGATGATGTGTTCAACTCGTATGGTTGAAAAATGCTTGAAGCGTTCGGTACACTTTCTTGTCCTGCGACCGATTCCCTGGTATTTTCCTGAAGACATCAAATGGAGATGTTGCATTTGTGAGGAATTTGCTATTTGACTGTTGATTCTTATGTAAAAGTTCGCGAGAAACACGATGGTGCCACGGGTTTTCTCTGAAATCAACTCTCAAGCTCAAAAAGACTCTCAAGTTGAGGCCAAAATGGAGGGTATATCCCACGCTATTCTGAGAGTCCACCTCAACGTCAAGACAAACTCTCCATGCAAAGATAGGGAGCAAATATACTGACAGGACTGCCACTTTATTTGGGGACTCCAAAACTGAAATCACGGCATCCCTGCTAATGTCTTTGCATGGAGAGTTTGTCTTGACGTTGAGGTGGACTCTCAGGATAGCGTGGGATATCCCCTCCATTTTGGCCTCAACTTGAGAGCTGTTTTTGAGCTTGGGAGATGATTTCAGAGAAAACCAGTGGCACCATCGTGTTTCTCGCGAACTTTTACATAAGAATCAACAGTCAAATCGCAAATTCCTCGCACATGCAACATCTCCATTCCTTGATACTCTCCTGTTTTTCCCGACGGCAGACACCCTGTAACTCTGTGTATCATTGAAGGTGACAGAGCGTTCCCGAATCGCGAGCGTGATAACGGATGGATCCCAAGCGGCAACTGCGGGCGTGCGGATCTCACGGTCGGGAATAATTAATCGGCGAGAAACCGGGTGGAAGAGGTGGAGGCCTGGGACTGGAGGTGTTGAAGTCGCTCAACGCGTTCGTCGGGAATTTCATGGGCCGCTGCCCCGGTGCTCCCTCCGTGGAAAAGCCGAAAAGGTGCCTGCGCCTGCGGTCCCACATCCCCCTTGCTTCCTCGCGCCAATCTCCCCCCATCCCGATTTCGCCTCGGAACCCGGAACTAGGCTCTGCCAACCTAAGAAAAATCACCGTATGGGTGGTTTCACGATAACTGGAATAGTTTTGTCGCCGTAACAGACAACACATTTTTCGGTCATATTTTTAGTAGTAATGATAGTCACTCGAATTTTTTTGCATTAAGGTGATTCGATGGAAGCCATTTTTTGTGTCAAAGCGATGTGTTATATATCGCATCAATTAGCTCCATAATTTCAGCTACTTGTCATTCGATACTGATATCGAAACTGCACTCGAATGTGATATTTTCCCTCTAGAAAAACCACGCCTTTATTATGTTGAATTTCTTTATCAAATTTGGTTCATGAGTTCTTCAGTCTCATGACAACATAAGTGCGAGCTCAAAATTCGAAACAAGTGACAAGTAGCTGAAATTATGGAACAAATCGATGCGATATGTCGCACGTCGCTCTGACGCAAAAAATGACCTCCATAGAATCACCTTAATCTACACAGGGTTACGTGTTATAACGCTTTTCAAAGATTTATCGCTCTGCTTTTCAATTTTAACATATAAATGACCGAAAATGTGCCGTCAGTTGCGCTGACTTTTTACCGCGTAGCAGACAGCACATTTTCAGAATTTACATAATATTAATTGAGAAGTATAGTAATAAATCATTAGAAAGCGTGATGAAACGTAACCATTTGAAAATTAATGCGAAAAATTCGAGTGATTATCATTTCTACTAAAAATATGACCGAAAAATGTGTTGTCTGTTACGGCGACAAAACTATTCCAGTTATCGTGAAACTACCCGAATGAGCACTCGAATCTTGCCAAAGTTTTCCCGATAAAATGTTTCATTTTTATGCATATTATGGCAATGGGTCAATATAACCTAACCGGATGTTTAACAAACAACTTAAGAATCGAAAAAAATAAAGTCAAAAATGGACAGCTAAAGAACTTGGATGGTGGACGGTACACTTTTTGAAATAAGACGATCAGGTCGCGCGAGGCCGGCCATAGAACAAGTCTGGGTTCCTAATGGAATCTAAAAGTTATGAATTTAGATAATTTGACGGAGAGGAAACTCACGAAAATTTAATTTCAAAGTAAAAAGTTAAGTGTGAAAGTTTGGAACATAGATTTACTAACAATTTAACGATTGATGTGAAATGAGGCTAAAAGAGCATTAAAAACCAAGAAGCTTAAAGTCCTAATCTCTATTATGAACCAGTAGGGCAGCTAAAATGAACACTCCTGGATACCAGGCTCTGCTGTTCAATGAAAAAATGCCCAATGAGAACTCGAATCTTGCCAAACTTTTTTAATTGCAATTTCCTGAATTGCAAAATAATATCCTCGATACCTTTTCAAAATAACGGCCAAAATGAAGACTAAAATCGTGTAAGTTTTCGGTTAATAGCACTAAAAGGTCACAAACTCAGGATAAATAGAAACGCCTTCAACTTACACTGTAAATTCAATGCGAAATTGTGATACCACTATAAGTGCATCACGACAGTTATTTTGTCTATACGGCTGATTGAAGGCGAATCTTAGGTTTCCAATGGACTAGTAGACAAGGCACGGATTTAAGCTTTCTGATTTAAGTTTCTCGACGATAACAATTTCCAAATTTATATGGTTCCTTTTGATTTATACACGTAAAATTTGATTGCCTTTGTTAAATAAAAAAGGGAAAATTAAATTAAGGCTGAGATCACGCAAGAGCTAACAACGCAGACCAATTCCGAGGGAAACTACAGCTATGTGAGCTGGAATAAAAACTGTATGAGAAAAATAACACGTTTATAACGCTCCGCGAATAGTAACGCATGAAGGGCGAAAAACATGGAGCGCAAACAATACGTAAAAAGTTTTTTATGAAAGCGTTAAAAAAATGATAAACTAATAAAAACAAATGAGTCTCTAACAGACGAAACTTTTCCTCTGTTATTCGCAGCGTCGTTTCCGTTCTCAGGAATTCCAACAATTGAAAGGCTGGCTCGGTTCATCAAAAGAGACGTTTCTGCAATGATAACGAGGGAAATGGACATCAAAGAGGAAAAATAAAAGAGAACATCGTTTAGCCTACCCCTCAAGGAGACCTTTTCCAACAACCCCCCCCCTTTCCGCCTCAGACGAGGAAACTTTTAGAACAATGTGCCTGAAACGCTTGATGGAGACTCACAATAATTATTTCACCTCTTCGCAGAATCTTTCACCGAGGTTTTGCACTTGTTGAAGCTAACGACGAAAAAACTTCATTTGAGGGAGGAAATAAGGTGAACATATTTTCTGGTCGCTGAATGGGTCTGTTACACGGAAGAGATGAAGTCACTGGGTAAAACCCAGTGGCGTGGCGTGTTTTGCGATATATCGATTATTATGCCATTTAAACCTATGAAAAAGGATCGAGCGGGAGGTTTGAATTCACACGTCAAGAAACATTAAATGGCTTGGTAAGGAATTAGCGTCAGTAATTTTCGTCACGCGAATTGTGTTCTACGTGAAATGTTGGTTAAGAAACTTGTATCAGAATGCTTAATTTTGTACCTCGTCTAGTGGTTCATTTTCTCAGACAAATTCTTCATTCTGCTTCAGAGGTGGGAATCCAAGGCTACGCTGCCGTGTTAAGGAAAAACGTCGTATGAGCCTTCAGACCTTGCCAGGTTCCCTCCAATAAAAACCAAAATTATTGGAAAATTTGTGAATATTTTTTTCTAAACTTTTCAGACTATTTAGTGCGCAATTTAATCTAAAATATCTGAAAGATTCAAGGGAAAATATCCATGGATTTTGTCAAAAATACATGTTTTATCGAGGGAAATTTGGCAACTCTCGAATGTTCATACGGCGTTCTTCCTTGGCACGGCAGTATGGGAGACACCAAGGTTAATACAGATTCGATCCTTCTTTCACTCTGCCGCGTTAAAGAATAACCCGGTATAAACATTCAAGAGTTGCCAAATTCCCTTGGATAAAACGTGTATCTTTGAGGGGAGTTATGAACATTTTCTCAGAATCAGCGAACATTGTAATGCAATGTCTGAAGGTAGTGGCACTGAATATATTGGAATTTGGAGTGTAGCCGAGTGCTAGAAATAATGTAAAATTTCTTTAAAAAACTTACATTTTATTAACAAACTTAGACCATAGTTAAAGTTAGACCACAGTTTGTTAATAAAATGCAAGTTTTTTAAAAAAATTTTACATTATTTCTAGCACTTGGCTACACTCCAAATTCCAGAACATTTTCTCTTGAAATTTTCGGATAGGTTAGATCTGATTGAGCATAAATTTCTCTGTAAAATTAAAGGGAAAATATTTACGGATTTACCTATAAATTCTTATTTTAACAGAGTAAAGGACCCTACAACAAAACGGCCAAATCGGCCTAAACACGGAATCGTACGGTTTTCTCAGGGATGATAGAGGGTCTTTCCAGACACTCAAAACTGGTCATATTTTTTGCCTAACCCCCAGGGAAAAGGGGGGAGAGGGGTCAAAGTCAAAACCTTTAAATTAGCATAACTTCTCAACGGTTTGTCGTGGAAAGATGATCTTGGTGTCAAAATTTCCAGAAAAATGAGAGCTTTCAGAATATATGTATGAAATTAATTAAATTTTAAAATTTGACCCACTTTTGGGGCATTTTACAAGGTCCCCCTTTCGTAAATTTTCGTTTTTTGAGATTTTCGGTTGTTCGGTTCGTACGGATCAAAACAAAAACAATTTCAAATGAAAGTAGAGCGTTTAAGCTTTAAAGCAAGCCCAAGATGATTTTGGGGAAACGATTAGAAGCGAAGTTATGAGTCTTCAAAGTTGACGCGGCGCGCGGGAACCAATTGTATGTTCCGAGTCTCAAGGTCACCTGCGCGCCCCGGATTGCCTGCAGGTTGCAAGTTTTTGTGTTTTTATGCTTTTGTAGGTCATTTTTAATGTAAATCATTCAATGACGATAGTTTAATCAGAATTTTTTAATTTTACACAATGGGCCTTCGGCGAGGTACACCACATTAACGTAAAAAAAAATTTAACTGCGTTTCAAATAGCCCCCTCAAGAATAACTGAGACTTGTCTTGAAGCTCAAAGCTCGTCTGCTTCTACGAGAAACTATTTGGCTTTACCAAGTGAGTTCCGCCAAGCGCTGTAGCTTATAGCTCAATTAAAAAATTTTAAAATTAGGGGTACCCCAAAATTTGGCATCAATGGGTTATAATTTCTAAATGGTTCAGTTCTGTATGGAGCATATGTATATTTGAACTGAGGGTCCATGGTTTCTTCTAAATTATAAGAGCAGAATCGTCATCGTCAGCAAATGTTTAATGAGGTATGATGGACATAATGGTTGATACTCTAAGCCCCCTCTCGCTCCTCCCGTAAAATTAAAAAATTTCGATTTTTCTATCTTCATTGAATGATTTACATTAAAAATGACCTACAAAAGCATAAAAACACAAAAACTTGCAACCTGCAGGCAATCCGGGGCGCGCAGGTGACCTTGAGACTCGGAACATACAATTGGTTCCCGCGCGCCGCGTCAACTTTGAAGACTCATAACTTCGCTTCTAATCGTTTCCCCAAAATCATCTTGGGCTTGCTTTAAAGCTTAAACGCTCTACTTTCATTTGAAATTGTTTTTGTTTTGATCCGTACGAACCGAACAACCGAAAATCTCAAAAAACGAAAATTTACGAAAGGGGGACCTTGTAAAATGCCCCAAAAGTGGGTCAAATTTTAAAATTTAATTAATTTCATACATATATTCTGAAAGCTCTCATTTTTCTGGAAATTTTGACACCAAGATCATCTTTCCACGACAAACCGTTGAGAAGTTATGCTAATTTAAAGGTTTTGACTTTGACCCCTCTCCCCCCTTTTCCCTGGGGGTTAGGCAAAAAATATGACCAGTTTTGAGTGTCTGGAAAGACCCTCTATCATCCCTGAGAAAACCGTACGATTCCGTGTTTAGGCCGATTTGGCCGTTTTGTTGTAGGGTCCTTTGGCAATGTCTACAGGCTCATACGGCGGTTTTCCTTTGCACAACGGCACTGGCCAACGATACTCTCACTACGACAACACTCGTAACGCGATATCTTGGCCTTTGATGAAGATTTGTTGCGTCACGCTCCCCCGAATATAAAACCTCCCTCGTTTCATTCACCCCTACTTCCTTGCGGGGGTGCTCTTCCTGCGGCCCAGACAGCCAAGGTCCCCAATCCGCAGACCACCGCTGATCGATTCTGAAAAAGTTAAAAATACCCCCGAAAAAATGATATCTCAATACTGTCTTGCTGAGGATGAACGCCGTATAAGCCTTCAGACGTTGCCAAGTTTCCCTTGATAAAAACCGAATTCACTGGGATATTGCGAATATTATTTTCAACAATTTTCAGAAAATTTTGTACGCAATTTAATCTAAAATAACTGAAAATTTCAAGTAAAAGTATGCATGAACGCTGTCGCATAAATACGCGAAAAATGAAATATCAATACTGTCTTTCCAAGGATAAACGCCGTATGAGCCTTCAGACGTTGGCAAGTTTCCTTCGATAAAAACCGAATTTACTGGGAATATTGCGAATATTTTTTTCCAAAATTTTCAGACAATCTTGTATGCAATTTAATCTAGAATAACTGAAAATTTCAAGGAAAAGTATGCATGAACGTTGTCATAAATACATGTTTTATCCAGGGAAATTTGTCAACTCTGGAATGTTCATACGGCGTAGCTCCTCAGCACGGCAAAATAGTGGGATGGTCCCTCGCAAATGATTTTATCAATGAGTACTAACATCGATGACCAAAGTGCGAAACCACTTATCTCTGTTGCGGTGGTCCACAATTTCCGTTCATGTTATATTTTTTCGAAGAGAAAGAAGTGAACTTCGCGGTTTGAAATTCATACAGAATATTCTGCTGATAGAAGAGAAAATTCCAGGAAGTTTTCAAGAAATAAAGTCGACTAGTTTTCGCAAGAAAACATGAAGTATGACAGGAAGTCTGCAAAGTCACGGGGATAATTTCAGGAGTACAGTGATTAAGATCTTGGTGGAATCTTAAGAAGCAGAAACTTAGTTCATGAACATGTTAAGGGAAATTCTCGACATTATTGTCCAATGCCGGAACTCTATAATTTTTGAATAAAAATTTTCAATTCTACTTCAGCTCTGCCATCCAAAATAAAAACGCTGTACCTTCATTCAACATTTTTCAATTTTTCCTCACGAAATGCTGTTTTACAATAAAACGAACAAAAATTCATCCTCCATTTTATTTTGGTCGACTCTGGCACACCATTGAGAACTCCAAATGAAACAAAAAAGCTTTTTGGTGGTTGGGTTTTCTTGTAATAAAGCAGTGTGTGCAGGAGAAAAATTAAAAAATTGGTAAATATAAACACGCCGAGGCGGGCGGGCGGCCAGCGCCTACAAACCTAGGGAGATACTTCAAGCATTGCGCAATGCGTGAAGTATCCACTTAGGTTTGTAGGCGCGAGTGCGCGTTTTGCGCTAGCAGCACGTCGCGCCGGTTGATAAAATTCCGTCTTATCACGTGTGTTATGACGGGTCGAACACACGTGCTAAGGAAAAACGCCGTATGAACATTCGAAAGTTGCCAAATTTCCTTCGATTAAATGCTTCGATTAAATTTTTGAGGTGAGTTTTACATATTTTTCCTTGAAATTTTCAGGAACTTTAGTCAAAATTGCGAACAAAATTCTCTAAAAAGATGGAGGAAAAATATTCATAAGTTTACCAGGAGATTCTTGTTTGATCAGAGGAAATTTGGCAACGCCTGAAGGTTCATACGGAGTTTTTCCTTAGTGTAGCAGTATGAAGTTACACGGAAAAAAATTAAATGTTGATTTAGCATTTATATTGTTAAAAACATGTCCGACATGTTCCAAATGCTGATTTTACAATTGAAGAAACGCTAACTTAACTACGCCCACTGTAAAACGAACAAATACAAATGTTGTGTTAGCATTTTAGTATTGTAAAATCAGCATTTGAAACTTGACGGTTTTTTTTTTTTTTTTTTTAACATTTTCAATGCTAAATCAGCATTTATTTCTTTCCGTGTACAGCGTTTTTGCTGGAAACGGCAGTTTTTTGCAATAGGCAAGTCCTATCCCCGGACCAAAATATATTCCGGGGAAAATTCTCGAGAAACTGGAAAACGCGGACACGCGTAGGATGCGTCCGCCTGACGTCTGACGTCCTCCGTGGCCGCGAGACAATTAAAAGGCGAATAAAAAAAAGTAGCGGAGGACGGGCGTTAAGTTTAATTTGACAGCGTTTTATTGTCTGTCCGTAAATATCTGGGGGTCGTTTCATAATTTCATTAGAAGTAATTTGCCGCTTTACGACCTGACGGCCCGAGCGTCAAGTAGGCACCGCGTACAGAGCGAAGGCGAAAGGCGACCCCGAAAAACTCAAATCTCGCGGAGAATGGAGGAGGAAATTAAAAAAGTTTTAAAAAATAGGCTGCGAAAGTGTGGATAGTCTACCGCTCTTAAGAAAAACGCCCTATGAGCCTTCGGGCGTTGCCAAGTTTCCTTTGATAAATCACGAATTTTCTCGTGAAGTTATGAATATTTTCCTTCCCATTTTTCAGTGCTGCGAAAGTGCGGATATTCTACCACTCTTAAGAAAAACGTCTTATGAACCTTCAGGCGTTGACGAGTTTCCTTTGATAAATCACGAATTTTCTGGTGAGGTTATGAATATTTTCCTCCCCATTTTTCAGGTAATTTTGTTCGCCATTTCACCTGTCGTTCCTGAAAATTTCAAGGAAACATCGTCACCTTCCGGCGAAAATATCACAAGCGCCATGCAACGTTTCAAATTATCCGCCGCCATATAGTAAAAAATGATAAATAAAGAACGTCGCAACGTCGTTATTTTGTAAGTTCATCACCATAATGTACCTTTTTTAAATAATATTTACGTTTTTTGACAGGTTCTTGTAAGACGGCCTTTCCTTCCATTTATTCTTCCATGAACATTTTTATTTTTTCTTCTTTTTTCTGCTTTTTTTACTCTTGACTTTAAAGGCATACTTGAGATAGGACAATTCAACTTTCTGAGAAAACTCAAGTTTTACCTTGACTCGTAACAACTTTCACAACAACTTAGTTAGTACGATTCGGAAAGAAAAAACTCCTTAGAAACATTCGGTCTTCCCAACTTTGCAACCTACCTGACTCTATTCAATTGAAGTACTTTCTTACACTTCACCAGAGTTTTCTGTCTGTAAAGGAACGGAATTGTCCATCGAGTCATTTCATAATTACAAAAAAACAATGACACTATGTTAGTTATCAATTAACGAGCATCCTTAGATATAGTCTGGAAAATTTCAGTCCCTTGTGAATGGCTCTCTATTTAATTCTCTTGTATACATAGATATTTCAGATATTTTCAGATATTTTCAATGAGATTTGGTTACTGTTTTCTTGGAAACCCCGATGTTTATGGAGAATTTAAACTTCCTATTGAAGATACGCGCTTTCGTACTTCAGCCATCAGGATTCAGTCTCCATTTTAGAATTTACAGGTGCCTGCAATTGTATTAATTTTATGTTTAAGAGGAAACTTTAGAGTGAACTGAGCACGACATTATTCCTGGTTTCTAAAGTGAGCAATTTGTCGCCTTTCTGAGTTAAGGGCGTAAATACACTCTGCAATAAACCCTGTTGTCCATATGAGTTAATGCTTCCCCTGGCTCATTTCAATATGCAATGGACCACTAGTCAAGGTACGAAGTTAAGCATTCTGATACATGTTTCTTAACCAAAATTTCACGTAATGCGCGATTTGCGCAACGAAAACTAATGAAACAAACTCCAAACGAAGATATTAACATTTTTATTTCACATTGGTTCCGAGGAATTTGAACTGCCCGCTGACAAGAAACTCAAAGCTCTACGCGAGTCAAATAGCGCACTGCAACGGTTTCAACAAGCTTCTCAATCGAGCAATGTTCATTTCCCACCATGTATTTTTCAAACTATAAGTAATTTGCTATAGCTGAGCCAAAGCGTCAAGATTGAGACTGCCAGATTTTTTTATCGCAGAGACGTTCAGGATAACGTTTAGCGCGCGATGTGAATCACGTAGAGCATTGAGTTTTCATGAGCTGGTGGTTTCAATTCAAGCACCTAGAATCATTAAATATCTTCGGAAGGAGTTGATTTCGGTAATATTTGTTGTGCTCATCGTGTTTTACGTGAAATTTAAGTGAAGAAACATGTATCAGAATGCTGAAATTCGTATCTTGTCTAGTGGTCCATTTAGAGACGGCTCCTTGGTTATTCAGTTGTTGAGATACGCACTTTAGCCATCCAAATTATCCTGCTTCTAATCCATTAATCGATCACTGGCTCAACCCATCTCATAGCCGCGGGTCATCTGTTCCGGTCAACAATCAGCCCCTCCAACACCGTCGACAAACCCTGCTCCGGTACACGTACAGAACAAGTAAACCCGGGGCCATCCCCCGGTTGGCCAAACAACCCGCAGTTGGTCAGTATGTCACTGGGTCAGTTTTTCCAGCGCTACGATTCGCAGGGTGGATCGAGGGAGAGGGGAGGTGTGCCTTTCGACACGTAAGATCCACGCGGGGGAGGGGGGAGGAGGGGAGAGGCTGCGTTTAACGATAATGAGATTATTCCGGCTTGTTGGAGTGGGTTGTATTGGCTGTGTTTATCCACACTTCATCGGAACGATGTTGACAAATCGACACGATTCCTTGATGATCTTGAAATACTCGTGTCGGTAAATGGCTTCATGAGTAGCCAAGTTGGTCTGGTGGTGCACACATCTGATTCTACATCGATAGAGGGACTCGAAGGACAAGGCGCATTACTGCAGTTTTTTTAAAAAATAATGGACCACTAGACAAGGTACGAATTTAAGCAATCTTTTACATGCTTCTTAACCAGAATTTTACGTAAAACACGATTGTTATAACGAAAATTACTGAAACCAACTTTTAACGAAGATATTAACGTTTGTATTACGCATCAGTTACGAGGAATTTGAACTGCCCGCTCACAAGAAACTCAAAGCTCTACGTGAGTCAAATCGCGCACGACAACGGTTTCAGCAAGCTTCTCAATCACGCAATGTTCAAATCCCACCATGTGTTGTTCAAACTATGAGCAGTTTGCTATACCTGAGCCAAAGCGTCAAGATTGAGTTTGCCGGATTTGTATATCGTAGAGACTGTCATGATAACGCTTAGCGCTCGATGTGAATCACGTAGAGCATTGACTTTTCATGAGCGGATGGTTTAAATTCACGCACCAAGAATCATTAAATATCTTCCTAAGGTATTGATTTCGGTAATTGTCGTTGAACGCATCGTGTTATACGTAAAAATTTGGTTAAGAAACATGTATCAGAATGCTGAAATTCGTACCTTGTCTAGTGGTCCATTGAGGTTTTAATGATTTCAAGTAAACAAGTCCTAATGCATTTTCTATGAAAAATTCACTCCAACATTCCGATTTTTAAGCATCAAAGAGTCAGTTTGAACTTCCTTTCTGTCACAAGGATCTATGTAATTTCGAAACATCAAAGACGTATTTCTCGAAATAGCAAAAACTGCACTTATGTGTCTTGTCCTCCAAACCCCTCAATAAGTCATGGGTTTGGATATCCAGGGATAGCGACAATTTTTCGCGGGATTGACGAGTAGGTAAACCGGACAGATTCCTCGCAGCCTGTTTTCGGAGCCTACATTCGGAGTCCGACACGGCACGTAAATAGCATTTTTGCAGTTGCACCGCAATGTAATCAAGTGCCGCATTTAAACCGAAAGGTCCAATTTCTATCCCAGTAAACCGATTCGACGGAACTGCACATTTGAGTGTACCGAATAGGGTGCCATCGAGGAACAATCGGAGACATAATCTTATAGACAGTGAAGAGGCAATCCAGGAAGTTTAAAGGGGCATAAGGAATGTTTACCTCAAGAATTCAACATTTTCATTGGGGTAACAAAACTATTTCTTGATAACCGTTCACCAGAAAATGTTGCTGTGGGCAGGCCGCCAAAGGAATTTGTCAAACTAAGTGGCGATTGCCAAGTTATCATCAGTTATCGGTCGTCACTGAAAGATGATATGGACTGCATTTTACAATTTGGAGCTATAAATTCTGGCCCGGTTTAAAAACAACGTATGTGCCAATAGTTCCCTATGCACATAAGTGGTTTTTCAGATGAGCCAGAACTTGTAGTTCCTAATTGCAAAATGCAGTCCATATCGACGGTGAAAGTCGGCAATCACATAACTCGTTTGCTGTGTCTGAAAATCTCCGCCTCTACGGCATTTTTTTAAAGGAGAGCAAATTGACATTATTTTTTGAAGTTTTTGCAGAATTTTCTTCGCATTGAGAAGAAAAATAATTACAGTGTTAAAGAATTGCCGTTGAGTAGTTTTCCATTTAAAAAATAAAGTATGACAGGAAGTCTGCGACGTCGCAAACCGAGTTATGTGATTGCCGACTTGCACCGTCGATATGTGGTCATTCTTGCAAGTAACTCTCAAACCTCTGAGCAAATTTTATCAATTTCTCGAGCCCATTTTTCTTAACCCAGTTGTTGATATGGTGGCGGCCATTCTCGAGATTTTTGACAGTGTTTCCTTCCATATAAACCCATTACACAAAAATTTCATAAGTTAGAGCTGTATCTATCTAATGTTGTTGCTTTTAGAAAGAATTTTTCCGCAAGAAATAATAATAATAATAAAAATCCATTAAAACCACCTACCGAAAAAATACTTCGGAATCTACAAAGCATCGTCTCTGAAGTAGTTCGTGTATTTTTTTATTTAAGTTTTTCCATCTTTTTTTTCACCACTTCAAATAGCTCACAAGGGCTAATCCATGCACTTTAGTCCCGTTCTTCCGTCCCCACTGAATAACCAGTCCCAGGCAAATATTGTTTGAGACCATCAAACTCGGGTCGTCTGGCTGGGAATCGAACCCGGGACCTCCCATCATAGATGTAGCGATGCAAGCACTACACCATAGGAGGCCGAAGAATTAGTTATGCGTTAAATTAGTTCCGATTTCCCCCCCCCTTTCATTCAGAGAGATTATTCTAGGTAAATAGGCAATACTAGTGTAACTCATAGTGAAATTCCACTCAGGGAAAAATTTGACATTACTTTCAGGATTTTTAGCAGTTCTGTCGAATTTTGACAACCGGACTGAAAATCTCAGCTGAAGCTGCCGAGCATTTCAGGGAGCAAATGTTGCTGTGTATACAATCTTTACAAATATACCGTGCACATGTGCAATGCAGTGAAAATTTAAAATACATTCGACTCAATTATCTTTAAAATGCGCAGCATGTCTAAATTCTCCCCTCCTCAAATTTCCCTCTATACTTACAGAAAAGAAAGATCCCGTTTTCAAGATGTCGATTCTGACTAGATATAAGTTTCGAAAATCGTATCCAACGTTAATTTAATATTGATCATACTTTAAGATATTAATACATGTAAATAGATAATGATGTAACGATGCAATCTGTAATAGTTACGTAATGTTTAAATGAATAAATAAAAAGAAAAAAATCCATATTATAAGAACATCTCTTCACTGCTTACGAGCTTTTTACGAATGTGACGGCGCGGTGCGTACTAGTTACCGCCATTCGATTTGCGCGAAGAAAACCAAAACGCCTTCAATTTCTCGGTATGCAACACAGGCATCCGCCGAACACGAATAGTTGCATTCAAGGGTTGTGTACTGAAAAACTAATTTTTTCGGGGGTTTACTTAACTATAAAGTGTTTTTCTGTCGTTTTCCATCGACGGAATTTGATTATTATGATTATCTTAGCAAAACTTGTTTGAATTAATGAATGACTCTTCGTTCCGTTGTACAAAGAATGGCTTCTTGTCAGTCGTTATCCATTTACAACATCTCGTAAACCGTCAAAATATGACTGTTTGCCTGGGAATTTGATTAAATGCCTGATTTGACTAGTTGCTTACGACATATCTGATATAGAATAGCACAAAGCGGGACTAAGGCCGCAAAATAAAACATAAAATAAAAAATTGGGACTTTTTGCAGTACTCACACCTGCGTTTTTAGCCGGACATATGAGAAGAGAAATTAAAAGGAAAAAACTTAAATCGGATCGCATTTAGAAAAAAAGGAATCAAGTCTTATCAGATATTGCCAAATTAAACTGGTCGAATTTAATTTTTTACAAGAGAACGTTTAAGCTGTTTCCTTTATAAATTTAAAGAGATTTGCTTTGTACTATGCAGCGTACTCACTGAATAGTGCACCAAAATCCGTACAACCGTTTCCACGCAAAAAATTAAGTTGCTTACTTAAATTTGGCAAAAACTGATGTGGCTTGGTTCCTTTCTGCTGAACGCGGTCCAAATTCACCTTATACATTAACTTAAACTTTTTATTTTATGTTTTATGTTAAATTTTGCGGCCTCAGTCCCATTGCAAGTTGCTTTTGTACTATCGTTTCGTGCCGAATGAGTTGTTTTTCCATTATAAAATAGCTCAATATGGAAACGAATGAATCGCCTAATTAAAATTTGTTTTACACAAACTGATTGCGGTGGACGCACGGGTCGTAAGTATGTTGGAGTTTTTTTTGCCAACGTGCGTTAAAAATTTAGCAATAAAGTTTTTAGAATTTCAGCTTAATGCTGAATTGTTAACGCACGTTGGCGAAAAAAAACTCCAACGTACATAAAATTTGTTTCGTTGTGCTTGAATACCTTTTCATAGAAACTCGAAAAATCCTGGATAAAAGCGGCGACGCTGGTTTGAAGCTCATCTTGGTGGCATCGCGGGCGCGATAAAGATCGTAAATAAAGCGCATCGGTTTATGAAACGGACACAAAAGAATAATTGATCACCGGGAAGCGGCGGCTTGCTCCCTTGCCACTTTTTTCCACGAGGGGCCAAAACGAAACACGGCCGGCCCGAACAAAGTTGTTTCGTCGCCACACAGTGGATCAAGTCAATGGAGAATTTGCGTGGAATTTTTCTGTTGCTTCTTCTGAAAACGCTTAAAGCGCTTATTTCACAATATTTTTTATAATTTTTTTCCGATATGGGAAATAGTATAAAAGTAGATTTAAAAGTGAGAAAATGCACCGCCTATTGACACGGATCAAGTCAATGTAGAATTTGCGTGCAATTTTTCTATCACTTCATCTGAAAACGCTTAAAGAGCTGATTTCACAATATTTTTTATAATTTTTTCCGATTTGGGAAATAGCAGGTATGAAAGTAGATTTAAAAGTGAGAAAATGCACCACCTATTGACGTCATCTGGCGGCATTTCCCATTTGGATCGCATTTAGCAAAAAGTAACAAGTGCAATTACAACGTTTTCAAAATCGTGCAACTTCTCCTTCACTTTTAAAAATACTTAATATATGTACAGTATTAAACTTTACACAATTGTTTTCCTTTAAAATTAATACCTTTTTAGTGGGAAGCGAAAATCATTAGCTATTCTGGCAGATTTTTTGCATAAGTATGAAAAAACAACATTTTTAAAACAAAACAATCACGATGGTTCCTTTTTGCTAAATGTGGTCCATTTACACACTCGTATTTTAGCAGATTAGATCATTTTGTCATATCTTCTCTAATAATTGTTCAATTAATAAACGAAGGCTATCCTCATGTCCAACTCATTCAGTATAGTTTCCACTTAAACAGGAAATTCATAAAATTTCAGACACCTGCAAATTCTCTATTAGGGAGGTCGAACATGAAATTTTTAACTAAAACCGAAACTTCTTCAGTTTAATTCGTCACATTTTAAATTTCAAGGGGTGCTTTCAGGTGAAAATTTCACGAGGAAACCATTGGAACCATTTTTAGAACCTCCAAGTTTTGCATGAACGGAATTATAAGCGTCTGAAGTTTCCAAATTTTGTCTGATCTCTCCTTTTGACTCGATCCACTGTGCGTGATGGTCGATGGTCATCGGAAGTCATCGGTCCGGTGATTGATGAGAAGGCGGGGCGGGCTCCAAGGTTCCGAACCGTCGGCCAAGTTCATCGAATTACAATACGTTTGTTTTTTAAACGTAGCCTGGAGTCGTCTGAAAACGGTTAAAGTAGGGTCTCAGAGATGGGGAGAGTGGTTGAAATGTGTTGATTCTCTTGTTTTAATGAAAATGTTATCAAGAAAACTTCTCTGCCGCTGGGATGATTAGCCCGCGTTTAGCAGAAAGGAACCGAGCAAAATCACCTATCCTGCCGTGCTAAGGCAGAACGCCGTATGAGCATTTGATAGTTACCAAATTTCCTTCGATAAAATGTTTATTTTTGAGGAAAATTATACATTTTTCCCTTTGAAAATTGCAGACACTTTAGATCAAATTACAAACAAAATTATCTGAGAAATTGGTAGAAAAATATTCAAAAATGTTCCTATAAATTAGTGATTTGCCTGAGGAAATTTGGCAACGCCTGAAGGCTCATATGGCATTTTTCCTTAGCACGGCAGTATTGCCAAAATGTAATTGGGCGATTTAATTTTTTTACAAGAGAACGTTTGTGCGAATCCATTTGAAAATATAAAGGGATTTGCGGCGTGCTATGCAAAAAATTCACTGAAATTTGCACGAAAATCCGCACAGCCGTTTTCATGTAAAAAATTACATTGAGCGATTGAATTTAGCATTAGCTGATGTGGTTTGGCTCCTTTCTGCTTAACGCGGTCCATATAATCGAAGATTTTGAGAAGCTGAAATAGAAAGATGCATCTTTCGGCATGAGTTTCCGAAACATTCGTCTCTTTCCGGCCGATGTATCACAAGCGCCATGCGACGTTTCAAAATCTCCGCCGCCACTTTTCCCGAAAATTTCACTGAATTTTCTTTGTACTGCCGATAAGGTTTAGTGAAATTTTCAAACATATTCAACTAATAATTTCTCTGTAAGAATATATAATGACGGTGGAATTCATTAAACCTCGCATGACGCTTGTGATAATTTGACCGGGGGGTGACGAAGTATCAAATGCTGATTTTATAATAAACAATTGCCAACTGAACATTGAATTTGTCCATTTAACCGTGGGAGTAGTTTTCCAAGCATTTTTTCTTTTTTTGTAAAATCTGGATTCATACTTGTCACACATTCTTTTAACATCATAAATGCTGAAGCTACATTCAATTTTTACTTTCTCGCTCCCCTAGGGTAGAAAAAGTATTGTCATCCTGCAAGGGGCAAAAAAGAGTTGAAACTTCATCATTTCTAGTCGTTTCAAGGTCCCAGGAGTCAAAATAACCATACTTGAAAAAATGCGTGTCCGTCCGTCAGGCGTCTCCACATCTGTGCACAGTGATATCTCAGAATCTATCTGTTCAATTTCATTCAAAATTTGCAGAAAACACCATGTCTACGGTCTCTTTATGCACGTCAAACGATTTTGGGGTACGCTAAAATTTGGGAGGGTATAGGGGCCAAGGTCCATTTTTAGCAAAATTACACGGAAAGCTCATTTTGAAGGTCCGTAAATTTTAAAAAAATTCCTTCAATTCTTTGAAAATTGGCATAAAAGCACCACCTGGGTCATTAATTTAAGTTCATAAGAGATCTTTGGACTAAACTAAAAATTGAAGGGTTACGCGTCATATAGCGAGGAGAGCACTTTTTTTCCGTGTGGACAACGAACGAAAACCGAAATTTGGCAAAGAGGGAGGACGGAGAAAAGAGATTAAGAAACCGTTTGGTTTCCGCAACCCCGGACCCCCATCCAGGGCCACCCTCATTAATGTGAAACGGAATATAGGTAGATTAGTTCTTGGCCGCAGTCGTCTGCACGGGGCCGGGGTGGGGGTGGCTATCTTTGGAGCTGAGCCAGGGATGAAATTGAGGCGGGCTTCCCGGGGCAATCCCTCCGAACTTACGCTGCGGCAGCCCAAGTGCACCGCCGTCCTGAGGAAAACGCCGTATGAGCCTTCAGGCGTTGCCGAATTTCCTTTGATAAAACACGAATTTCCTGGTAAACCTATGAATATTTTCTTTCCAATTTTTCATATACTTTTGCTCGCAATTTCACCTAAGGTTCCTGGAAATTTTAAGGTAAAATATTCATAGCTTTCCCCAAAAATGAACATTTTATCTAAAGAAATTTGACAATTCTCGAGATTCATACGGCGTTCTTCTTTAGCATGGCAGAAGTGTACCACCGTCCTGAGGATAAACGCCGCATGGGCTTTTAGGCGTTGCCACACATTTTTTGACAAAATACGAATCCACAATGAAACTTGAGAGTATTTTCCTTCCAATTTTTTAGATTTCATTCACAGTGGAGTTATGAGGGGGGAGGGGTGGGGGTCAAAGGTAAATTATTCCTCAAAATCATGCTTCAGAAATATAATCTTGCAAGGAAGCTATCAATGAATTTTCTCCTATCAAAAATTTCAAATGCAAACAATCCACAATTTTAAAAACAGGAAGGCAGGCAAGCACCTACAAGACCTACCTGAATGTTTGCCAAATGCTCACAGTCTCCCATTCAGGATTCCTGATTTGTGGTAGTAACAAATCTTTGTGATCTCCTGCAAGAATCTATTTCCTAGAATACACGGTTTGAGCACAATCTAAGCATGTGAACATTGTCATTTATAACGAAAATATGCAAATTGCCGTTTGAAACCACACCAAGTCACGACGTATACTACTTTGAGGCAAGTGCTTTAGCCAGAAATGTTTCTCGGTATAGGGCATGAAAACATGCGCATTCCCACATCGTTAATTGTGCTAAAGAAGAACGCCGTACGAACATTCGAGAGTTGCCACATTTTCCCCGATAAAATGTTTATTTTTTAGGAGAGTCATGAATATTTTCCCTAGAAATTTTTAGAAACTATAGATTAAATTGTAAATGAAATCCTGAAAAAATTGGAAGAAAAATATTCGAGAGTTGCCATAGTTTCTCCTATAAAGTTTTTATTTTTTAGGAGAGTCATGAGTAGTTTCCCTTGAAATTTTCAGTAACTATAGATTAAATTGGACGTGTTTCTGTCAAACGTAGCTATGTGCATTATAACGTGACCCCTGTTATGCATATAGTCTTATGGGTCTCAGGTCTCATGGCTTAATACACGCAGTTCCATTCGACAGAAATACGTCCAATTGTAAATGAAATCCTGAAAAAATTGGGAGAAAAATATTCACGAGTTTTCCAGGAATTCCGTATTTCATCGAAGGAAATTTGGCAACTCTTGAGGGCTCATGCGGCATTTTTCCTTAGCACGGCAGCACGGTTAGGNGGGGGGGGGGGGGAGAGGAGTCGTCACATGTAAACCCTGTGCTCAAGGATGTTTAATTCGCAACATTCAACCCGGCTGACGCTTCCGCGCGAAAATCGACGGGATCACATGGTCAATCAAGGCGTAAAAAGAAAAGTCACTTACATCAAGCAGAAAAACGCTTTTATTCAGCTATTTTATTCTTGTTTTAAAATAAAATCCTCTTGACGGTATACTCAAGAATGATTCTGCCTAAATTGAGTCACTTTTTTTTCTGATGAAAATTAAAAATTATGCTAAACGTTATTAGATATGGATGCTAAGACTTGATTTGTTTTGCGAGGAAAGCTCCGTACTCTTAGAGGATGCCTGTCATTCCGAACATGTTGGAGCGCCCTCAATTTCGTATGATACTGTGCAACATCTCTGTGGTGAAATAGTTGCTTGAAGCGCCGCGACACGCTGTGGCGCGGCGAGCCACTGGCCAGCGCATTGGCGCCTACAAACCTAAGGAGATACGTCAAGCATTGCGCAATGCGTGAAGTATCCCCTTAGGTTTGTAGGAGCCAGTGCGCGCTACGCGCTGGCAGCACGCCTGCACGCCGCTTCTGTTTGGTTCTAATATTTCAACTCGCGGAGTTAGCGTTTTTCAACTCATGATTTTGAAAGGTTCGCACACTCCTGGAATAGATTCTATGATTATTCCCTGATTTTCTCTGAAATACTTCATTCCCTGATGAATCGTGATTTTTGCCAGTCTTAGGCGACGTGGACAAAACCTTCAAATGGCCCATTCTGAAGTGGCAACGCGCG
This sequence comes from Bemisia tabaci, assembly GCF_001854935.1. Classification (NCBI taxonomy): domain Eukaryota; kingdom Metazoa; phylum Arthropoda; class Insecta; order Hemiptera; family Aleyrodidae; genus Bemisia; species Bemisia tabaci. Next base: position 1,658,471 of record NW_017547881.1, read on the forward strand.
AGCGGCACGTGGTGAGCGGGCGCGCCGAAGAAGTTAGTTCCGCGAGTAATTGAACCCAACAATTATTTATGATCCTTCGATTCCGTCCGCGGGAACCGACTCGAAACTTGCGACGCGCTTCCGGCCCGGAAATTCGGGAACAACCGCATCATCCGCCGAGTTCCGCACCCGCGTTTTATTGGCCAGTGGCGTGGCGTGCTTTGCGATTTATCGATCGATACGCCGCTCAAACCTGTGAAAAAAGATCGATTATCAGGGTGTTCGCAGCGAACGCCTTAGTAATCGATTCTTTACCATAGCTTCAAATGGCAAGATATCGATAATCGATTATTCACTGTTATTGGCGCCTCCCGCTGTTCTTCGCGGTTTCTGCATCGCGGAGCTCCCCCCCCCCCATCCGCCGCGGAAAGGGTCAGTCCGGAACGTGACAAAAAACAGGGGAGGGATGAAATACTGCCGGGATCCACGTCAAACTTTCTGACGGTTATGCGATCCGGGAATTCGGCACGGGGCCGTACAACCCTGCGTTCAATTTCGTAAGAAACTTGATGAACTAATTATTGTGACTAATTAATTGCGCCTCCGATACGGAATGATGAGTTAATGGACGGATGGTACTGGATTAATTACCGCCATTTGTTTTGCGTGACATTCACCCTCGAACGCACAAAAAGCGCTCGAGTTAAGGCGTAATAATGTATTGTTAGATTAGAAGACGTTAATACTCGTACTGTGTAACACATTCAGAACAAGGAATATCTTAACCGAAAAAAACGCCCCACCAAGCTGATTATTGAGGCTGATAGACCGTGCATTTCGAGCTCGCACTAGAAATAAATTACCGCATTTCAATAATATTAAAGAGAAGAAATTGACAATTTGTTAGGAAAATTGAAGTGACATGCAATTAGAAATAGAGCAAAATAAAATTAAGAATATGAGGAAATGGAAAAAATGTCAGTATCAGCTTACCAGATCGATCTTCAAGTGTGCGGAAAAATAGGGCATTCATAATGTGACATCACTCACCTGGAAGAACAAGAAAAATGCGATACGCGTTAATATTTTTTAGTGACGAGAAACTAGATACATAAAATTGTAGCATCAGCACAAAATTGAAGCATCACAAGTCGCATACAAAATGTTCAAAATTTCACATTAAATCCCTGAAGTTGTCAAGGAATAATATTCGAACCTTCCCTTAAGAAAAAACGTTTTATCGGAGGAAATTTGGCAAGGCTTGAATGTTCATACGACGTTTTTTTCTCAGCCCGGCAGAACAGAAGAGCCGCGATGCAAGCAGGCCTGTCGAAAACGCGGGCTTCGGGGGTTTACGATCCGGCCTCAAGGAAGTTCATTACTTAATCTTTCCTCTTGGCTGACTTTAAGAGCTCCCACAAAAGCCAACGGATTTCGGCAGGCATGCAAAGGGGAAGGCACGCGCGCGTTCCCCTCATGTTAAAAACTCCTAAAAGACAACCGAGGCAAGCGCTAAGTCTCCGGAGAATCGCTCTCACTTCAGAGGATAGGAATTCCGTTGGCGATACATTCAAATGGCGAGGAAGCGAATGATCTTAACGCCTTAGCATGTGTCGTGTGTTAACTCTTGGGTCCTCAGCAAGGCTACTTTTTTTTTTGGCGCGTATACGTAGTATACCGCCTTTGCGATCGTTTCGACCCCCCACTCGATACAATAACCGAGTCCCTTAGTTCCTTACCGAAAAGTGACTACCGCGAACTTCTGAGATTTTCCAAAGCGTGTAAAAAGTTTATTTATCCGTCAATAATTATGATTGAAAGTTGTTTCTCATTCTGGGGCTCCCTAGTTTATGTGCAGTGAATACCAAGAGTCTACGTTACTTGGTATTTTTAAAAAAAGCCTAAGAGTACGACGCGCTGATTTAAAATATGCATATATAAGCAGAAACAAGCGAACTGATTCGAGGATGGCTGACCAGGCCGGCACTCTAGGAATGAGAATTTTACTCCTCCGTCTCGTTCATAACGTTGCTTTGACAGATCTCCACACCACTGTTTGGCTTTTCAAAAGTTGGTACCTCTCCTCTGATAACGAAGGCCACCCAGGATAGACGTAAGTGCAATCTGTGATGAGCCTCAAAACTCATTAGACCATGTGCTAACCATAACACATACAGAAATCAGTTTGCTTTTACAGAAAACCACTTACCCTTCTCCTCCCCGCACACCGGACCTCTGTCCCGACGGCGAGGCAGTGTCTTTAGTCCGCCCGAGCGACCCGACCCGGACCCTCACCCTTGATTTTACGCTTGATTAACCATTTCACCGTCACGCTAGGATTCGTCCAATTTTCAAAAAAAATTGTTTCGCGTGTACTTAGCAATTTTTTCCTTACTCTCCGTTAAAAGACGAATTAAAAGAGGTCTCATTCATAAAAATCGGCCGAATAGAAGAGAAGTTACAGTATTCGAAATCCGAAGAAATCAACGAAACTTCTCCAGACAAAAAAGAAATGTATAAATTACAATTAAATATAATTGACCTCAGAATTTGACAAGTAATTCAATTATATAACGGAGAAAAAATTGGGGGAAATTACAAAAAATTCGCCTCTTGCAAGGGAATTCCTTGTAAGAATTTTGACCTGAAGATAAGGTTTGAATAGCAGCAGTACTACATACAATACACGGTGTGCCTGAACGAAAATTTTTTTTTTTTTGTCAAAATCGAAAATTCTTTATATTTTTTAACTACAGTGTCTCTTAAGTCGTTTAAGCTAAAAACAATTCGTCAAGATTCTGGAAAGTAAAGGCGCTTTAAAAGTATTCTGGGGCTATAATAGCTAAATCACCGGGAGTAAATCCCGTTATATTATTAAAAAGAAACTGACTCCATAGTTTAATGCCTTAGTTTCTTGAATACGATTATTTTAAGCACTCAAACATTTATACCACCAATTATAGCCATGGGGTGATTTCCTGAGAGCCGATAATATCACGAATTTCTCATAGAACCTTTCAAAAATGGCTTGCTTTTTGGGTAGCCGATTCGGCCATCAAACCGGGGTTTAAATGGAAGCTGATAATAACACAAAGCTCTGAGAAAAATTTTGAGATGAGTATAGGAACGGTTTGTAAATAACGAGGAGAGGCGGGCAAAGCGGCTAAAATCCTATCTAATTTTTACCATTATTCTGTTGAATGGATGTTGCCGCGGACTGCTAACTGTGTCCACACATGGTTTCTGTTCTGGTTCTGGTTTTCTGATATGCATATCGATACGTGAGTATTTTTACACGTAGAATCCAATGTTCACGTCAGTAAGTCGACACATTTCGATTTTTTCGATTTTATACCGAAAATTGATGGTTTTTCGGGATTGAAATTATTATTGTTTCATGAAAAGTAAATGCACCCAAAATGACTATAGCATATTGATTTTTACATATTTGCACTCACGAAATTGGTTGGTAAATTCAACGAGTGGGTGCGTCGACTTGGTATATCAAGTTTCTGCAATTTTTTACGGCAAATCGGTAGATTTTCGGGATGTAGATTGCTTACTTTCAATTCATGAATGAATAAAGCATGAACATGGTTGAACTTCTTTGCATGGAAATACGTTTAAAATAAGAAAATCAAGACATATCTAATGCAATTGCACTTATATCGAGTCAATTTCTTTTCAATAATATAACGGGATTTATAATGCCGGTGATTTGGATATTTTAGCCCCAAAATACCTTTAAATCGACTTTATCTTTCAGGAGTTCGACAAATTTTTTTCTTTCTTTGCTTCAATTATTAAGTAGCACTTTTCTTTAAGAATCTGATAAGGTTTTGCTTGGGGTAGATCAAAAAACTTAAACTCGTTCGAATGGCTTTTTACATTCACAATACACGGTCTCGTCAAAGTGCGTCGTTGACCTCTCAGTGTTGGATCGTATGAATTCTCTTGTTGTGCTACTTGCCTATTTTGAAATCTCTGTAAATTAAAACTAAAAGGGTTGATATGTGCGAGTTAATGACGCGCCTTATCAACACATTGTGTTGGAATTCACTGCTTGTTTTTCTTTTTTTTTTTTTTGAGGGAAAGTGCCTATTGAAAACTTATGCTAGAGCAAAAGCAACTAAGAGTTGTCTCTTAAATCAAATGTCTGGAAAATAATGAGAGCGCATCCGTTAAGTCTGAAATGCAATCATAACTTCACAATCTGCGCAAGAAATGTGCGTTTTTTAAGCTTTCCGCTTCAAAAACAATACTATGGAAAGAGGAATAGTTCGTAAAAGGTGTCGTTCTCTCAAACCCTTGCGCAGTGGGATGCTACACAATATTCAATAAGGCTGACACTTCCGCGCAAAGGAGCAACATGGCCTATATCAACGCAAGGATGTAAATATAAACACGCCGCGGCGGGCGGGCGGCCAGTGCCTACAAACCTAAGTGGATACTTCAAGCATAGCGCAATGCGTGAAGTATCCACTTAGGTTTGTAGGCGCCAGTGCGCGTTTTGTGCTGAACGTCGCGCTGCCGGTTGATAAAATTCCGTCTTATCAAGTGTGTTATGGCGGGTCGAACACACGTGCTAGGGAAGAACGCCGTATGAACATTCGAGAGTTGCCAAATTTCCTTCCATAAATTGTTTATATTTGAGGAAAGTTATGAATATTTATCCTTGAAATTTTCATGAACTTTAGGTGAATTTGTGAACAAAATTGTATGAAAAATTGAAAGAAAAACATTAATACGTTTACCAGGAAATTCGTGTTTTATCACAGAATATTTGGCAACGCCTGAAGGTTCATACGGCGTTTTTCCTTAGCACAGCAGCATAGGTCTTGTTGAATTTTGCGTAGCACGCGAGTGCTGAGGCGTTGGATGGAATGGCTCCTCTTACGAAATATTCACCTGTGCCGTAGCATCATTTTTGTTGTGAGAAGCTAAAAATAAAACCCAAATTTCTTACATAAATTGTGAAGTTAGAAATGTATTTCTGACTTTGCCAATGCGTTTATCGTGATTCTTGGGTAATTTTCTTTAAGAGTCAACTCCTAGTTTTGCTGTAGCAAACATTTACGACACGTTCATTACCTGAACAAAAAGATTCTGAGATAATAATATGTAATAATTAAATGCATCCCGCCAAAAAATACTTAGTGTTGATAACAGAGCATTCTGTTCACAGGCTCATATTAGAAGCAGCGTAAATGCAAATGGTTTTCCTGTGCAGAGAGGTGTTTTTATGGAAGAGCCTTAGTGGTTCCTTATTTCAAAATGCAATCCACAAGGCTGTCAGTTCTTTTCTCTATATCTATTTGCTGTAAAGAACAACATTTTTAAAGAATTTAATTGGATTTTTCTAAGGTAATTCGACGCTTTATTTCATTTCATTTTTCAAGGTTTTAAAAGAAATTCACAGCCTCTCCGCCGTTCCCAATCCGAAACCAAGAACTACTACGTTTCTACTTGCCTCTCCTCTAACGCAAGACCGTAAACTTATGGATGTGCTGTGTGCAAAAAGGGTATTTCTTGGTTGCGGTGTTTTTGAATTTCCGGTGCTAATTTTTATTTTAGAGACGAAACCATTGGGTCAATTTTCTGAAATTTTACATATTCAGCACTGTAAAGTCACAGAGAATGTTCCGTAATAGTTTAAACGAATTTCATATGTTCACTTCAATTATAATGGGTGAAACGCTATCTGAAATTTTGAGACACCGTGACCAAGAAATGCTCTTTTTGCACCCAGCGCTTCAATGGAGATGTTGCATGTGTGAGGAATTTTCGATTTGACTGTTGATTCCTATCTGAAAGTTCGCGAGAAACACGATGGTACAGTGGTACACAGAGAAACCAGGGAAACCTCTGGTTCAGAGAAAACCAGTGGGTTTTCTCTGAAATCAACTCCCAAGCTCAAAAAAAGCTCTCAAATTGAAGCCAAAATGGAGGGGACATCTCACGCTATCCTGAGAGTCCACCTCTACTTAAAGGGAAAGATAGTGAGCAAATACATTGACAGGGCTGCCACTTTATTTGGAGACTCAGAGACTGAAAACACGGCATCACTGCTGATGTATTTGCTCCCTATCTTTGCATGGAGAGTTTGTTTTGATGTAAAGGTGGACTCTCAGGATAGCGTGATATATCCCCTCCATTTTAGCCTCAACTTGAGAGCTTTTTTTGAGCTTGGGAGTTAATTTCAGAGAAAACCAGTGGCACCATCGTGTTTCTCGCGAACTCTTACATACGAATCAATTGTCAAATCGCAAATCCCGCACACATGCAACATCTCCATTATAATGGGTGAAATGCTATCTGAAATTTTGAGACACTGTGACCAAAAAATGCTCTTTTTGCACCCAGCGCTTCAATGTTCATACAAGCTCCAGAAAAAATGGATCCGTACAGAAGATCGAGCTCATATCCAAACGTATTAACGGAATTACGTTGGAGGCGCCGTTCCCTTATCAACACGCGATTCCACGTTTTCTATTCGCGGATTAAACCGACACGACGAGGTGGTAAAGCCGCCGGTGGTAAACCTGCCGCAACGAAGACGAACACGGCTCGGTACAAGTACCCGGAGCTTGTTTGCAAAAAGGAATCAATTTTCAATCACGGGCGAGCACGCAAATTGCATTACGTTTCGAAAACGTTTTGCATGGTTGGTGGCGTCGGGTGGGGGGTGACGGGGGGGGGGCAGGGGGGGGGGGGGGCAGAGGTGACTGTGACTGAGGAGCAGTCGGAACTATCCGATTGGAGGTCCTTAATTAAAACAAGGAAACTTAAGTGCACGCACGCTCGAGCTCTCCATCTCGCCCGCGGGGCGCTAACGTGCCCCGTTGCCGCCCCGGGTGGAGTGACGATTGTTGCGAAGATAAACGAGCGGTCGGTGAGGAATGGAGCTCTTGCATGTGTCAGAAATGTGCGGTTTGAGCACTGTTACCATTGTGAATGTAATGTGGAGCGAGAAACGCGATAATGCCACACTGTTAAAAATCAATGATTTACTCTGAGTGAATAGCAGGCGTGAAAAAAAAAATCCAGCGGAGAAAAAAAATTAGGGTTGGACACAAAAGATACGGACTCCTTATCCAGCTTTGAAGTTAAAAGTTGCTTCGTAATTGAACTGAAATTTGCAATTCGGAGCTAAAATTTCCTGGCTTAGCGGCAAAAACACTTATATGCATAGGGAAACTACTGGTGCGTGAGTTGTTTCTGAACTGAGGCACAGATTGTAGCTCTCTACTTACAACGTGTAGTCCAATGGAGCTCTTGCATGTGTCAGGAATTTGCTTTTCGAGCAGTGTTACCAGTGTGAAATTTTTGTGTAAGAACTGCATTTTGCAATTCGGAACTACAATTCCTGACTCATCGGATAAACACTCATGTGTCAAGAATTGGCAATTGAAGTAAAGATTCCTGTGTAAAATTTTGCGAGAAACACGATGGTGCCACTGGTTTTCTCTAAAATCAACTCCAAAGCTCAAAAAAACCTCTCAAAGTTGAGGTCGTAATGGAGAGGATATCCTACGCTACCCCGGGAGTTCACCTTTATATCAAGACAAAATGTCTGTGCGAAGATAGGGGGCAAATGCATAAACAGGATTGTCACTTCGTGGGGACTCCAAAACTGAAAACACGTCAACTCTGCCACATGCATTTGCTGCCTATCTCTGTAAGGAGAGGATGACCATACAGATATAGAAGAGGGCTCTAAGGGTAGCGAGCGATATCTCGTCCATTATACGGCCTCAACTTTGAGAGCTTTTATTGTGCTTAAGAGTTGATTTCAGAGAAAACCAGTGTAACAACACCTTAATAATCGTAGTTTGATATGGCTTTGAGTGGGAAAATATAGTTAGCAGTCGATAATAGAGCTCTTGCATGCATCAGAAATTTGCGAAGGAGGTACTGATTCCTGTGTAAAATTTAGCGAAAAACACTATGATTGCCACTAGTTTTCTCTGAAATCAACTGGCAAGCCCCTAAACAGGATCTTCGTCGCAAAAACTTTGTTTATCGATCTTTTCCACATGTTTAAATGGCCAGAGGGTCTACTTAAACAGGTTGGCCAAAATTCAGTACTTTTAAAGTACTTTTTCAGTATATTCCTAAGAATTTCAGTACCTCCTCAAGATAGAAATTCAGTACATTTTCAGTGCCTCCAAAATTCGAAAAATTTAAAAAAATTGAATTTATCGCTCAGATTGGGACAAAAATGACGAAAAAATGAAAAAATTCCGAACCTTCTTGCAGAGTTTCTGCACTTATTCAGTACTTCTGGTCCCTCCTTAAAAAATCAGTACTATTTCCGGAGTTTCCAGAAATTCCGAACATGTAGACACCCGCATGGCAGGTCAATCGATATATCGCAGAGCACACCGCGCCACTGCGGGCCGATTATTGAATTTTATAGACAAAGCCATAGACAAAGAAGACATGAGAAGTAAAGAGCAATCCTAATGGTTTAAATGGGTGGTTCTTATAGACTATGGTGGTAAATAATGGACGAACTGTCGGGTCTCTCGTGGGTTGCCGTTAGTTAGTCTATTATCTACGTCTTTTATCCATTGGAACAACCCGTTTCCACCAATAGGATCCCCCCATATCCTTTTTCCCTTCTTTGTCTATTGCTTTGTCTATCAATTTCAATAATCAGCCCGCTGGGCGAAACCGAATCACGGACAGTAGGTCTACCAAAAAAGGTCTACTAAAAAAATGTCTACATTTGTTGGTCTACAGTCAAAATGTCTAGAATTAATAAGTCTACTTTTAGAATGCCCAAGAAAGTGAATGTGTACATATAACGCGTCTATTAAAGGAAAATGAATACAAGATGATTCTTCTCCATAACTGAAGAGGTAATTGATGTGAGTATTCCATTCAGAAGTGACTTTTCTGAGTATGGACTTTTTTTTTGGGAGACATTATTATGTGTAGTCATTTTCGTAGTGGACTTTTTAGTTCTAGACATTGTAAACGTGGACCAAAAAATGTAGACTTTCTTCTTGTGGACATTTTTGCTGTCGACCTTCTGTCTGCATACCGCGAAACCATCTTCGGACTCGCAAATCGGGGGTGGATGATAGGCCCCGCGGGACCGGAGTTCCATCCCTTCCGCCTTCCGCCTTCCGCCTTTCGCCACTCTCGAGATCGCGATCCCGGTGCCCGTCAAGCGGGGGGCATTGTAACGACACTCAATCAAGATGCATCCGGCCCCGACAGGGAGTAATGCGCCCCCCCCCTCACCCACGCCCGCCGAAAGGTAGATACCGCCGAGTGCACGCCCGAGGAGGCGGGGAGGGGTCGCTGAGGGGCCCCCGGGGAGAAACCACTTAGCCGTCACTTTATCTTGCCCCCTCCCGAGGAGCATTTAGCCGTCTTTGTTTCTTTTTTGCAAATCGTCCACCTGCATCGCTCCTTTATCTCCTCGCTCTTCTCGCGTTGCCAAATGAATCAGAAATAATGTAAATAAAACGGATAGGTTTCATTTTAGTATGTATCAAAGGCCTTCGGGCTATGGCCTGTCCACCATAGCTCCTCCCTGTAAATAACCGTAATAAAATAACTTGATTTAAAAAAAAAAAAAAAAAAAAAAAAAAAACAAGGGAAACAAGTGACCATCCGATTTTGCGGTTTTCTTTTTTCGGTTCAGTAAACCTTGTACCAACAAGTTATGTAAATATTCAAGCGTTATTCAGGTCGAAAAATATACATTTTTCAGGGCAGACTATGAAAAATCAGTATCTGCTAGCCGGTGAGAACGAAAACACACCAACTCGGAAATTTTTAACCGCTTAATTCTCTGTTATCAAACATGGTGTATCGATTTCAACTTGGTGCTTTACAAAGTCTCTATAAGTACTTGTCCTTTGGCACCAAAAAGGTTTTTCTTAATCTAACTTCTTCGCCCGCTGCGCAGTTTTATGTGTTTCCTGAACAATTTTTTTTCCAAGTTGGTGTGTTTTCGAACTCACTGATTCAAATGGACGTATTAATGCTAAATGGAACTAGGTGGAAGTGGAAAGATGGGGTGTGCTCGTTTGTGCTCGGGCCATAAGAATGAATGGGAAATATAAAGCGCCAGTGACGTTAGCGGCAACGGGGATCGAGAAGGCGGTCTTTAACTCATGAGCCCTATCCACAAGGCTCTTGTCACGTGCCCACGGCTCACGAGTTAGCGCTCAGTTCCTTTTGATTTAATTGAAAATCCCGCTTTACCATTTTCACAAAAGTAACTATATCTGCTCTTACATTGTTTCTTATCCGGCCTCCACGAGCACACCCCATCTTTTCACTTGCACATAGTTCATTTTATCATAAATACGTCCGAATTTCGGACGAAATTCGGGATCTAGGAAGGTGTATGTTGCGGATTTCAGCGATGGTGCTAAAATCTAGAATGAGTACGTTGTCCAAACTTGTGCTTAACTTTAAAACACCTATGCGTATAGGAAAACTGATGGTGCATACGTTGTTCCTGAACTGAGGCGTAAATTTTAGCTCCTAATTGCAACGTGTAGTCCAAGTAGTGGTTGTCACAAGCATGAAATATGAATAGAATAAAAATACCTCTTAAGGTAGTTTTTAAGATGTTATGGTACTTTCCAGGTACAACCACGTAGATTTGTCTAAAATCCACCCCTTAATGCACTATTTGTGCAATATTAACAGCTCACTTCCAAATTACCTGAAAAAACGATTACGATATTGTTTACTGACTCCAAGCAAAGTTTAAAAATTCCGCAGCCATCTTATTTTTTTACAAGGCAATCGTGCGACGAGGCTGTCCGAAAATTTCACTGAATTTTCTTTGGGCTACCGATAAAACTCAGTGAAATTCGCGATCAGATTCAAGGGAGTGCCTTTCCTTCTCGCAACTTTTCCATCCTCTGCTTCGCATAATGGAAGTTCAGTTTCAAGCCGGAAAATATTTTTCTTTTTTCTGAAATTCATTTCCTGAAGACAAATAATTCTTTTCCACAGAAAAATAATATTTTTATGTGCACAAATCTATATTAAAAAAATAACGTCGTAGACAAAAAAAATGATCTTCAATTTAACAAAAAGTAACCCCAGGGAGCTCTTTACCCGTAATTGCACCCGGCTACCGATATCTTATTAGACTTACGAGCCAGGCAGAAAAGAGCTGCACTTTCTTTTTTTCTGCAGAAAAGGATTTTTTTCTGCAGAAAAGTATTTTTTTCTTCAGAAAAGCTCTTTTTTTACATAAAAGAAAGATTTTGCTGAGTTTAATCAGAAGACAATCTTCTCTTCTTCATAAATAGCAACATCCATTGTCAGAAAATCACAAATTTTACTTTCCAGCGGCTAACTAAGTAACTTCCATAACACAATTTTCAAATATCATTCACTGGGAGCTGAAACATTTTTTTCCTCCCTTTACAAATATCTCTGTAAAAAACAACAAAATTCTAGCGGAAATTTTAAAACGTCGCATGGCGCTCGTGAAACTTTGGCCGGAAGGTGACGATGTGGCAAAGGCCGCAGAATCCTGGCGTGTTTCTCAACGTTGGCGCTCTTGCGAAAGCGAGAGAGTGAAATGGACGTATTTCTGCCTAACGGAACTATGTGAATTATGACGTGAGCCCTGTTACGCACATATTCTTATGGGCCTCAGGGCTCATGTCTTAATGCACATAGTTCCGTTTGGCAGAAATACGTCCAAATTAGGCCTGTCTCCGCGATTTATCTCGGCGCTGTTGAATAGCTCCGCCGGGAATTCAAGGCCAACACTGCTCCTTCATCAAAAAGATACCAGCGTCTATGTACATGCAAAGTCTCCAGGCGCGCTCTCACGATCAAATTGGACGTATTTATGCTAAAAGGAACTATGTGCATAGCGTTTGCGCGAGACATAGTTGCTTTTGTCACAATTACGTCCAATTAAGAAAACGTCACCTTCAGCGCAACACCACTGAAGCTCGGTTGATTTGTGACCCAGTTAAATTAATTTTTCCCGGTCCGCCAGAATTCCAAGCTACTTTGCTACATATTCGGTTTCACTTTTAATTTTGGCAGAAAACGGATATCGCCACCCTCCCGCCAAAGTATCACAAGTGCCATATTACGTCTGAAAATTTCCGCCGCCATTTTACTTTTTTACAGAGAAATTTGTCAACGAAGCTGTCCGAATATTTCGCTGAATTTTCTTCGTGTTGCTTATGAAATTCAGTGAAATTTTCAATCAGATTCAACCAACAATTACTCTGTATAAAAATAAAATGGCGGTGGAGATTTTAAAACGTCGCATGATGCTTGTGATACTTTGGCCGGAAAGTGACGATATATTATGCCTGACACATTTTTGTTGTTTTTTAGTCAAAGAAACAGAATAACATTTTGGCAATGCAATATTTCCACCCGCTAATTTACTAAAAATGTCAAGCACTTCTCTCACAAAATTGCTTCTAACTAAATGTAAGAATCAGCAAAATTTTGACAACAATTGCATAGCCAAAGTCTCGTGACAAAATTAAATTTTTTGAGTGAACTTTCCACTCTCGAAATGAATTTACGTTCTAACATCTGGAAAAAGACAATATTAGTTGTTCCCTCCCGGAGTATCAATATTTTATCAAACCCTAAATTAGAAAACTGAGCGTGTGTCCGATAGCGAAATATTGCATTCGATTAGTCAAACCAAACGGTTGATTTACGCGTTATCATACTTTACGCTTCATTTCAGGTTTGAAAAAATATATGTTTCGGGATCAAAGGAATCCGATGTGATGCGTATTGGATCCACTTTTTGCCAAAAATAAAAATTATTTTTTTTTGTGTTCAGCAAAAGTTGCTCGATGTCTAGACCATTGCTGACTTCCACTATAGATTTGGCGACACGTTCTGTGAGGGTAAAGATGAACGCCTTCAACTCACTGTATAAATTAAATGCGAAATTGCGATACCACCATACGTGCGTCTCGATAGTCATTTTGCATACCCGGCTAATTGAAGGAGAATTTTTGGTTTCCAATAAATCCATAGACAAAGTAAGAGTTTAGGCTTTCTACTCCATGTTTTTTTACCAAAATTTCACGTAAAGCACAATTCCTGCAACTGAAATTACTAAGAGTAACTCCTGTCTATAGTATTAAATTTTTTTATGCATAAAATGAAACTTCCCGCCTATGGAAAAAATAATATTCTACTAGAGTTAAATCGCTGAACTGTACTTAGAATAGCCTCTGTGACATAAAAATATGGCAATCTCAATTTTGACACTTTGCCTCAGCTACAGCCAGTTGGTTACATGTAAAACAACGCAGGGTGGGAAAGAAACAATGCTCGATTGAGAACCTACCAAAACCGTTGTCTTGCGCGCTTTGACAAACGTTGAGTATTATTTTTCATGAGACAGTGCAATTCAAATTTCCGTTGATAAATGTAAAATAAAAACGGTCATATCTTAGTTAGGAGTTTAGTAGTTTTGGTGGCACGAATCGTGTTCTAGGTGACATTTTGGTTGAGAAACATGTATCAGAAACTTAAATCCGAACCTTGTTTACGGCTTCATTGGAAACCAAAGATTCGCCTTCAATTAGCCGGTTATGCAAAATGACTGGCGTGACGCACGTATAGTGGTATTACAATTTTGCATTGAAATCGCACAGTGACTTGAAGGCGCTGATCTTCATTCTATCTTTGGGGTCTTTCAGGGCAGTTAACCGAAAATTTACACAATTTTAGTGTCTTCAATCGGGCCGTATTTTTAAAAGCTATACTGAAGACATTATTTTGCATGGTAGGAAGATGATTTTTATTTATCTGTAAGTCTTATTCCAGAAAGGAGGATTGAAAAGGAGTCAAGGATTACATTTTCGTTGCAAAAATCGTGTTCTACATGAAACTCTTTAGAGGCACGGATAATTGTAAAATTCATGGAAATTGGATAATTCGCACCTTTTCTCCTGGTCCATTAGGACAGCTTGAAAAGTGTCTTAAGTATAAATAACATAAAACAATGCAACCTTTATTTTCCACTCCCAAAAAGTTTACCTTTTACAATATCTCGCGAAAGTGCAATCTCGACACTTCAGACAAACAAATTTTATCCACATGGATGAGAAGGTTGTAACGCCTGAGGAAGCGAGCTTACACTCGAAATTATAATTGCTTAACGACATCACTTCGTAATCAAACTTGGGGCACAGAAAAGACGGAAATCTATCTGGCTGTCGCGTTTCTCAGTTTCTCGATTACAGTTCCTGAATTGGATTATCCGGAAGCGTATCTAGCAGAGGAACTCAGAGCTAATCGATAAATGCAAGAGGACCTTCACGATAAAACATCATATACTCATAACAACGTCCTTATAATTGTGCAGCCATTCAACCATTTAATTTGCAGACAAATATACGTAATTCTCTGCAATTTGCTTCAAGTTTCATCCGTATTATCCCCCTAATTTTGGCTGAGAGTTTCACGTACGTAAGTGCACTAATATGAAAGGGAAAATATTGAGGAAGTGCTTATTTTACACAATGGTCTAGAAGCAAAAATAAATGCGACAATAATGTACCCAAAAATGGTTTGCAGGGTACTTCACTATATTACCTGTACACCTAAAATCGGGAAAAATCAAAATTTTGGATGATCCTGATTTCGAGATATCGCAATTTGAAATTCTCATAGAAATTGCAACGTCTCCACTGATTTTGATCCGCTTCTTTCTTTATTGGTCCATTGAATCGGTGTTGATCGGTTCACGTTTTTATTTTTCGTTCGATTAATGTCGATCGAAGCCATACCGTTTCGCTACATGCAGACTTCCTTTCATATTCTCTTTCTTATCAGAATGATTCGCCTTCTACTGCGTCTGCAGCAATTGTTGTTACGAATATGTTGTGCGTTCTGATTTTAGCACATTACATACTCGACTCTCTGAAGGCGTTTTATGTGCGCAAGTAGCGCAGTCTCTCGGAGAGCCCACGAAGTACGGATTGAGTGATTCATTCAATCCCACTTCTGTTGTTCTCCAACAGGGTGCGCCACTTGCGCCCATAAAACGCCTTCAAAGAGTCGTGTATGTAAAGAGCTAAAATCAGCACGCACAACATATTCGTAACAACAATTGCTGTAGACGCTATAGAAGGCAAAATGTTCTGTTAAGAAAGAGAGTATGAAAGGAAGTATGCATGTAACGAGAGAGTAGGTATTCGATCGACATGAATCGAACGAAAAATAAAAACGTGAACCGATCAACACCGATTCAATGGACGAATAAATAAAATTGAGGATCAAAATCCGTAGAGAACTTGCATTTACTATGACAATTTCAAATTGCGATATTTCAAAAATAGGATCAGCCAAGATTTTGATTTTTCTCGACTTTAAGTGTGCACGTACCATAGACCCACCTCCCACCCCCTGCAAACCGTTATTCGGAAAATTTTTGTCGCATTTCATTTTGCGTCAAGACCACTGTGTTCAGGCGGCGTTAGTATGGGTATTTACTGCTTTCTCAGAAAAGTCTTCATTTACAGCATTATCTCATACGGATGTAAGCTATGGAAAGGAAGAGATCGTCGCGCGTGCAGTTACGTAAATTATCCCGAAGGATGATCCGGGAATCACAAGCAGCTCGACGTCTAAGATTTAATCTCGCACCCAATAACGAGTTCACTGGAACATCATTTCCTCGAACTCAAAGCTCACCGGAAGGAATCAAATTGCAGGATTACGATTACGACGTCGAAACATCATGTTCCAGTCCTCGCAACATGTCGAATTTCTATAAGAAATCTCCTTGTTGTTTTTTAGGACTTGTAAACTTCCCGGCAAAGTACTTTTTCCCTTTTAATAACTTGGACGACTCCGGGGCAAGTGCTAAACTTACTTCGCGTAACAAGAGAGGGGGAATCTTCTAAGAGAGATACATTATTCAATTCGGTTCCTGGAAAAGATTAGATTTTCCAGGAATCTTCAAGTCTGCTAACCACTGAGATTCTACAGGTGATTTGGAAACGCACCACTTTAGAAGGCGGTTCAATCTTGCCTGATATTTCGTCGCTTCTCTGACGTAAGGGCGTATCTAGATTTCCGCATGAGCCTCAAAAAACATTGATTTATATGTAAAATAGGGCTCAAACGGAAATTAAGATACGCCCTTACGTCAGAGGGGCGACGATTTGAATTGATTGATTGAAAACGGTTGTGCGGATACTTGTGCAAGTCTCAGTGAATTTTCTGCACAGTGCGAAGCAAATCCCATGAAATTTACGAAGAAATCAGCACAAACGTTATTTTGTAAAATATTAAATTGTCCAGTTAAATTTGGCAATAGCAAACACCAAAAAATATTCTAGGATATTCCAAAAACTATTCTGGAATATTCCAAGAAATATTCTCGAACATGCCAAAAAAATATTCTCAAATATTCATTTTCATGAAATAAAATTTGGCATTATTCGATTTCAAAGCTCGGAGCCACGTCCCCTGCTAAAAATTAACTTTAGAAGCAACAGTATAGTAATGCCTGTATCTTGCAACAACCGTGCACTGTGAAAATTTACGAAAAAAAATATTTTTAAACGTTCCAAAAAATATTCATTCCTATCAAATAAAATTTGAAAATTTGCCAACATTCGAATATTATTACGACGTTTTTCTCCGGGAAAGCGGAGTAGGTAGGGGGTTGCTCAAGGCACAAGCCTGTCGCGGAAATACGGAGATTCTTCGACTTCCGGTGATGGTGCTCTCTGGCCCGAGACAGGTTCGAGTCGCTCGAGCAATCGAACAATTATTCATGAAACCACGCAAGCACCAAAAACTCATGAGCCTTAAACGTCATTAGAGACCAACGAGACCAAAGTCTAGAAGTTAGCTGCACTTGAGCGGTTTCGTCACAGCGAACGGTCCAACCCCCGGACGGAGCCGGAAAAACTTCATTCGGATTCATTTATTCCGCGCCGTTCCCGCAAAAATGCCGATCTCTAAGCCGCTCCTAAGGCCCCTTTATTTCATTATGAGCGGCGTTGCCATTTTATTCTACGAATCCGAAGATTGCCCTGCGAGGAAGGATGCAATTTAATTACCAGGGCGGATTTATTTTAGGGGCCGGCAACAGTGATTGAGATCAATCTAGAGCCAACAATCGAGCTGCGCAAAAAAAGCCCCCCCCCTTCACCGGTGAGAGTTTCTAGAATGCACGGTACAAAAATTTAGCTGTCCTGAATTTCAATGGTCTTACACTTCCAACCGCGAAATGAGATAAAATCGCACTGTAATATTTATTAAAATATAAAATACAACTTGCAGACTTTAGAATTTCAAAGCTCTAAAATTACGTTCTGAACTTGGTAAGTTTGAGCCCCCGTACTTTAACGAAACACGATTTGGTCCGCAGATTTATTAATCTTGCCTCCCAAAAAAAGTATTGCAGTATTGCTCCTCTTAATTTTTGCGATTTCTCTTTTTCACATTTGCTTTGTCCTCCAAAAGTGTTTGAACGTTGTATCTTTTTAAAGTTTCAGGCTCAAAAGAAAAAGAAAAAATCAAAACATGAAGAGATTTGATTCTTTGATTCTGAAGATGCAGTTACGTTTTTCCTATTGTTTTCATAAACGCATATGGTAGAAAAGACATGGTGTAGACGTGTCTTTTCTACACCACTTTTAAAAACTCAAAATTTTTGAATGAACGGAGTAATAAGCTTTTAAATTCTCCAAATTTTGTCCGATCTCTCTTATTGACTTGTTCCTCTGTGCGCCGTGGGAGACCCGACGTTGACCTTCTGTCGAGAGGCCGAAAGACACTGTTTAATGAAGAAACATTTTGATGAGATTATCGGCTTACCGGGCCGGAGCAGATATCCCGCCTGTAAAAAGGGCCGTTGTTTTTTTTTAAAAAGGAAACGGGGTAAGGGGGACTCACCCTGTAAAAAACGGCGGGAAAGAGCGAGAGAAAAAACAAGACTGACATATTTATTATCCGTCGGGAGAGTTTTCAGCGTCATCCTCCCGATCTTTATCAATCCATGGACCTTTTTTCGTCTTGGGCGGACTCTCTCTCGCCGATACTATATTGTCACATCTACCAAGATATTAAATATCCCTGAGCTTCTAAATTAAATTAAATTTAGAGGTTATTAATTGGACCGCGTTTAACAGAAAGGAACCAAGCCACATCCGCTATTGCCAACTTTAACTGGACAAATTAATTTTTTACTAGAGAACGATAGTGCGGATTCTTCGGCAAATTTTAAGGAATTTGTTTTGTACTATGGAGAAAATTCACTGAAATTTGCACGAAAATTCGCAAACCCGTTTTCATGTAAAAAATTTAATTGCTCAATTAAATTTGACAATAGATGATGTGGCTTGGTTCCATTCTGTTTAACGCAGTCCAATTAAAGGTTAAAGTTAGAGTACCTGTTTAGGTAATGTATTTGAAAATGCTTCAGAAAAACCGAGTTTAGAGATCGAAATTCAGAGACGGATCCAGTAATCTAGCAACACTGGATTCCTTCCATTTAAACCTATGATAAATTATCGATTCTTGTCGGAGCACCTGGTACCTTCATACAGCAATACATTTCCATCGGTTCAAATGAAAAAAAAAAAAAAACCAGTGTCACACATTTTCGCCAATTTCGATATTTTGAATTTTTGCATGTTTGTACTGCTCTCTGTTTGGTTCACCAATAGGTCGGTTGTGCTGGTCACAGAATCGTAATTTGATGCTTGATTCTTATAGATAAGCTGAAAATAATAAGAACTGTCAACTCTCCAAGTTCAATATCAATCGAGATATCGCGCTTTGAATAATGCGTTTGATAACGTCATCCACCGCGTTAGAGACGCCCTTGGTTTCTTCCATCTTGCTTAGTTTTTCAGGGAGACACACATTTTCACTGTTTACTCATAAAACTCGTATGAAATCAAGGTGAAAGAAACCAAGGGTGTCACTACCGTGGTAGATGACGTCAAAAACTCTACTTCTCAAATCACGATATCTCGTTTAATATTGAACATAGAAAGTTGCTGATGGGACTGATCGTATTATTTTTATAGGTAATCCACAAAAATCAAGCATCAAAAGACGATTTTGTGGCCAGCGCAACTGTACCATTGAGCTAATATAAATTTAGGAGCACGCTAATACTGCTCACATCGTTCCTCACACTTAAATTCATTTTTACTCAGATCTTGTTAGCATCAGTATATCCAACCTCTATGCACGAAATTCGCATGTATGAAACTCATTACGTTCCTAAGGTTTAATAGAATAGATTTAGGAGGAGTTGCCCTATTAAGGGCCCTAAAAGTCACACTGGAAAAAAAAAACACATTGGATCTAGAGTCCAGACTCTTAAAAACATCGACAAGAAAAAGTACTCTTGATTCAATCAGAATCTAGCTTGAATCAAGAATCAAGCCTCTTAATTTAAGCGGATTTCGTTCTAATTCAAGCAAAAATCCGATTGAATCAAGAGTATTTTTTCTTGTCAATGTTTTCAAGAGTCAGGACTCTAGCTCCAATGTGTTTTTTTTTCCAGTGCACCTTAAAATTCCCTTTTCTTTACTTAAGCTGCATCTTCAAAGAGACATTGGCGGATTCAGCAAATTGACAACATTGTCTTTCCTCCGTTTAAACTTATGAACATCTATCGATTCTTGAAGGGGTCAGGTGCTACGACGAAGATCGATATTTAGCACAAGTTCTGATGGAGACAATCCAGTGCTGCCAAATTGCCGGATCCGCCAGACAAAGAGGGAAACAAAGCTGTATGGAGTCTGGAAAAAATTGAGATTCGGATTCTATGACAGGAAAGGAGCGACTTCTAAAATGTGACAAGCGGAGGTCAAAACACACCCCCTGCTCCCCTCCGGGTACTCGTCAACGCTACCCCCTCCCCCTCCAACCGGAATCTTGAGGGCCAAACCTGAGGGTGCATCCAAATGCGACGGTGATGGCTGTCAGCGGTAATAAATAGCTCGTCAAGTGAACGAGTTCTGAATAAGTAGCGCGAGTCCCTCCACAAGTGTGTTGACGCGTGGAGTGAAATTTGATTATGTTCGCGCAACGCCGCACAGTGGATCGAGTCAATTAGAGAGATCGGACATCACTGAAAAAAAATATAGTAGATTTTACCATACTCTGACACAGTCATCTGAGTATGGTAATTAACACCAGCTTGTATGGTAACATTTACCGTATTATGCTAAGAATCAACTGAATTCTGGTGAGCGCTACTGTAATTCCGGTCATTTTCACTGAATAGTATCACTGTGTGAAAAATCATGTAATTATAGTACCCGTTACCATACTTTTTATTCAGTGATGAAATTTTTTACTAAAACTGCAAAATTTGATGTTTATTTCGTCACAGTTTTAATTTCAAGGCGTGCTTGAAACCCATTGCAGCCGTCCGCGCTGTGCTGGGCCAAATCCGAAGATAATGATCTGATCGGTAATCGTTTGGCGACTTCGGCGATTCTCCAGTGGATATCGTTCTCATCAATGTTTATGTGAGTAGTATGATCAACCTGCGTCTTATTGTGCACGGTAATTTCTTGCACAGGAAAAAAAAAACACATTGGATCAGGAGTCCAGACTCTTGAAAACATTGACAAGAAAAAATACTCTTGATTCAATGAGATTTTTGCTTAAATCAAAAGGAAATCCGCTCAAATTAAGAGGCTTGGTTCTTGATTTAAGCTAGATTCTGATTGAAGCAAGAGTATTTTTTTTTGTCGATGTTTTTAAGAGTCTTGACTCTAGATCCAATGTGTTTTTTTCCAGTGTGCTTTGTTACGGTATTTTCATATTATTGCACATTTGAACGTGAAATAATCTCAAAATTGTCTGATGTTCGCTGATTTTGTTGTTTTCGTGACTTTGACAGCGATAAATAACAGTAAAAAAATCATTTTTTATTCAATTTTCATCATTTTCCTCAAATTTTGTATTGTGAATGCTTATTACATCGATTTTCAACCTCAAAGAAGGAGTTTTAGTATTATTTCGAAGTGTTCAAAGATACTGATTTTCGCCAAATTGAATGGTAATTCCTGGTCCGGTAGGGTCAAATTAAATCATAAGTCAATGGATTTTAAGGAAGTTCTCACGAGGAAACCAATGGAGCCACTTTTAGGACCTCAAAGTTTTGTATGAACGGAGCTATTAGAGTTGAAAGTTTTCAAATGGAGATGTTGCATGTGTGAGGAATTTGCGATTTGACTGTTGATTCTCATGTAAAAGTTCGCGAGAAACACGATGTGGCCACTGGTTTTCTCTAAAATCAACTCCCAAGCTCAAAAACAGCTCTCAAGTTGAGGCCAAAATGGAGGGGATATCCCACGCTATCCTGAGAGTCCACCTCTACATCAAGACAAACTCTGCATGCAAAGATAGGGAGCAAATACATTAGCATTGATGCCATGTTTTCAGTTTTAGAGTCCCCAAATAAAGTGGCAGTCCTGTCAATGTATTTGCTCCCTATCTTTGCATGCAGAGTTTGTCTTGATGTAGAGGTGGACTCTCAGGATAGCGTGGGATATCCCCTCCATTTTGGCCTCAACTTGAGAGCTTTTCTTGAGCTTGGAAGATGATTTCGGAGAAAACCAGTGGCACCATCGTGTTTGTTGCAAATTTCCTTACACATGCAATATCTCCATTGTGTCCAACCTCTCCTATTGACTCGATCCACTGTGCGCCGCCCGCCGCGCGCCCCGTCTATGATGGATATTTAACTATGATTTTCGACTCGAAAATTCGTCCTCGGATTCGAGGCATGATTTATCGTCGCCCTCTGACAAAAGGGCCTATCTCCATTTCCACGTGAGCCTTATTTTACATGTAAATCCATGGTTTCTGGGGCTCATGCGGGGATCGAGATGCGTCCTTACGCCGAAAGAGCTCCGTTATGGCCGCTTTCCGCGCCACTGCTCTGCCGCACACGGACTCCCTTATTTCCGCGGAAACTTTGAGCCGGTTTCCTTGGGACGTTTTTTGTGTAATGAACCACTAAACAGGGTACAATGGAAAAAAAAACACATTGGATCTAGAGTCCAGACTCTTGAAAACATTGACAAGAAAAAATATTCTTGATTCAATCAGATTTTTGCATAAATCAAACGGAAATCCGCTCAAATTGAGAGGCTTGGTTTTTGATTTAAGCAAAAATCCGATTGAATCAAGAGTATTTTTTCTTAAATCAAATCAGATTTTTCATCAGATCTTCGCTTAGATCAAAAGAAAATCCGCTCAAGTTAAGAGGCTTGGTTCTTGATTTAAGCAAACATCCGATTGAATCAAGAGTATTTTTTCTTAAATCAAATCAGATTCTTCATCAGATCTTTGCTTAAATCGAAAGGAAATCCGGTCAAATTAAGAGTCTTGAATCTTGATTTAAGCAAAAATCCGATTGAATCAAGAGTACTTTTGCTTGTCAATGTTTTTAAGAGTCTGGACTCTAGATCCAATGTGTTTTTTTTCCAGTGAAGCAGTTCAACTTCCTCAAAACATGCTTCAGTATAAAAATGTCACCAAAGACGCGTTAAACATACCAAAATCTACCAAAATTAATTCGCTAACAAAAAAATTTACGTGTGTCGTTTTTATTAGAATCGGTGAAATCGTAACGTCCCTCTCACGGAAAACCACAATTGACGCAAGTCAAATTGGCTACCGGTCAATTGTAAATTTTATATATTAAGTAAATATTAAGCGAATAATCAGTTTTCGAGATAACTTAAGTTTTCCCTTAAAATTTCAAGGAAGAATAATCATAATTTTCCTCAAAAATAAACATTTTATCTCGGTATATTTGGCAACTCTCGAATTATCATACGGCGCTCTTCCTTAGCACGGCAGCAATGGTGGTAGTCCAGTGCGCTAAGCAATTACACAGGTCGCAACCTCTAAGTAAGTGGACGGAAACAAGAGTGCATAAGTTCGTCAGGGCACTTTCTTCACGATCCCGTCTCTTAGAGTAGCTCAGGGTTTTGCTCGATTTAACACAAAACTGTATTGAGCAATCAAGTCCTTTAGGTTGACCCGACACAAAAATGGAATACGAAGTAACACAGAGAAACATCAAACACGGAAATTTTCAATGATTCCGGAACTTTTGAAATTTACCTAGTTCTCCTAAATTTTTCCCGGAATTTTAAATTGCTGTAATGTTCCGGATCTATTGCAATTTTCGGAACTTCCTTGGAACTTTTGAAAAATCTAAAGGGAATCCCTGAACTTTTGACGGTCATGGAGTGGGAGAAATCGGAACGAAAATTTTCCGAATCCCAGAACTTTTGACTGACACGGAATGGGAACACTGGGAATTTTTACCCGTGTTGAGACCCTCGGATGAAAAGGACAAACTTCCAGGGCTGAAAAGCTCCGTACTTTTTGAGGGTGTCTGTCATACGGAACATGTTGGAGCGCCTTCAATTTCGTATGATACTGTGCAACACCTCTGTGGTGAAATAGTTGCTTGAGGCGCCGTGACACGCTGAGGCGCGGCGAGCGACTGGCCAGCGCATTGGCGCCTACAAACCTAAGGGGATACGTCAAGCATTACGCAATGCGTGAAGTATCCCCTTAGGTTTGTAGGAGCCAGTGCGCGTTACGCGCTGGCAGCACGCCGCTTCTGTTTATTTCTAATATTTAAACTCGCGGAGTCAGCGTTTCTCAATTCATGATTTTGAGAAGTTTGCACAAACTGCACGGATTACTCAGGTTCGAGCCGAGAAAAATAGGTCTAAACGTTTATTCCTCCAGGAAACTTAATGTTAACAGCAAAGTTCTATGATGATTTTTATGAGTTACGAATATATTATCTACTTTAAATTTTCAACAGGAGAAGCTTTACGAATAGTGGATTAAAAACCATTCTCGACTTATTTCCCCCCAAAAATGTGACTTATTGCATTGGTATCAAACCCGGTCTACATGAGATGTTCATCAAGAACTTTTCACTTGATTCAAATTTCTTAATGCTTTTTAGGAAATCGGCTCCTTTCAAATTCACGAGCTTTTGATGATCATGGAGTGGGAGAAATCGGAACAAAAAATTTCCGAATCCCAGAACTTTTGACGGACATGGAATGGGAGCACTGGGAATTTTTACCCGTGTGGAGATCCCCGGAGGAAAAGGACAAACTTTCAGGGCTGAAAAGAGCATGCCGTTCAGTATCTTGGAGAGGATGCGCAGAGAAGCTCGCTCTGAGTAAGCGTGGAACCCGATATCTTGTACGTGATGCTACATTTACATTCCCCGCGTGCGGGACGGAGCGCATTCGTTGAGCGCATTGGTACGCATGTTCTACGTGGAATTTTGGTTGAGAAACGTGTATCAGAATGCTGAAATTCGTACCTTGTCTAGTGGTCCAATTTCAAAACTAATCAAATATTCAGCGAATAATCAGTGTCTAGGTGTAACAAATCGAGAAGGTCCAGTTACACGATCAAATTGAGCCATCAAATTGGGTCTCTCATTGGTCGCATCCTTACCGCAGGTCTTTTTCCACCAATCAGAGCTTCAATTTGATGGCTCAAATCGATCGTGTAACTGGACTTAAAGGAAATCCCGGTACTTTTGACGGTCATGGAGTGGGAGAAATCGGAACAAAAAATTTCCGAATCTCAGAACTTTTGACGGACATGGAATGGGAGCACCGGAAATTTTTACCCGTGTGGAGACCCTCGGAGGAAAAGGACAAACTTCCAGGGCTGAAAAGAGCATGTCGTTCAGTATCTTGGAGAGGATGTGCAGAAAAGCTCGCTCTGAGTAAGCATGGAACCCGATATCTTGTACGTGATGCTACATTTACATTCCCCGCGAGCGGGACGGAAGCGAAAATCCCCTGAAAACGTTTAAAACGATCCCTTAAACTGTTCTGACGAGTAGAGAAATCGCGCGAGCGAGTGAACTGTTTACTTGCGTTTATTATTCCCCATCATGCTTTTTTCGCCTCGGTGATTTATGCGTTTTGCATTCAACGTTTCGCTGATAACTCCGGCCGATTGCCCCCGCGCACGCAACGCTGTTTCCCGCCGCCTGCCACCGCACGACACTCCGACCTTTAATTGGTTCGTTCCAGGTTGTTCAATTCTTCCCCCCGCCCCCTTCACATTCGAAGTACACCGATGTTTGGTTTTATGGTATCAACAAAGAGCGTAAAATAACAGGGAATGGATTTCAATATGCACACGGAGAAAAAAACTTTGTGCACGGGACCTGAAGTTGAGGTCATGGATCTCTGAAGTTTTCGGAACACGCATCCGAAAACTGGAGGTCCAGGTGCCAAAGTTTAGGTCAGACATCTGAAATACTTCGGTATATATAGGAGGGTTCGGGTCACACATCTGAAGTGTTCCACACGGAGAAAAAAACTTCGTGCGTGGGACCTGAAGTTTAGGTCATATGGATCTCTGAAGTTTTTGGATTGAGCATCAAAACACTTCAAGTCCAGCTGCTGAGGTTTGGATCACACATCTGAAACTTCAGATCTTACATCTGAAGTACTTCGGTTTTCACATCCGAAGACTTTCGGTTCTCACATCCGAAAAACTTTGGTTCTCACATCTGAAGTACTTCAAATGTAAGAACTGAAGTTTCAGATGTGTGATCCGAACCTCGAAAGCTAGACCTAAAGTATTCAGATGCTCAATCCGAAAACTTCAGAGATCCATATGACCTAAACTTCGGGTCCGACGCACGAGGGTTATTTTTCCGTGCAGTTCATACCTGGGTACTGCAGATGTCTGACCCAAACTTTAGCAGTTATATCCCAAGTTCTTGGATGTCCGAAAACTTCAGAGATCCATATGACCTCAACTTCGGGCCCAATGCACGAAGTTTTTTTCCTCCGTGCAAGAATGAGGGGAATTCATGCGGCAGTCAAATGGGTCGGTTTTTTCTTTAGGTTGTGCGTCAACAACCTACGAGACGTCTAAAAACAAATATTCGCGATCGAATATCCTTCACTGTTGAATGGTGTTCGAAGATTGTGCATTCTTTTTTGCGTTCGTTTGCAATCTTTGAATGCTGCTCTAATTATTTCGGAGGAAATCCGTCACTTTTTAAAAAGGCAATATAATGCTCAGTTACATTTGAATCAGTGAGAACGAAAACACACCAACTCGAAAAATTAAAATAATCAAGATTCACACAAAACTTCACATTAAGTGTAGAAGTTATTCTAAGAAAAATATTTTCAGTGTCGAAAGACAAGTACTTAAGGACACTTCAAAGGTCCGAGCTTGAACAGATGTCCTAACTTCAATATCTTTATTAAAATTGATTGTCTTTAATGAAAATTTAGCATTTTCGAGTTACCGAGTTAGTGTGTTTTAGTTCTCACCGATTCATTTCTAGTTAATGTAGGAATACAAATTTAACTCCTCGTCTCAGGGTGGCATAAAACGTAAACAAGAAATGAAAGCATGGAAATTTCAGGGAAATATTTCATTAAATTTCATGATGCTGTGAAATATTTCATATTTTTCAGGGGCTAGAATATGCAACCCCAACTCAAACACACAAAATTAGAAGAAAGTCACAATTGTTACATTTTGCAAAACATGAAAAGGAACCGTATATTTCAGTATCTTTCATAAATTTCTGAAATTTCATGAAATATTTTACGTGAAATTTCAAGATTTTATTTTTCATGAAATTTTGCCTCCCCGTATTGCTTTCTTTATTAATTTAAATATTCCCCCCGCAGGCAGATGCTTAATTTTAAACAAAACAGTTTCAAAACAGCTAAAGTTGGCAAGCACGGGCGTGTAGCGGAAAATGTAAACAGGTTGCAGTGATGGAAGTTGCGGTGGCGAAGGGGGTTTGGGTGTTTGGGACGATTAAAAGAGAGATTAGTTCTGTGAGGAGGACGATTCTGGGCTCCAATTCGGAGGGAAATTAGTCCTGCCCTCCCTTGCCTGCCACTGGCCTCAGCACTCAAGCATCCTTTGATGCAGATACCTTTTCGGGTGATTTTTATGCCCTTTCCCCTCCCTGCAGCCCCATCTTGGTCTTACAGGAGGTCACGAATTTCAGTGGTAGGGGAACGACCCGTTTTATGACGATCCGACGCTGCCACGTGGTCAAGGATCAGCGTTTAAAACAGACTGAAAGTTTGAAGCAGGAGAGATTGACACGAAAGCACAGGTTCTGGAATTTTAAACCGTGCGCATTCCCTGAATTTTCCCTGATTTCTAGGAGCTTATTTCCTGCAGATAGGAGACCGAAGATTTCTCCCATTTCCCAGGATTTCCTTGGGGAAAAATCTATGATTCTCAGGAGTTCCAAATACAAAGATCGATTTTTTCATCAATTAAAAAAGGAATTAAAGCAAAGGCGTGGCGTGTTTTTCAATATACCGACTGATCTGCCATTTAAATCTATGGAATAGGGTCGATAAACAGGGTATTCTCAGCGAATACCTTAATAATAATCGATTCTTAACTATAGATACTAATATGGAAATATCACTCATCGATCATTTACTTTCTGCAACTGAATTAAATCTACGGAGGGGAAAGAGTAGAGGGACCCATGTAAATACAAAGTTGATGACAGACAGCAATACTACAAACTTTTAACTTTGAATGATTCCACTTAAAAAACTGAAAGTACACAATCCTGGAAGTTTAAAAAACGGTAACACCCTTCAGTGTTAATTTAATTCTACCTGCTATTAACTGCACCTTCCAAGACGTAAATTTTACATCCCTTGATGTCAATGTAACGCCAGTTGTAGTTAAACCTGCATAGAGAGCTTTTGAAAGTTTTCCAATACCCTGGTTGCCACATCGGAACTCTTTGTTTCCTTTTTCATCGGGATGATGTTCATAGTACGGAATAGTAAACGGTCTTCCAAGATGAATTAGGGTGATTCAGCTCACATTAAAATCGCGTTTGTTTGAGGTGGAACCACTAAAAATGGCAACCGATAAAGCTATTCGGAAACTGTTAAAAAACTGTTGTACTTTTACAAACTTGGATGTTCATCTATGTAAATAAAATACAACACCTGTAAACTTAAGATCATCACTGACTCGAACTATACATCTCTTAGACTCAGACCGCTGATGAGCTCGCGGGATTAGTTTAAAAATAGTGATAATCTTTTTGATCAACTTGAAAATGGTGATAAACTTTTTGATCAGAGTAATTAATTTACAAATCAATATTCAATGAGAGGTAAAATTCAACAGTATGTGTTCTTCCCTGCTTATTTCTTTTCCAATGGGTATTATCAAATTCCCTATGACTTTGGTAAATAATAACCGACTCGCATTTAAGTTTTCAAAGGGAGTGTGTGCTTTCCTCAGACCATAACGTGGAATGCAAAAGAAGTGATTATTGTCAGCCAAAAGTTTTTTTTTTGCCCCACCGCCCCCCCTTGGACAACCATATGACTTAGTAGAAATGAATGAATAGAATGCATTCAACAGAAAATAACCAACTGGACGTTCATGAATTACGAACTGAACATTCATTAGTTACAAACTGGCTGTTTATAAGTTGTTGAGGACTGGACGTTTGTTTATAAGTAATGAAATGGATGTTCATAAGTTACGAAATGGAAGGTTCTAAAGTATCGAACATAGCGTTACGTAATTTTTGTTTCTCTAGGGAGATGAAAAGCTGTATCGCGGAAGCTTTACGTGAGAGTAAAAACATTCGACTTTTAGCG
Organism: Bemisia tabaci; assembly: GCF_001854935.1. Taxonomy (NCBI): domain Eukaryota; kingdom Metazoa; phylum Arthropoda; class Insecta; order Hemiptera; family Aleyrodidae; genus Bemisia; species Bemisia tabaci. Next base: position 1,687,120 of record NW_017547881.1, read on the forward strand.
TTACGTATTTTTTGAATGGCCTCCAAACAATTCGGTCCACCTGTTAGTAACGATTAAGAAAATCCGTAATATTATTGAGCTTTATTGAAGGTGATTCGATGGACGCCATATTTAGTGTCAGAACGGCATACGATATATCTCATCAATTGGTTCCATTTTTTCAGCTACTCGTCATTTTTCTCCAAATTTGAGATCGCAATTCTGTTGTCAGGAGAGTAAAGCAGTCTCTTACCAATTTTAACGAAGAAATTCAACGTAATAAAGGCGTGGTTTTTTCAGAGAGAGAACATCGCATTCGATACTGATATTGAAACTGCACTCGAATGCGATATTTTCTCTCTAAAAAACCACGCCTTTATTACGTTGAATTTCTTTGTTGAAATTGGTAAGTGAGTGCTTTAGTCTCCTGACAACAGAATTGCGATCTCAAAATTGGAGAAAAATGACGAGTAGCTGAAAAAATGGAACCAACTGATGCGATATATCGCATGCCGTTCCAACACAAAAAAAGGCGTCCATCGAGTCACCTTACACTGATAAAAAACTTCTTGGTTCAAGAGTGCAGTTTCTTGTCACCGGATTTAAGAGTCTGGACTCTTGTTTCAATGCAAAATCCGCTTGAATCAATGCAAAATCCGCTTGAAACAAGAGTTCAAGACTCTTAAATCTTGCGACAAGAAACTGCACTCTCAAGTCAATGCACCGCGGCATTGGTCCAAGAGATTTTTTTTTACCAGTGTCCGATTCTTTTTACCAAAATCCAACAAATCGATCATCCAGTTTCGAGAAGGTTCGGCGTCCTTGAGTCAAATGCAATCCAATCGAACTAAGTTTCACTAAGTTCCGGCTTTCAAAAGCGCGGATCCTCAAGGCCACCATCTATTTTTAAAGAAAGGTCCTATGAATGCTTCGCGAGATTCCGAAGGTGACAAGAGTAATGTAACACCGAGCATTCTTGTCACACCGCGTATTTTACGGATCGTCAATGGGACGACGGGAATAATCCGATGAATCCGCAGAAACGGCAACAGGTAGTCAGGAAGCTTCCACTTGATTAAAATAAAGCTCTCCGGGCCGCCGGAGTTCTCGTTTTATCGGTCGGACGCCGAGCGGTGCCGGTGCCGCTGGGGGCCGAAAATACACAGATTTTTATGGAGTCGTATCACGTTTAAAAAGGCTCCTCCTAAAATGCCGCGTCCCGAGACGCCAAGCCGTGGATTACGAGCGGAATTTTTTAAGCAGTTTCTCCTCTCCTATAGTGGAGAATAACCGATCTAAAATTGAAAATTTCATCGAGGAAACGCACACAAAATACGGAAGAAATTTCGGTGAAATTAAAATACGAATGTCTCTGCCTAACTCGAGTCACTGTTTTCTCTAATGAAATTTGCAAATTATGGTAAACGTCATGAATATGGATGCTAGGACTTAGTGAGTTTTCTGACTTCCGCTCTCTTTTCGTGCCGTGGTATCTTGATTTATTTTGCAAGGAAAGCTCCGTACTCTTAGAGGATGCGTGTCATTCTTAATATGTTGCAGCGCCTTCAGTTTTGTATGATACTGTGAAACACCTCTGTGGTGAAATAGTTGCTTGAGGCGCCGTGACACTCTGCGGCGTGGCGAGCGACTGGCCAGCGCATTGGCGCCTACAAACCTAAGTGGATACTTCAAGCATTGCGCAATGCGTGAAGTATCCCCTTAGGTTTGTAGGAGCCAGTGCGCGTTACGCACTGGTAGCACGCTGCGCCGCTCTTGTTTGGTTCTAATATTTCAACTCGTGTGATTAAGCGTTTTTCAACCCATGATTTTGAAAAGTTTGCACACACTGCATGGATTACTCAGGTTCGAGCCGAGGAAAATAGGTCTAAACGTTCATTCCTCCAGGAAACTTAATGTTAATAGCAAAGTTCAATGATGATTTTTATGAGTTACGGATATTTTATTGACTTTAAATTTTCAACAGGAGAAAATTTACGACTGGTGGATTCAAAACCTTTCTCGACTTATTTCCCCCAAAGACTGTGACTCATTGCATTGGTATCAAACCCGGTCTACATGAGATGTTTATCAAGAACTTTTCACTTGATTCAAATTTCTGAATGCTTTTTAGGAAATTCGCTCCTTTTAAATTCACGAATGAGTTAAAAAATGGGTAAATAGTCCTTGACATAAAATTTCTAGCAAAATGCCACACGGGAAAAAATGGAATGTTCCTTTAGAATTTATGATATTACATATAAAATAAATGTGCAACAAGTATAAATGTTGATTTTACAATAAAAAAATGCTAGGTTAACTACGTCCACGGTTAAATTAACAAATTCAATGTTGAGCAAGCAATTTTTTTTAAGTAAAATCAACATTTGATCCTCGCGCATATTTTATTTAGCAGTATGAATGCTAAATTACTATTATTTTTTTTTCCGTGCACATTTTGGACACAATCTCAAAGTTCATCAAAAACTCGGCCACAATCACGGCAATGGGACTGTTGCAAACATTTGCTAGAGCAAAAATACGAGTTGGTCTAGATAGATAATGTCTCAAAAATCAAGATGGGCGCATCGGTAAACTCTGAAATACATTCCTAACTTCACAATCTGCGTAAGAAATTTGCGTTTTTTTTAAGCTTCTCGCTTCAAAAAGGATACTACGGCACAAGTGAACATTTCGTTATAGGAGTCGTTCCATGCAATCCCTGCTGAACATGGCCGACACTACTGCGCGCAAGTTGAGGAGAGCACGAGGTCAATCAAGGCGAATATCTATCAACGCGAGAAAAATTTGAATGTAAACACGCCGATTGTTATCAGGTGGTTAGAATCATCGTCCCATCACATGTGTTTTGATGGATTGGCGTTGGTTATGTTGAATATTGCGTGGTATCCTTGTGAGTAGGATTTGGATGGAATGGCTCCTCTAACGCAATGTTTACCTGTGTCGTGGTATCGTTTTTGAACCGGGAAGCTCGAAAAAGCGCAAATTGTTTATGCAAATTAGGAAGTAAATGAGTGCATTTCAGACTTTGCCAATGCGCTCATCGTGATATTTCAGACATTTTCTATGAGCAATTCTAATTTGGCCCGCGTTAAACAGATAGGAACCACGGCACATCAGTTATGGCCAAATTTCATTGAGCAATTTAATTTTGTACATGAAAACGATTGTGCGGTTTTTCGCGCGAATTTTAGTGGTTTTTCTCCAGAATATGAAGCAAATTCCTTAAAATTTTCAAAAGAATCCTCACAAAAGTTCTCTCGTAAAAAATTAAAGTGCCCGGTTAAATTTGGCGATAGCTGATGTGGCTTGGTCCCTTTCCATTCAACTCGGTCCATTTTTGTTGTAGCAAAAGTTTGCAACATACTGAATAATGTTTCTGCCTAAAGCGAGTCACTTTTTTCTCCAATAAAAATTAAAAATTATGCAAATCTTCATTAAATGTGGATGCTAGAATTTAGTGAGTTTTTGGACTGCCGCTCTCTTTTTGTGTCATAACATCTTGAATTATTTCGCGAGGAAAGCTCCGTACTCTTAGAGGATGCCTGTCATTCTTAATTTGTTGGGGTGCCTTGAATTTCGTATGATACTGTGCAACACCTCCGTGGTGAAATAGTTGCTTGAGGCGCCGTAGCACGCTGCGGCGTGGCCGGCGCATTGGCCCCTGCAAACCTAAGTGGATACTTCAAGCATCGCGCAAAGCGTGAAGTATCCCCTTAGGTTTGTAGGGGCCACTGCGCGTTATACGCTGGCAGCATGCAACTCCTGTTTGATTCTAATATTAAAACTCGCGGAGTCAGCGTTTTTCAACTCATGATTTTGAAATGTTTGCACAATCACAGGCCCACAGGAATCGAAATCGTTTATAGCTCCCTCGTGTGTCCCTGAAACGACTTCCATTAACGAACTGACTACGGGTGGCGTCTGGAGTCTTTGAACCCGCTTTGAAGGTCACGGTAGGGGCAGTCACTCTCGAATTATACGAAATCGATGAGCAGAAGGGCGAGCTCACCTAAAAACAGGTTACCGCACCCAAACGGCCGAACGTGCCAGGCACAACTATGGTGCGGATTAATTAAAGCTTAATCGCTCGGAAAAAGGGGCATTTTTCGGGCGGCTCACCACCCGGAAAGCGATAATGACGCAACGTATCAATTAACTCGTTTAGACGAAGTGTATTTTAACGGCTCGGTGCCGGACGCGGTGGCGAGGCGTGAATGGAGCTCTTGCTTGTGTCAGGAATTTGCGCTTTAAGCACTGATTCCTGTGTAAAATCTCGCGAGAAACACTATGCTGCCGTGCTGATAGCCTGGTTGCACGTTCAAATTTCCGTCAAATTTCGATCAAAATGATGACCAAGATGGCGGTCGAGAGTTATCTAGATTGATGGGTAAGATTAATTAAAACAGCGTGTTGATTGAAATAAGCATGGAACAAGCACGGTTGTGTGGAAAGCAGATGAAGGATGAGCCCCACAGCCCCATTATCTACCATCAAATTTTTGCAGGCCGCAGAAATTTGATGGTAGATGGTGCGCACCAGTCACCATTTGATCGGAAATTGATGGAAATTTGAGCGTGTAACCAGCACATAAGGAAGAACGCCTCAACGGCAATTCTTGAAAACTGCCATGACACTTCTTCTCTGTGCGAAGAAAATTCGGCAAAAACTTCAAGGCATGGTGTCAATTTGTTCTCCTTTAAAAAAAATAACATAGAGGCGGAGATTTTCAGACACCGAAAACGAGATATGCGATTGCGTACTTACGCCGTTGATACGCTGGACCAACAGGGCGTTAACCCTAGTCAAAAAAGTAGAAAAAACAGGGTTGCCACAAAATTTAGAGAATAAAATTCCCTGACATTTCCCTCATTTCCCTGACACATTTTGGTAAAATTCACTTACAATTGAAGATATGCCAAATGGTAATAAGACATAATTAAAATAGTTTTCGGGCAACATTTGTCGTTCGAAGTGTCAACCCGTTCTAAAAAGCAAAAAGGTGACTTGATAATTTTTCCCTAACATTTACGTCATTTCCCCTAACATTTCCCGGTTTTCCCTGACTTTAAAAATTCCCTGACATTTTCCGGTTTTCTCGGTATTCTCTGACTGTAGCAACTCTGATGCCGCAATCACACGCTGAATGTGGGAGCTGAATGTGGCTTGAATGTGGAAGTCATCGACCCGATGCCTGAATTTTGCGCGTCACGCTAAAAATTCAGCAACGATTCTCAGCAACCATCGGACTAATGTTGGATTTGTCTGAACTATTCGAGTAAATTTGATACACACCTGGATGAAAATAACCGAATTTGCTAAATTTCAGCCGTTGGGCGATGACTGTTGACTTCCACATTCAGCTGCTAAATTCAGCGTGTAATTTGCGGCATGAAAGGGACGAAGAAAGGAAAGATTGAAGAAGACGGGGAAGAAGGGAGGTTTACCTGAATATAGAGGACGATCTTGCAGAGAGCGGTGCCCATGAACCAGGTCTCGGTGACGTCCCAAACGACGGTCGGCGGGAGGCAGAAGAGGATGACCATGAAGTCGGCCACGGCGAGGTTGACGATGAAGTAATTTGTAATCGTCCGCATGGCCCGGTTCCGGTAGACGGCGACACAGACGAGGGCGTTCCCGACGAGACCCACGACGAAGACGCACATGTGCATGAAGATGAGCACCCATTCGAAGGGGGAAGGCGCGATGTAGTCCTTGATCCGGTCCACGTACTCGTCGTCGGGCAGACAGTACTCGTTGTTGCACGTCAGGTTCGAGGAGTTCGTCGGGTCGAACAGGTCCAGCGGGATCGCGTCCAGGTCTTCTAAAGGCGTCATCGTCGACCTTGGGTTTGTTTGCCGGAAGAAGTGGTGACCTTGAAACGCGGAGCAGAGACGGCCCGGGAGAGGCGCTGGCCTTGAAACGCGGAATAGAGACGGTCCCTAGAGAGGTGGTGGCCTTGAAACGCGGAGCAGAGACGGCCCGGGAGAGGCGCTGGCCTTGAAATACGGAGCAGGAATGGTTCCAAGAGAGGTGCTGGCCTTGAAACGCGGAGCAGAAAAGGTCCCGAGAGAGGTGCTGACCTTGAATGTGAAGCAGAGACGGTCCCGGGAGAAGTTCTGGCCTTGAAATGCGGAGTAGAGACGGTCCCGAGAGAGTTGATGGCCTTAAAACGCGGAGCAGAGACAGCCCCGAGAGAGGTGGTGGCCTTGAAATGCGGAGTAAAGACGGCCCGGAGGAAGTGCTGGCCTTGAAAAACGGCACTGAGAGATACACTGAGTATGTTGCGACTTTGAGACACTTATTCGAGAAAGTTGTGTCTTTGAAAGGTGTCACCGAGACAATCAGGACTCGGAATAGGACGCGGAATTGGAGAGTCGCTGAGAGATGTATGGCTTTAAGACACGTCGCTGGAGACCTTAAGACGGGTCAAGGAGAGTTGTATCCTTGAGATCTTTTGCCTGAAAAGTCGTGACCATGGCACGCTCCGCAGAGAGATTCCACTTTAAGAAAGTTGTGACCTAGGGAGGCTTCACCGAGACAACCGCGACTTTGGAAAGCGGTGAGGAGAGTCACTGAAAAATATGACTTTGAGATACGTTGCAGAAATATGCGGTAATTTTCCCCTCGTCTCAGAGAATCGTATGTTTAGGCTGCTTGGTAGGCGCGATCTTAAAATGCAGTACCGATTAGGTTGATTGACTCGAGATGTGGTAATAATTAAATTAGGATGACGTTGGAAGGTGGTTTCGAGAGACCCTGATTTTTAATTGGGTTTTGAAAGGTGATATCAGGTTGTTAAAGAATTTACCACGGTATATCTCAGTCTTGATACGACATTCCACTTGATTTAAATATAACAGTGAGGCAGAATTTTTATCTCACGATCAGTATGAATACAAAATCGCTTCACTCGTTGAACTCAAACGGTCCATCACATCTAAATTCATTGAATTTTGAAGCTTTGTTCTTAAAAATGTTTCATATTTGACTGAAGTTGAAACTTTCATGCTGAGCATCACTGTGCAGCTTAAATAATAACCAGGACGAATCTAAATCCAGACCGGAGATGAGGCCTTTAATCCAATTGCAAACATCACCATGTAGTGCCATTCAAAGCTTTAAAAGGATTCGAACCCTGAAAGAGGTCATTTATTGATGACCGTATGAGTCCGTTTATGTGCATTTATGGGTTGCGTTATTTGCATTTTTATCCGTTTCGTAGCGGAGATGATTTCCCGCGATGGAATGAGAGGACTGTTGAAGAGCATGTTAAACATCACTGGGAGCTGCAGTGATATTTGGCCACACCTGCAACAGAGAGAAAGGAAGAAGGAAATTAGGATCGCTGAGCGCAATGATAGAACTTAACCGTATTCGGTAATAGCACACTTGAAGTCACAATCTGGATAAACATACATATAACATGAGTTAAAGCAGTTTACTTACTTGTAAACTAGTTTTTGATGATATTTGTTTAAACTTCGGTACTTACATTTTCAATTAAGGCTCTGAATATCTTCAGTATTGATTTTCTTTTCTTAAAAAAAAAAAGCTAACCGAGCAGTTAAAAATTATTTTAAAATCTGGTTTTGTTGCGATTCCCTATTTTGTTTGGTACACAATTTTACAGGAGAAAATATTATAAAGCACGGTTTAATGAGCAAAAGGAAACTCGGAATTTCATATAATAAAAGGAAAGAACCATGAAGCATTGTTGATTGACTCGCACAGAGATCAATTCAGGGGCTTGGAGGACAAGGCGCGTAAGTGCAGTTTTTGAAGAAATTAGGATAATAATGAGTTCAAGTAAAAGTAATCTCAACGCATATTCTGTAAAAAACTCGCTCCCAAATTCCAATTTTTAAGCATCAAAAAGTCAAATCGAACTTTTTTTCCGCCATAAGGATCCGTGTAATTTCGAAAACTTGGAACACGAATTTCTCGAAATAGCAAAAACTGCACTTACGCGTCTCGTCCTCCTAGCCCCTTAATTGTACGTATTTCTGCCAAACGGAACTATGCGCATTAAGACATGAGCCCCGAGATCCATAAGAATATGTGCATAACAGGGCTCACGTCATAATGCACATAGTTTCGTTTGAAAGAAGTAAGTCCAATTGTGATGGAGTTAAGTGCATGTACTCGTGCCCTTAAGGGGGAAAAAGTAAAGTGAGATAACTACACTCCAGATTAGAGGGCTTAATTCCACTTAATTTTCTGCAAAAATTCTAAAAACCGACCGTTCAAGAGCGGTTCAAAAGTTACGGAGCGATAAATCCCAAGTTTAAGAGAACGGCAGATAAAGTTCGTTGACGCTGCTTTCAGCTTCAAAAAATATTCATTATGAACTACGCTCAACACAATGCTTGAAGCAGAATTTATTGTTCGAAGTATGGCTGAAAATTTTGATTGCTTAGCCTACACTCAGCTTAATCGGGATCATTGCGACAATACTGTTCACCACCACCGCTCCGGCGCGACGGGCAGCTGACCAGCGCCTACAAACCTAAGTGAATACTTCAAGCATTGCGCAATGCGTCGAGTATCCACTTAGGTTTGTAGGCGCTAGTGCGCGTTCCACGCTGGCATGACAGTACGCCGCACTGTGGAATGAGAAGTGAAAGAAGTCGGACATAAAATTTTTATCACTTCTGTTGTTGACTTTATCGGCCATACTGAATCAAATTTTTGAAATTTTTGTAAAACTTTTTCTTATCAGTCACGTCACGAACGCGAACGCGGACGCGGATACCGAGTTACTCGCGATCGCGAAAACGCATCGTCATTTTAGTTTTTATACATTTTTTAAATCACCTGACGATGAGCGTTAGCTCGAAACAGCTGTAGTGTAGAATCAACAACAATTTTTAGAAAAATCGGTAAGAAAAAGTTTTACAAAAATTTCAAAGATTTGATAAAATTTTTGGCTGAAATTCCAAATTTTTAAGTTTATTTCGTCACAAATTCAATTTCAAGGGATGTTTCTGAAAGGAAATTTTACGGAAAACCAATGCCACTCTTAAACTTTTTTGTTTCATTTCCGAAAGTACGAGCTTTCAAAGTTTCCAGAATTTGTCCGACATCTCTTAAATCGCTCCGGTGTGCGCCAACGGGCAAAACCGTGCGTTTACATCCACCGCAGAGCGGATATTTTTTCATCCATCCGTGATAAGTCCTCAATCCGGTCGAAATCATAGACGAGTGCATCTGATGCGATAAAAAGTTGACTCCACTACGAATTAAAAGTTTTAAAAAAAAATTAAAAGTTCCGGTATAAGTTCCTAGTTAGTTAGAAGGACTTCCGCGGAACCGTGCGCGGGGGCGTACACTCTCAAACATTCCCTCCGAGGGTATTTCAGACACCGATTATCGATATTTCTCCATTTGAAGCAATGGTATGGAATCGATTATTATGGCTTGTTGCGAGCACTTTGTTTATCGATCCTTTTCCATAGGTTTGAGTAGCAGATCAATCGATAAATCGCAAAGCACGCCACGCCACTGAAAATCACGTAGCAGCGGAAAACAACTCTACAACTCCTTTGAGTGAAGCTAATCCATGAATAAATTGACCACGAACGAGTGAATAATTTAGGGGACAAGGTGCTTAGCCCCCCCCCCCACCCCCCGGCGGTCAGATCAGGTGGTGGGGGTGGAAGGGATCCTCGGAACTGCTAGGCTGTGACCCCAGGGTGGCGGGAAGGGACGGAAGGGATGGAATCAAGTGCCCTATTACGTGCAACAGCCAGGGTACTTTCACTTGAGAGTCTTGATGCCCTGCACCCCGCTTTCTATCGGGGAAGGGATGAAATATGAATGAAGTGCTTCCTTCGATCCGATGTTGGCAGACTGTCAAAATGATTTTCAGGGCATCTTATCTTCGTATATTGAAAGATGTTTTCCATCCTATTGAAGACAGCTTTCTCAAAATTCCACCTGATTAAAAATGATTTGCTAGGGTAGCATTTTGGCTGTCGAAAATTGGTCTAGAGATCCCTAGATGCTGGCCTGACAACCCTTGCAGAGACGTTTACGCACCGGAAAAACAAATTGCTGAAAAAGTTGAAAAAAGTAACATCTGAGATGTTATTTCAGCAACTATTTTTTTCGGTGCATCATGCAATGGAGTCTTAGCTGGGAGGTAAGTCAGGGTTATCGAGGCAGTAATTGGACGGACTCATTTTTGATATTTTTGATGCTAAATCAGCAAATTATCTTTTCTGGGTCTGTTTTTGAATGAGCTACGGAAGGTTTCGGGAGCTTCAAATTTGGTGAAAAAGGTCTCATCTCTCATGTAATAGGAATTGTTTTATACAGAAAACATCTATACATGGCAACATGCTAAAAGGCAATCTAAATAATGGAAAAAATATATACTTATCATTGGAAAAGCTATCTACTAACCTAAAATGCAAAATATGAAAAAAAATGCACGACTGCTCTGAATACTAACGCCTCTTACCGATCTCGTTATATGTGGGAATAAATATTCATGCTCAGCGATATGAGGTAGACGGGTGATGCGGTTGCATGAGGAATGATAGCTACCATACATTTTTCTTCAACATCCTGAATGTCAGGAGGGTACCTTTCTTTCGATGTAATAGTTTTCCTCGTTGTTTAAATGTAAATCAAAAACTCATAGCGGGTTGAAATTACAAAAAATAAATAATTGCGGGCGAAATGGAAGGAGCGAAATCGTATAGCTATCATGGCCAATATATTCAAATTCAATATCAGCTGTTGTTCACTTAATTCTTTCAACACTTAGTTCTACTTCTGTAGTGAAATTTGTGATATCATGGGGAGAAATAAGTGATAGTAAATCAAGGCAAATTTAATCTGATTTTTAATCGTGAAATTCACAAGGGTATGTCTTTAGCGTCTCCGGCTCCGGTAACCCTCTCCAATGGAGAACATTTGTAAAGCTACATAATAACGCTTCTCTATTATGCTGCCATGCTAAGGAAGAACGCCGTATGAACATTCGAGAGTTGCCAAATTTCCCCTGATAAAGCATGTCTTTTTAATGAAAGTTATGCGTTTTTACGCTTGATATTTTCAGATATTTTAGATTAAATTGTAAACAAAATTGTCTGTAAATTTTGAAAAAAATATGCAAAATTTTTGCATATGCAGTAAGTTTCATTGAGTGAAATATGGCAACGTCTGAAGGTTTATACGGCGTTCTTCCTTAGCACTGCAGTATAGGAAAGTGCCGTATGAACATTCGCATGATGCTAGACTTATTCTGTATAAATTTCCATTTCTGAGATAATGTGTATATTATATTTTCATATTTTCTGATATAGGTGATCAAGTTTCAAATAAAAGCTCTCAGAAATTCGAAAATATTTAAAAAAATTGCAAAAATTTTGTATAGTAGTAGAGAACATTTATAGCATTAAAACGCTGTTACGGCGTTTTTCAACATCATGGCAGAACGAAGCAACAAGGGACTCCCTGACATTTCCCTCATTTTCCTGACACATTTTGGTAAAATTCACTGACAATTGAAGATATGCCTGATGGTAAAAAGACATAATTAGAAATAGTTCCTGGGCAAAATTAGGGAGTTGGGCAACAAGGGATAAGAAAGAGACACGCATTCTGAGGAGGAGTAAATTAAATTTGACCGCCGAAACCGTCGCGAAGACTCAAAGGCCACCGGGGAGCTCTCTTCAAAGTTTATTCGCAACTCGCGAAACTTACTGAAGAATATTTTCGAGTGTAATCTAAATGCATTAATGCAAATTACTCTTAAGCTACCCTCGTATATTAAGTTTATCCAATTTGAGCGAATTATTTGCTTGTCAGATTTTGTGTCTCAAGATAGTGTAAGATTTTACTGCGTTCAGAGAATACAGTCGACATTAAAAAGCTCTTCCTATTGCTCGCTCCGATGTTATTTTGCGACAGCTGTTTGGTAGAGCTTGGTATGGAGACAATTTTTAATATTTGTCTCTTCCATCTTTTCTGTCCTTGGAAATAAACTCAAAATGAGATCTGAGATTCAATAAAGGATAAAAATGAGAAACTTCATCCAGAAACTCAACACTTATTGTATTATCTACATCTAAAATACCCTCTACAAAGGAATTCAAAGAAGATTTATGTAATGAAAATGACCTTAGTATAAACACTCTACCATTTCTTTTGGACATTTTTGAAATTTAGAGATCGGATGTTCTTATGACGTTCTTCTTTTACACACTAGTGTAGAGTGGTTTTGTGAAGAAAATATCGTCTTTGGGTCCATTGAAACCCTCGGAACCAAAAATGCATAGAACTTGGCAATGCAACTTTGGAAGGGAAAAACTGTTATCAATCTTTGAAGTTATTACATGCTGCACTTATTCAGTGATTACCAGCCCTTACCTTGTCCCCTATTCGTACCTTGTCTAGTGGTCTATTGTATTTTTTATGATTTTTTTTTCAATAAAGGCCCCTGCATAATGACTGGTTTTCTTTGCACCTCTACACAATCACTAATATTGACATTGGATCAGTTCGATTCTGAGTTCATTGAACCAAAGCCGTCTTTCCGGCGGCATTCTCCCCTATTTTCAAGCCTAACGTGTGTAAACTCAAACTCGCTCGTTCGCACGGGCTAGCTTTCAGATCATTGAGGAGAGTGCTCCAAGGGATTGTGTTTCGGACCAGCCACGTTTGCCTCACGGCATTCCTCCCCGACAAAAAAACGCGATACTGAACGAACCGATTGGCATGTGCATCACGCTCTTCGCGCCCTCTGGCGGTGAGGTTCTCGACCGAGAGACGTGGAATCGCGCTGCGAGCGTTGACAGGACAGCGCACCTTTGATCCGGAACACCCTAATTTATATGCTCCTCGCTTTTTCATCACATCCAACCCAATCGAGGCCTGCACTTGCTTATACATCGACACACTCCCGCCAAACTTGAGCGACGGGCAATTTTGTTGAACTATCCTGTGGTAGAGCATCTTCATAAGGAGAATACACTGCCAAGGGTTGGTGATCACATTGGCGGATTCAGAAAATGGTGAGGAATTTACGATTTGACTATCGATTCTAATGTAAAAGTTCGCGAGAAACACGATGGTGCCACTGGTTTGCTCTGAAATCAACTCCCAAGCTCAAAAAAGCTCTCAAGTTGAGGCCAAAATGGCCGGTGATATCCCTCTCTATCCTGAGAGTCCACCTCTACATCAAGACAAACTTTCCATCGAAAGATAGGGAGGAAATACATTAGCAGGGTTGCCGTGTTTTCAGTTTTGGAGTCCCTAAATAAAGTGACAACCCTGTTAATGTATTTGTTCCCTATCTTTGCATGGAGAGTTAGTCTTGATGCAGAGGTGTACTCTCAGGGTAGCGTGGGATATCCCCTACATTTTGACCTCAACTTTGAGCGCGTTTTTTGAGCTTGCGAGTTGATTTCAGAGAAAACCTGTGACACCATTGTGTTTCTTGCGAGTTTTTACATAAGAATTAATAGTCAAATCGCAAATTCCTTACACATGCAACATCTCCATTGGATAATCCGTTTTCCCTCCATTTAACCCCATAGAAATGTATCGATTTTTGGAGGGACCAGGTGCTCCGACAAGAATCGATTATTTAGCATAGGTTTAAATTGAAGGAATCCGGTGTTGTCATAATGCTGGATCCACCTTCGTCATACTGAAACGGTAGAGGAAAACGGCGTTTTAATTGCCCTTTGCACACGTTGCAAGTTTTAAGTTAAAAGTGGGGGTCATCAGAGCATCACTCATCGATAATCGTGTTTGCGGGGCCCACGCAAGTGTTGCTGCTTGGACGGATCTTATTATTTTAGCTGATCTACATGGGAATCAAGCATCGCACTGAAAAAAATAATATAGCCGTGGAGACAAGATAAACTTGTTAAACCTGCCTTGTCTCAGGAACAAGACTTTTAGTCTGCCGAACAACTCAGTTTGTTTGGGAAACAACACCCGTTTGTTAATGCAACAAGACCAGTCTTGTTTTAGATGCTAGGTTTCTGAGCCACCGGACTCGATAGTCTTGTCACTGTGACAAGATTCTCTACTCACCGCGAGTAATGGTCAAATTCAAAGAGAGCGTATTATTTTATATATTTTGAAAGAGTATTTTAAGAACTACGCTTAATAATTGTTCCCCGCAAATTTTTCTGGATGTTTAATGACAAGGTAAAAACAATAAGTTTATAATTCTTTTTTAAAAATAAATCGCTCATGCGTAAGGTTTTAAAATCAAATGTAGGTATCTAATTATATAATTATTTTTTTAACGTTTGATTTATTTATATAGTATTAATTACTATCATGATATAAAATAAAAATACAAATTAGAATCATAAACACAGAACAAAGGAAACATCGTTGCCTGAAGAAACACATTTTTTCGGCCTAAATTGTCCATTTGTATCTGATGTAGAATGTAAATTTCTTTTCGTAAACGGTAAAAGGTAAAAAAGAAAACAAGCTGTTCCAACGCCCAAGCGTTGAAGGGCGCTTCTTTGACAAGGCATATTACTACTAACTTATGTACCCGACGACTGACGAAGATGGAATCTAAAGTGGGATTCTTTAACCGCAAAACGCTTCAAAACTTCAGATCGACCGCGAAGATCTGAAACTTTCCACAAGCACTTTATGATGAATTTAAGTTGGTGGTGATTGGAAACATAAAGGATGCACTGTAAATCAGACGACGGGAAAGAGCGGCGGAACCTCTAAAGCTGGTGCGTCAACGCGATCTAGCGGACAGCGGCGTCGCGACGCTAATGTCTCCGCTAACTGGAGTTGGGGGTCCTTATTCATTCTCTTGGTCCATGACATAACCTTAAACCTTCCGCTCAATGCCGCAAACAGCTGACGTGTCGATGCTGCGCCAAGAAAATGAACCAATCACAAAGTAGCACAGTAATACGTCACTAAAATGAAGAGATCACGTGACTGTTCGTAATATTTTCAAATCGATCTGAAAGTACTGCCTCGAATATAAGTATTTAAAGCATAAGGAGGCCCTAAAATACTTTAACCAGGTAATACGTCCGTGCGAGATTGTTATGCTTAAAAGCAAAACATTTCACGAAAACTTTTACGAATACCAGATGCAGAAAAAAATCCAATTTTCCCGGGTGTACCAGAATGGCGTCATTACCCATAAGGCAAAAGGGCATGTAGTATAGTACATGTTACATCGGGGGAGTCAAACGGTTGGAAAGGGCGCATCTGGTACCCAGAAGCGCCCAAAAAACTAAACAACCTGATGCTCTACGCATTCCACAGACTTGAGATAGCAACAAAATGAAAAAGTAATTCTGTTGGCTGTACTTATACTTAAAATTCGGCTCTCCTCATATCTACTCCGGATAGCTCGGTCAGTAGAACACTCGGTCCGTGATCGGGTGGTCCCGGGTTCGAATCCCGATCAGGGCAGTAAAATTTGAAAGGTTGGATGAGACAATCCTGGTATAAGAGGAGGGAAGGAAGTAGAGAACAAATATATTTTCGTATAAATCGTGCAATTTGTGACATTTTTTTTTGCAATTTTAATTTCTTCCGAATACTTTGACAAGACAAGTCTTGTTCCCAGAACTAGACAATTTTGTTACCGTGACTAGACTTTTGACTTATGCAACAAGGAAGTCTTGTTCCCTAAACAAGACTGTATGTGTCCCATAAACTAGAATGCCTTGTGGATCAAATATAACAAGACGGTCTTGTCTGGGTGACTAGAATCCTTGTTTCTCGGACAAGGCACTTTTTTCAGTGCGAAACACGATTCTGTGACCAGCGCAACCGACCCATTAAGAACCGTGCATGTATGCCTCCTTTCCTGTGGTGAGAAAGATATTAATTGTAAATAAATCCCAGACAACGCGACAACATTGATTTCGCGGAATCAGCTTGTCCGCAGGATAAAAGTTCCGGACTGCCCAGCGCCTCAGCAGCGGTGATGGTTAAATCGTGAGGATTTCGGCCGTCAAAAGTTGAGGGAAAAAGTTCGGGGACATCCAACACCCGTTAGAGTGCCGACTCGAAAACTTGCGGAATAATTTGTTCCACGGACACCGCGCGACATTGATATCATCGCGGCATTGTTGCCAGATTGTGCTGAGAATCCAACACGTTACCCCACTTAACTGAGCGTAAAATATCAATGGTTTGTCGCGCAATCTGGCAACTTTGATCGTGAGCGCGTCGCCTTGGGAAAAAAAACGGAATAAACTAGCGGAACGGCTAGACGTGATATGAAAGAGCGCCGTACGGGCACTCGAAAGTTGCCAAATTTCCCCGGATAAAAAATGAAATTTTGAGGAAAGTTAGGCATATTTTTCCTAGAAATTTGCAGATATTATAGGTTAAATTGCCAACAAAATCGTCCGGAGAATTGGAAGAAAAATATTCGCAATTTCCCAGGTAAATTCGTTTTTTATTGAGGGAAAAATGGCAACAGCTGAAGGTTCGTAAGACGTTCTTCCTTATCATAGCGGAGCAAGATGTGACTGCTTCGGTAGTTTTTACGGCAGCGTGTATCTTTCGCTGACGGCAGGGTTTTCAACAGATTAATTATTACCACCAATTTTGTACCGGGTAAAGTTTTGCGCGAAAGATACAACACGAAAATATTCTCTGGCAGAGGGTCTTTTTACGAATTTGGATTGCCGATTCGCATCAAGATGATGACCACCAAAATAAGACCGGCCAATTGAAAGGACCACATGGACAAGGTATGCATTCTGATAAATGGGTTATAGAACATTTCAACAACAATTTTTTGTCCGTGCGTCTGTTTTTTCTAGTAGTTTATGTCCGCGCGTTTTTCCGGCAGAGGAGTTTTGGTCCAACTACTAATTGAGACCCAACGTTAAATGGTCTACTTGTAAATATTTACATTACTTACGCCAAGCAAAAGCCCGCTTTCATTTAGCTATTTCATTCTTGTTTCAAAAAAAAATCTTCTTAATGACATACTCAAGAATGTTTCTGTCTAAATTGAGTCACTTTTTTCTCTAATGAAATTCAGAATTATGCTAAACGTTGTTAAATACGGATACTAGAACTTACTGAGTTTTTGGACTCTCTTCTTGTACAGTAATATCTTAATTTATTTTGCAAAACTCTTAAAGGATGTCTGTCATTCTTAATACGTTGAAGCGCCTTCAATCACGTATGATACTGTGCAACACTTCTGTTTTAAAATAGTTGCTTGAGGCGCCGTGGTACGCTGCGGCACGGCGGGTGGGCGGCCAACGCCTACAAACCTTAGTGGATACTTCAAGCATTGCGCAATGCGTGAAGTATCACCTTAGGTTTGTAGGGGCCATTGCGTGTTACGCGCTGGCAACACTCCGCATCTGTTTAGTTCTAATATTTCAACTCACGGAGTCAGCGTTTTTCGGCTCATGATTTTGAAATGTTTGCACACCGTGCATGGATTATTCTCATTTAATTTGATTACACAAAAACATGTAGTAAAGGAAAACATAATGTGTTTGTAACTATTAAGGTGGTTCCGTGTCAATTTAATGATTTCCAAAGCACTTAAATATTTTCTTTTATATTTTGTGCTGTTAATGTGCTGCAACACAGTGTACGCTCAACTAAATGCTCAAAATTGGACAAACTTGACCCTAAAAGATCGATGTACAAATGGGCTAAAACCGAAGATCGCATGTTTCTTGGTTTATTTTCGTTTTTTATTCATTTTTGTATACTTTCTTTCAACTCAACTAGGGCTCATTGGGATTAATATCGATGCCGTCGCTTTGAAAAGGTTTTAAAAATATTTGCCAGGTTTTAAAAATGTTAATCGAATGAAGTACTACATATATTTTCATTTAAAAAAGGAAAAAAAAGAAGAAAAAAAAGAAGAAAAAAAAGAAGAAAAAAGAAAAAAGAAAGGTTTATTAAAGGTTTATATTATATTGAAAATTTTGAGGATAGAAATAAAACCAAAAATTCACTAATGACAATTTGAAAAGATGAATCAAAAGGAGAAAGTAACATTTCATTTAAAAAATGATCACCGTAACAACACCCTTGGACCAAGTCACTGTTGATTATATTACAAGTGAAAGTAAACTACTAGACAAAACAGGTGCGCAGACAAAAAATCGTTGACGCAATGTCCTGCAGATTACTGTAATGGACCATTAGACAAGGAACGAATTCAAGCATTCTGATACATGTTTCTTATCCAGAATTTCACGTAAAACACGATTCTTGCATTAAAAATTGCTGGAACCTAATCCTAGCGAAGATAATAACGTTTTTATTTTACATTGGTAACAGAAATCTGAATTGCCCGCTCACATGAAACTCAAAGCTCTACGCGAGTCAAATCGTGCACTACAACGGGTTTGGCAGGCTTTTCGATCTAACATCAATCATTTCCCACCCTCTATTGTTCAAAGTGTAAGCAGTTTGCTATGGCTGCGTCAAAGTGTCAAGATTGAGATTGCCATATTCTTATGTGTCAGAGACTGTCATGGTAACGTTTAGCTCGCAATGTGACTCACGTAGAGCATTCAGTTTTCATGAGCGGGAGGTTTGAATTCACGCATCAAGAAACTTTAAATATCTTCGTTGGGAGTTGATTTCAGTGATTTTTATTGCACGCATTGTGTTTTACGTGAAATTTTGGTTCAGAAACATGTATCCGAATGCTTAAATTCGTGCCTTATCTAGTCGTCCATTTACTCCTTACCAAGATTTTCAATGTTTCTTGATGTGTGATTACAACCTCCCGTTCACGTAAAAAAAGTCTACTAGAGGCAAAATGCGCAATAAACGTTCCATTAGTAGTCTCTGTAGAATGAAAATATAGCAATCTCCGTGCTTCGGTTCAGCTGCTGCAAGTTGCTACCACTTGGAACAACCAGAGGCGGGACAAGAACAGTGCTCGATTGAGAAGCCTGCCGAAACTGTAGTGTGCAATTGTGAGAATTCAAAAATTTATGCGACAAAATAAACTAAACACGTTGATAACTTAGTTAGGTAACAATTTCAGTCATTTTTGCGGTGCGATTCGTCTTCTACGTGAGATTTTGGTTCAGGAACTTGCATCAGAATGCTTAAATTCTTTTCTTGTCTGCTGGTTTCTTGGAAATCCTAAATTCGCCTTCAATTAGCCGTCTATGCAACATAACCGTCGTGACGCACGTAAAGTGGTATCACAATTTCACATTCAGATTACACAGTATGTTGAAGGCGCACCTCTTCATCCTATCTTGGTGGTTTTTTAGTGCTGATAACCAAAAACTTACACAATTTTAGAGTCTTCGATCGGGTTGCCAGTACGTAAAATGTATTGAGGACATAATTTTGCACTCTACCAAAATATTTTATTTGTCTGTGCGTCTTATTCCAGAAAAAAGGGTTCAAACGCTCGGTTCAGATCGCTGTTTTCAAGACTTGTTGTTCAAGTCAACATATTCTTTGACACTATAAATTATGAACGTTAATGATTGCTTATGAGAGTTTTTTATAATCCCTATTTTAACTCTCCGTTCTATTTCTTCGTCCTTTGCAAACATCATCATCCCTGAACTGATATCCAAGAGACAAATGCGATGGAAATTCGAAACCGAAGATTCTCCTTCAATCAGCCGATTATGTATAATGACCATCGTGAAGCACGTATAGTGGTATTACAATTTCTCATTGAGATTACACGCTGTGTTGAAGGAGCTCCTCTTTATGGCTCTTCTCTGAGGCTTTTTAGTGCTGAAGGAAGGAACTAAGATTGCTAGGCAGATTGTGCGTTACAGGTTGTATATTAGATATTTCTACAGTTCTCAAAGTATATTCGTACAATTTCCTTAACAACGTATCTACTTAATTATGATTGTATCCTTTTTTGAGCCATATACGCATTCTCTCGCTATAGCGAAGAGAGCAGCAAGTGTTAAATTTTCGAAATCGTGCAAGTCCTTCTAAATTCGTCGAATCTCTTTTAGATGAAATCACTGAAATAACTAAAACAGCAAATTAATCTTAATTGTAAAAGAACGAGACACATGAGAAAGCCGTAAGTGTGCAAAAAATAATTAAGTTTCAGGCAATATAGCAGTAGGTGACATTATTCCTCCAGGGAGTCAATGAAAACAGTGCTGTAAAGTAAAGTATACCTCCATCTCCTGCCAATTTCTATTCTGAAAATGTGTTTGCTGGTGTCCACGACGCAACCACGAAAGCATGCTGAATATAGCACTTACGGCTGTCTTACTTAAAAATAGCCTGACATGTAAAAGAAAAATATCCTTTTCATTTAATTTAAATAAAATCGGTCGATTTTTATTCATCCAAACGATTACTAAGAGGCTTTTGCATGATTAGTAGCAATTTGACAAAGAACGGAGGCTTCTTCCAATAAAATTTTCCGGTCAGAAGTTTCTGAGCCCGTTTTCTCAAAACTTCATTTTTGCACTTACGGCTCTCTTCGCTATCACGGCAGCATTGGACAACGCTGGAAACAACCTCGGGAACTTGCTCGGGTGTACTTACAAGTTCAAAGTCTAGGGTCATCATTGGACTCCTTGATCCCGCTAACGTGTCGGCCACTGTGGCAGTACTTGTGTGGGGTCTATTTCAACAAGCTACAGGTTGCTTCCCACCCTCAGTTGCATATTCACCCTCGTTTTCACTTTGCTTATTGACTTATGGTTCGCCCAACGCCATAACCGCAGTCTTGTTAATGAACCCAACATTAAATTAACAACCCCCATCGCCCACCCTCCCTTCTGGTAATATAGATGAGGAGTTTTGTGCAACAAGTAAATGTCAGTGGTGTTTCCTGCATATTGGCGATGAGACTACAAAACCACGTAGATCGGTATACATATAAAGTTGCATATTTTTTGTGATGTTTGAGTTGATAGATAATTGGACGTGTAGAAATCAACAGGAACTATGTCTATGCCAGGCTAATGGACCACATTTCGTAATACGGAACTAAGGTTTCTAACTAATTTCAGGAACAACATATAAGCCATTCAAATATTTTCATAGAGGGACTTTTTTATGAATGAGTCAAAAGTTGTAGTTCCTTATTGCTAAAAGTGGTCCAAATAGTCAAATAGGCATTTTGAGGTGTCAGGTCAAATAATTTTACGTTGAATGGAACGGAATAAAATAAGACTTCGCTTCCTGTAGAAAAGCATTCACTATGCAACTTGGCAACGTCCAGGGGTGATTGTGATGATTTTCAGCTCTTAAAGGAATATTCGTCTCAAAATCTACAGGATACGTTGAAATGTAGAATTTTTACTATTTTGACGGTTAAAATTCGAAAGAGGAGTTGTACAGTAACATTCAAAGTTCGTAGATTTGATGAATTTTTTCCTTCAATATATTCAAAACTCCTCTCTTGAGCTCACATAATACGTTCATTCTGATCATAGTTATTGGAATTTCCTACGTTACTTTGTTGATTTTATATTTACATTACTTACAAGATACATATAGGTAGAGTGTGACAGTATGAGGCAATAACTGTGCTTTAACTTGAATATAAAGTGAGATGATTGTACCATAAATTTAAGGAAATTAAAATAAATACAAGTAACAGTGTTATTAAATGTTGTATATTTAAATGCATTAAGGGATTAGAACTTCAGGATTTTGGCCAGAAGTATTAGTTTTAGTAACAAGTAAAATAAAATTAAGAGCTGCACGGTTCGTTCAGTGTTGAATTTCTAGAACATCAAACCATTTAATGAACTTCTGAAAGTTTACGACGAGCATTACTCATTAACATGACCCTCTCTTTTCACTTTCAAATTCTCTGAAAAGCGTTGTAAATGGAAAGGGCTTAGAGGGTTCACAGATTTGCATAAAAGCTTAGCATAGTTGCCCGTGGCTTACAGTCAATTATTAGTATGATTATTTTTACATAGATCTCAAAAACATGTGTATGAAACTATTTTAAAAGCTTGATGAAGTGATTGAAAAATGACTTTAAACTTTGATGCTATTTCATGACTATAACCAAAACATTTAAAATACTTATAAAGAAGATTAAAAAATGATTTCAGAGCTTATTAAAACCATACACGTACTTCACCAAGATTTATCAAGTTTAACGTTTAAAGGTAGTTTGTGAATATATTTTAGTTTTCCTAGTTTTGGAGAAACGCTTCGATGGCCAGAGTGCAAAACAAACTGTGGAAATATCTAATATACAACCCGTAACGCACAATCTGCCTAGCAATCTTAGTTCCCTCCTTCAGCACTAAAAGGCCTCAGAGAAGAGCCATAAAGAAGAGCTCCTTCAACACAGCGTGTAATCTTAATGAGAAATTGTGATACCACCATACGTGCATCACGACAGTCATTTTGCATAATCTGCTAATTGGAGGAGAGTCTTAGGTTTCGAATTTCCAACGCATTTGTCTCTTGGATTTCAGTTCAGGGATGATGATTTTTGCAAAGAGGCGGAGAAATAGAACGGAGAGTTAAAATAGGGATTATAAAAAACTCTCATAAGCAATCATTAACGTTCATAATTTATAGTGTAAAATAATATGTTGACTTAAACAACAAGGCTTGAAAACCGAGCGGTTGAACCCTCTTTTCTAGAATAAGACGCACAGACGAAAAACATATTTTCGTAGAGTGCAAAATTATGTCCTCAATGCATTTTACGTAATGGCAACCCGATCAAAGACTCTAAAATTGTATAAGTTTTTGGTTATTAGCACTAAAAAACCACCAAGACAGGATAAAAAGGTGCGCCTTCAACATACTGTGTAATCTGAATGTGAAACTGTGATACCACTATACGTGCGTCACGACGGTTATGTTGCATAGACGACTAATTGAAGGCGAATTTAGGATTTCCAATAGACCAGCAGACAAAGTAATAATTTAAGCATTCCGCTGCAAGTTCCTAAACGAAAATCTCACGTAGAAAACGAATCGCACGACAAAAATGACTGAAATTGATACCTACTTAAGTTATCAACGTGTTTAGTATATTTTGTTGCAAGAATTTTTGAATTCTAACAATTGCACACTACAGTTTCGGCAGACTTCTCAATCGAGCAATGTTCTTATCCCGCCTCTGGTTATTCCAAGTGGTCTAGCAACGTGCAGCAGCTGAACCGAAGCACGGAGATTGCCGTTGCTATATTTTCATCCCATAGAGACTACTAATGGAACGTTTATTGCCTCTGGTAGACTTTTTTTCCATGAACGGGATGTTGTAATCAGGCATCAAGAAACATTGAATATCTTAGTAAGGAGTAAATTACAATAATTTTCAGGACATTCCGTCAACGATTTCTTGTCTGCGCACCTGATTTGTCTAGTAGTTTACGTTCACTTGTGAAATTAGCAGCAGTGACTTGGTCCAAGGGTATGTTGTTGAGGTGATTCATTTTTTGAATGAAATGTTACTCTCTTCTTTTGAATCATCTTTTCAAATTGTCATTGGTGAATATTTGGTTTTATTTCTATCCTAAAAATTATCAATATAAAATAAACCTTATATAAACCCTTTTTTTATTTTTTTCTTCTTTTTTTCCTTCTTTAAATGAAAATAGCATTTCATTCAAAGAACATTTTTAAAACGTGGCTAATATATTGAAAACCTTTTCAAAGCGATGGCATCGATATCAATCCCAATGAGCCGTAGTCGTGTTGAAAGAAAGTATACAAAAATGAATAAAAGAGGAAAATAAACCAAGATACATGCAATCTTCGGTTTTAGCCCATTTGTACATCGATCTCTTAGAGTCAAGTTTGTCCAATTGTGAGCATTTGGTTGTGCGTACAACATGTTGCAGCACTGTAATAGCACAAAATATAAAAGATGATATTTAAGGGCTTTGCAAATCATTAAAGACACGGATCCACCTTAATAGTTACAAACACATTATGTTTTCCTTTATTACATGTTTTTGTGTAATCAAATTAAATGAGAATAATCCATGCACGGTGTGCAAACATTTCATAATCATGAGCTAAAAAATGCTGACTCCGTGAGTTTAAATATTAGAACCAAACAGAAGCGGCGTGCGCACTGGCCCCTACAAACCTAAGGGGATACTTCAAGCATTGCGCAATGCTTGAAGTATCCACTTAGATTTGTAGGCGTTGGCCGGCCGCGGCCGCAGCGTAACACGGCGCCACATATTTCCACAGCGGTTTTTCAAAATTTCTGCTTCTAATTTATATTTCCGAAAAAAACAAGCTAACTTCGTAATAACTTGAAATCCATACGAATTTTCCTACTGAGAGAGAAGAAAATTCCTTGAAGTTTTCGTGAAATGACGTTCCCTAGTTTCCCAATACCATGAAAAGAAGTCTGAAACATTACAAACGGAGACTCGAGGTAGATTCGATACGTTCTATTGTTTTTAAAATGTTTTAAGACAAGTCTTTCAAGTTACATTGCTCAATAGACGCGGTTTTTTTGGATCACATTAAACAAGAAGGAACCAAGCCGCATCAGCTATAGCCAAATTTAATTCGGCAATTCAAATTTAAACGTGAAATCGGTTATGCGGGTTTTTTTGTGCATACATATATTTTAGTGAATTTCTGCAGATTACGAAGCAAATTCCTTGAAACGTTCTCTTCTCAAAAATCAAATTGCCCTTTTATCTTTGGCAATGGCTGATCAGTGGCGCTCGTAAATGATTGATTATCAGTATTTCTCCATTTGAGACTATAGTAAAAGATCGATTATTAAGGCGTTCGTTGGGAACACCTTATTTATCGATCCTTTCCCATAGGTTTAAATAACAGATCAATCGATACATCGCAAAGCACGCCACGCCACCGTGGCTGATATGGCTCGGTTCCTTTCTGCTAAACGCGGTCCAATTAGGGCACGTGCCATTTAATACATATTCTCCCAATATCCAGCACAATACGCGACGGAGTTGGCGTTATCCTTTTTGAGCGATTGGCCATTGTTTTGGTAAGTTGCGCTGGTTTCAATATATCACGCGCTCGATTAATTTGCGCGAGCCCCTGCCGAATAATACGAAGCCCTCGTGATATAAGGACATAAGTGCACTTCGCGATGAGCTCCATCATCCATGTAACTCAACGCTTACCCGGGCTCATCTTAAAGAGCAGTTACGTGCTTTTGTCAGCCGGGCGACGAGTTCTGCGAATTAATTTCGTTAAATTTTCGTGTCCAATCACTCGTGGATAATTTTTGGCGCGGCACCCGGCGTCCAGGGGAAGTCCGTCAAACGCTAATTGTTAATTCCCCCTGAATTTTAATCGGCAAATTGATTCGAATAACGGTGTTTTAGTCAGCTCGCCTCGAAGTTTCATTCTCCGGGTGACGTGTTGAATACGAGCCAGTTTTAACATGAGGATTTTCCAGTGGCGAGGCGTGACTGATCGATAATCGGTACTTCTCCATGTGCAGCTATGGTAAAGAATCGATTGTGAAGGTGATCGTTGAGAACACTCTGTTATCCAATTATAACAGGAATGGTATCTAAAAATAAGAATCCATTCGATTAATAACTAAATTCGCGAGGCCCCTTCATTTTCTTGGTCAGGCAATAAGGGCACCCTGTGACTCCTGTGAGCAAGTTTGTTGCCATCCAGGCGCACAGTGAATTGAGTCAGTAGGAGAGGTCGGACAACATTTCTTCCGTGCTAGCAAGAACGCCGTAAATCCATCAAAATTTTCCCTCGTTTTTAGGGACTTAACACTTTATGAAATAAAAACTGTTTTACCCATGAATCTCAAATTTCTAGTTTAAGTTCTTGATAGTATTTGCGAGAGAATTCTGGAAAAACATTGTCCCAAGGTGCACAAGTTTTTCTGCTACGATACACTGTTTTCAAAAAATGTAAAATGGCGTTTACGGCGTTTTTGCGTTGCACGGCAGATTTGAAAACTGTAATGCTTTTAACTCCCTTTTTACAAATGTCGCGTCCGTAGACGGAGTGAAAAAGAGGGTTCGGAGGACCGTGAAAAAGAGAAGGAGAAAACGAGAAAAAATAACTAAAAAGAAAGAAGGAGGATCATCTCGGGGACAGAACCCAAGGCAACTAGGCGTACCGCGTACCTAGGCATCCCACCACGAGAAGAAGAAAGGAAAATACTGAGACGATGATATAGACAGGAGATCAAACAACGAATAATAATAACTAAAGGGCAAAGAGGAAAATAAACTTCCCAGGGAAAACCGTCCTGGGGAAATGAGCTTCCCAGGGAAAACCGTCCTGGGGCAAATAGGGGAATGTGCGTCCCTAGGGTCTTCTCAGGGTATGTGCTTCCTGAGGAAAATGGAAATCATACCACGGAAAAACGTCGTGGCGAAAAGATACCTACAATGAGAAGTGACGTCGAGCGTACCGCGGGAGAGACGAGATCTGCTGCGCCGGCTGGAAGCTGAGTGCTGGCCCACTCGTCCACGGGCTGCGGTCCGGCCACCGCGAGGCATGGTTGCGCAGAAAAGCTGCGCCGATGTCGGCGCGCGCACTGCGAAAAGCTAAGGCGGCGCGGGTGACAACGCGGGGAGAGAGGAGAAGGTGGGCAGCGCGGTAGAAATAGCGGGAAGAATGAACTGAAAATATATCCACTAAAAATGACAAATAAAACTATCCTTTGGGTCTGAAAACCCAACAACAAAATTTTGATGTTCTAAAAGAGTTTCCATTAGTTTCCTCGTGAAATGTTCTCCTAGAGGCACCCTTTGAACTTTAAAATGTAACGAAATAAACATCAACGTTTGTAGTTTTAGTCAAAAATTTCATGCCCGACCTCTCTAATTGACTTAATTCACAGTAAGGCGTTGTGGAAGAAACAAATGATTCGAGAAAAAAAAACCGAATTGTTATACTGAAATCAAGAGCACTCTATCAGTGGCGTTGCGTGTTTTGCGATATATCGATTGATCTGCCATTTAAACATATGGAAAAAGGATCAATTAACAGGGTGTTCGCAGCGAACACCTTAATAATCGATTCTTTACCATAGGTTTAAATTACATAACAATCGATATATCGCAATTCTCACCATGTCACTGCACTCTGTTACTCGCACTACGTCTTCAAATCTGAAAGCGAAGCGCACACATTTGGAATAATCATTTCCTCCACTTTTCAATACGACCACAAATTTTTAGCCCTTTTTCGGAATGGAAATACTTAACAGCTGTGAACGAGACTTCAACGGAGACATTCTACGGTCACTCGGTGTTGACAAAAGGGCCCAAGCACATTTTGATTTGAGCTCTGAAAAGCATTGAGTTACATAGAACACAGGGCTCATCGCATAGTGTGGTTACGTTCTTTTAACAAAAGGGCGAAGATACGACGGAAGTACGACAAGGTAGGATCTCGAAAGGAAGAGAATACTAAAGGGGACCGTTGAGGAGATAATAGCCCCCTGTAATAGGACTGGCAGGGGAAGTCGAGATAAAAATGAACGGGAATGAAAGAAGCTGGGAATGCTGCACGCAAGCTTTTAAAACACAGCCGGCGGGATATTTTGGCTTTCAAACCTATAGAGCTAGCCTCCCTCTGCACTCGAGAAAGAGGTAAGCCAGGCTTTAAGTAATGTGACTCTGTAGAAGTGGGCTCCAATTGGAGCTGTAATCGTGAGTGAAAGTGTGAGATGGGCACGTAATCGGCAGAGAGCATATTGTCACCTAACCGGGGGAAGAAGCGGTGTTGACATGGTTGTTTTGAAAAACCTGATTTTCGTGGAGAAAATACAGGGCTCTCCTTTTGTTCGGGGGAAAAAATATTGGACGGTTCATCATAATTGGATCGCACATAGCGAAAAAAAACCAACGCAATTATGGAGTTTTCGAAATTGTGCAACTTCCCCTTTTCTTTTTAAAATACTTTATATACCAGGGTGTCTACTAAAACAGGCTGGTCGAAAATAAGTACTTTTACAGTACTTTTTCAGTGCATTCTCGAGAAATTCAGTACCTCCTCCAACGGGAAAATTACATGCATTTTCAGCAACTCCATTAGACGAAATTAGAAAAATTTCAAAAATTTGAAGTTGCGACAAAAATGGCAAAAAATCTAAAAAATTCTGGAACTTCTTTGCGGGATTTCCGCACTTTTTCAGTGCTTCCAAACTGCCCTTAAAAAATCAGTACTATTTCCGGACTTCCCGGAAATTCCAGACTTGCAGACACCTTGTAGACGTGCAGTTTTAAAATTTACGCAATTATCAACCTTTAAGTTAACAATATTTTGGTGGGAAGCAAAAACAATTTGCTATTCTAAGAGATGTTTTCGACATTAAGAGTAGACATCGTTTTTACAACACTGTAATTGCGTTGGTTCCTTTTTGCTAAATGCGATCCAATTGAGGTCTTCCATGAGTGGTAAATTTGAGATTTAAGTACTTTTCCTTGCAAGAAATTTCGAGAGAAACACTATGTGCCATCCGTTTTCTTTGAGATAAATTCAAAAACTCAAGAAAAGGATTCACAGTTACGCTATCCAAGGATTCACCTCTGTATCGAGTTGAACTCTGCAATATCCCGAACAAACGGTTTCAAGATATTCCGTCGACGATTTTTGGTCCACGCACTTGTTCTGTTAAGTGGTTTATGTCCACGTGCAGAAAAGGCAACAGTGACTTGGTCCAAGCGTTATATTTTAGTCCGTATGTAAAATTTATTGACAATATCGAAATGAGAAAAATTGAGAGGGAAGAGGGTGTTGTAATATTGACTTATCTTCTAAATGAAATGTTACTTTTTCTCTTATAATTCATCTTTCCAAATTGTCATTGGTCAATATTTGCTTTTATTCCTATTCTTGAAATTTTCGATATAAAATATACCTTATATGTACCATTTTTTTAAATGAAAACATCACTTCATTTTAAAAACATTTACATTTTTAAAACCTGGCAAATATTTCTAAAACCTTTTCCAAGCGATGGCATCGATATTAATCTCAATGAGCCGTAGTTGTGTTGAAAGGAACGATATAAAAATGAACAAATGAAGGGAAAAACTAAAAAGCGCGAAATCTTCGATTTTAGCCCATTTTTACATCGATATTCCAGATTCAAATAAAGCCAATTTTGAGCGCTTGGTTCCACAATAAAAACACAAAATATAAAAGAACAAATTAAAGTGCTTTGGAAATCATAAAATCAAACACGGAGCCACCTTAATATTTACTAAACTTTTATTATATTTTCCTTTAATACATGTTTTTTCCATCAATTTAAGTAAGAATAATCCATGCTGAGTGTGCAAACATTTCAAAAGCATGAGTTAAAAAACATTGACTCCGCGAGTTTAAATATTAGAGCCTAACATAGAGCAGAGCGCCGCGCGGAGAGCGCTGCCGGCGCGAAAAGCGGACTGGCGCCTACAAACCTAAGGGGATACTTCACGCATTGCGCAATGCTTGACGTATCCCCTCAGGTTTGTAGGCGCCAATGCGTTGGCCAGTCGCTCGCCGCGCCGCAGCGTGTCACGGCGCCTCAAGCAACTATTTCACCACAGAGATGTTGCACAGTATCATACGAAATTGAAGACGCTCCAACAAGTTCAGAATGACAGGCATCCTCTAAGAGTACGGAGCTTTCCTCGCAAAATAGATCAAGATACTATGCAGAGAGTATCGCAAAGATCAACTGCAAAATAAGGACATTGAAAAAATCGCACCGATAACGGTTGAACATTACTTCAAGCTAGAGAGCAAACAAACGCAATTCGACTGTTTTTACTCTCAGCGAATGTTGAGACGCGAAAGAAACTAAGGTAAAGACTCTGGGAACCGCGATCAGGGAATACAGGGATTTCTCATCGATCCCCTGATAAGAGGGCATAACTCGAATGTCTCGTGAGACTCAAAGAGCACGGAGTTAAACGCCCGGCAGGGATCATCCCAACGCGGGCTTGAGTCCCTTTCCGGCACAGCGACGTCTTGTAAGAAGTCCCGCCGGATTAGGATATCCACCCGACGGCCGACGCACAGTAGAACGAGTCTTTGGAAGAAATCGGACATGAAATTTTGGAATTTTTATTTCGTATAATTTTTGTATAATTTTACCTGTACCTCGTCACAATTTTAATGTTAAGGGGTGCTTTTTATAGACAATTCCTTGAGAAAACCGATGAAACTACTTTTAAAATATCAACTTTTCATATTAATGAAAATATACGTAAATGTTTTCAAAATATGTCCGACCTCTCCCGTTGAGTCGATCCACCGTGCGACGTATGGCAGTGAATCGACGAGAGAAAAAACAAGGGGATGGTTCCAACACTGCCGTGCTAAGGAAAGACGCCGTATGAACCTTCAAGCGTTGCTAAATTTCATTTGGTAAATCACGAATTTTCGGGAACATACATAAATATTTTTCTCCCAATTTTTCAGATAATTCTGATCGCAATTTTACCTAAACCTTCTGAAATATTCAAGGAAAAATATTCATAACTTTCCTCAAAAATACATGATTAATTTTAGGAAACCAGGCAACTCTCGAATGTTCATACGGCGTTTTTCCAACACGGCAAAACAACATGCGGATTTTGGAGGGCGTTCACTGTACGAACCTTTTTATTTATTTTTGCTGGGAAATAATTGAATTATTATTCAAGACTAAGGGCCGCGCCCGCGGCCGCCAACCATTGAAAAATAACGAAACGAAAAAAACCGTAAAACAACCATGCTCAAGTTAGTTAAGAGATGCATGGATTCAAAACGCGTCGGGTGCCCGCGAATGAAACCGTATTCATATCTGATTGCAACATTATGCACCACTTTTTAAGTTTTATTTGCGGACATTGTTTTTGAACAGCTAAACACAGTTTTTCTGAAGATTTTCCTCGCAGTTTTCTAGATGACCTCAAAAATAAGCATCGAAAATCTCGACGCAATAAATCGTTACAATGCGGATACATATTTTCCCTTTGATTTTGGTAAAAACCGAAGCAGATAGTGAAAAATAATGACACGTAATCCTAGTTTTATAGTGGTTTCAGCGTCGAGCGAGCCAGGGAAGGGAACGCCGGGAGTCATCTTTGCAGTGTGACGCTCCTTTAACCCAGATAGTGGCAATGTGCCCCCGTAGTCGAATATTTACCGCAAATAACTCTCGCATTACGTTTGGCGTAGTGCGAGAAGTATTCCTGCAGTCCTGCAGGCGTTGATATGTGCTCGACGCCGACCGCATCGTGTTTGGCGCGATTATTCAAACTCGCGATAGGATAATCGCGGCATCGAACAATGAGGCTTAAAAGGCCGATGCTGTATGAGCATTCCAACGTTGCCTAGTTTCTCCTGATAAAATATCTTTCTGAGAAAAAAAGAGCAATGCTGCAAAAATGGCAACAAAGGAGGAAGTGATAACTGTTTAAAGTAGGTGACGGTCCTCCCTTCCATCCGCGGCTCCTAACATTTTTGAGACTTTTTGAGCCTCTAGGTTGCCAGGTTGGGCAATGAAATACAGATATTTTATAAAGGTTTAAATGAGGAAAATAACCGATTTCCATTACAACCTGATAACAACGGGCAGCCTCCATGAGGCCCGGTGTCCATACTCTCCTCATAAAGGCGCCGTGGCTTGGGAAAAGGACTTACGGAACTTTAATTTGTTTGGAAAGAGGATGGCCCGGCCGGGACGGAGTTTGAGCCTTTGTGAGCTGATGACTGGCGGAAGAACCGGTGAAAACTCGCGGGAAGGAAGTTTCATAATGGTCGAGAGTATACCGCCTCGTTAAGGAAGAACGCCGTAAGAATCTTCAGCCGTTGCCTTATCTCCTCCAATAAAAAACGAATTATCCGAGAAATTCAACGATATTTTTCTCCCAATTTTAGAGAGACTTTTAGCCACAAATTCATCTTTAATTTCCGCAAATTTCGAATGAAATGATGCATCTCTTTTCTCGACTGTAAAAATTTTAACGGAGTAAATCTGGCAACGCTAGGATGCTCATACGATGTTTTTGCTCAACGCGGCAGTGCAGGACAGTGAAGGCATGGAAAGTAATTATGAGTTAGTTCACAAGCGAGAGCTTTTTTCTCATGCTTGTCGAATCATACGCTGCGTTGGTCTCCAGAGCTTTCGGCGCTTTCGAGGGTCGACGATAGTATCGTTATCGATGTGCTTTGATCGATAGATAACGTTGTAAAAATAGGTATAATTTGGTCGAGATCGCTCGATGACGATTCGACGATTCCTCCATTTCCTCTTTGTTGTCCAGATGTTTTTAACAAAGGTATCGAAAACTGATTTGATGGGCAAAGCTCTCGAATGGGCATTGAATGGACCTCTGGCTCGGCTGTACACTTGGACTGCATTTTGCAATTTGGAACTATAAATTCTGGCCCGGTATAAAAACAACGTATGTATCATTAGTTTCCCTATGCACATAAGTGTTTTCTCAGATGAACCAGAATTTATAGTTCCAAATTGCAAAATGCAGTCCACTTGAACTTCAGGCAAGACGCAATGGGCCTGTTGCAAACTTCAGTTGGAGCAAAGATTGGACTTATCTCTTACAAAAAGTGGCACAAAAATCACGATGGGAGCATCAGGAAAGCCTCAAATACGCTGCTCCTAACTTCACAGTTACACTAGAAAAAAAAAACTCATTGGATCTAGAGTCCAGACTCTTGAAAACATTGACAAGAAAAAGGACTCTTGATTCAATCAGATTTGAGCTTAACTCAAAAGGAAAGCCGCTCAAATTAAGAGGCTTGGTTCTTGATTTAAGCTTAAATCTGATTGAGTCAAGAGTATTTTTTCTTGTCGATGTTTTTAAGAGTGTGGACTCTAGATCTAATGTGTTTTTTCCAGTGTAGCCTAAGAAATATGCGTTTTTTAACTTCTTGATTCAAAAACGATACCAGTTTAAAACGATACCATTCACTGCAGTTTTTGAAAAAACTGAAATATTAGTGGATGAATCACTAACTAGCCTTAAAATGTACTCCGTGGAAAATTCACGGCTCCAATCCAATTTTTGCATCAAAATGTGAATCTAGGCTTTCTCTTTGCCACGAGGCTCCATTAATTTTAAAACTTCTAAAACACGAACCTCTCGAAAACATTAGATCTCTGAAAGGTTAGTGACATTATGTTGGGTGATGTTATGATGCGCTCTGTGAAAAACAATGCTAGAGATTCATTTAATATAGGAGGTAAAACTCAACCAGGTGGCTTTATAATCAAGGTCGGAGTTAAAAGCTTCACAACTACTCTCTCAGCTTAGGGAAGTTTAATTTTAGGTTTAAGTGAGTTTAATGCACACTCAAATATGCTCTCCTTATTTGGTAATAAGAGAAAGAGGGGGGGGGGGTAAAAAAAAGCATTTTCAAAAAAATTGCCTTTCACACTGTGAGCAGTTACCGGTTGACACATCGCACTCGGCATTGCAACTTAATAATTTGACTTCGTAGGAAATTTGTTCAATGCTCCTATCTGGAATTGATACAGCTGCCAAAGTGAAAGCAGAAAATACTGCCGTGCTAAGGAAGAACGTCGTATGAACATTCGAGAGTTGCCAAATATCCCCGAATAAAACATGTACTTTTGAAGGAAACTAGGCATATTTCTCCTTGAAATTTTCAGACTTTTTACATAAAATTACGAACAAAATCCTCTTAAAAATTTGAGAAAAAATACTCACACATTTTTCTGAAAACTCGTGATTTGTCGAAGGAGATTTGGCAACGCCTGAAGGTTCATACGTCGCTCTTCCTTAGCAAGGCAGAATACAAGATCCGTCGCGCCCGGAATGAGAGTGAAATCATGACAACAAACCATGCTAAGGGTGAAAAACAATAAAATTGATACGGAAAAAGGCTAAAATATTACTCAAATGATTTTTGATCTTCCGAAGGAAAATTGACCTTAACTTTTTGCAAATGCATGGAGGCAGAAAATCTGGAAAATTTTTTCGCAAGTTTCACCCTAGGAGGTAAAAAATTAAAGGAAATTCCGGGACAAAAAGTCTTGGGCTGTAGAAAACGCGGTTTTAGTTTTTGATCGAGCTAAGGGAAACGTTTTCCCGGAAGATAAGGCCCCTTCTCGAATTCGGTCACATATTATTACGTTATGCTTTAAGTTGCTTTACGTTATTCTTCTGTAAACTGGCAATGTCGCACAGTTTCATGGAGCATTACGACTTTCTGACATCTGGTTCAGGTCTAAAAGTGCGTTAGGTTCCACAAAAAGTTAAGAGCTCTGTCAAGCATATACTATAACTCATGTTTCACAACGTATAGTACGATATGAAGGTCTAAAAAACATTGAATTAGAAAGCAGGTAAAAAAAACTCAGCAAAAAACTGAAATCTTACGCAAGTTCAATGAAAATGTGCAGATTTCAGAGCCATTTCGAGGAGAGAAGTTTGCGTCAACTGAAAATTTCCTTTTGCACTGAGGATAATATTCATCTTTGAATTCTGAACATAGACCTTGAACTCTTCACCCAAAGTGGAGACTTTTTCTTTGCAATCTCTTTCCGAAAAATTTACTCAGTTCCTCAGATCTTTCAGCATTAAAACACTACAAAAGAATAGAGAGGCAGAAAGTGTCATAATTATTTCCTCATACTCCTAGCAATAAAAAAGGCTTAAAATGCCTTCTAAACTATGAAAAAGTTCGTCACCCTTTTGATATTCGTCCGAATTTTTTTAATGGCACCATTTCAAACGGAATTTGCCTCTCTTCCCCGAATACATGATCGAGCAAGCTTTTGCCGAACCCTACTTGGTGCTTAACCTTTAACCCATTGACTTAAACTGAAGGATCCATGCGGTCTAGGCTGGGCCAAATCTGAAGAGACGGCTGGGATTGTCAATTCGAAACTTCAATTGTTTGCATTACTTCCGTGTGACCAACCTATTATGTCTTATTATGTATGGTAATTTATTGCTTTGTTACAGTATTTGCATATTATTATACGTTTGATCATGAAATAACCTCAACATTTTCTGATTTTCGCTAATTCTGCGATTTTCGGGACTTTGACAGCAATAAACAACAATAAAAAATCATTTTATCTCAGGTTTTCACCATTTTACTCAAATTTTGTGTTGTGAATGCTTATTACATCGATTTACAATCTCAGAGAAGGAGTTTTAGGATTATTTTGAAGTGTTCAAAATCATCAATTTTCGCCAAATTAAATACTAATTCCTGGCCTGGCAGGAACAATTAAATCATAAGTCAACGGGTTAAAATGCTGTCATCCTGAAGAAGAACGCTACAGGAGCCTCCAGACGTTGCCGAATTTATTTAGATATAGAACGGATTTTTTTTGGAAAACTTGTAAATATTTTTCTTCCAATTTTTCATAGAATTTTACAATATACTTGATGTTCGGGATATCTGGATATCTGGACAGGATATCATGACATCAGAAAACATACATAAGTCCCCTAAAAATAAACATTGAATGAAGGGGGGGGGGAGGTGGCAACTCCCAAATGCTCAGGTCAGGTTACGTTCATTCATCGCACGGCAGTATAATAAGATAAACTTGGCTCCGTTTCAATCAGCGTTAGTTACTTTTTGGACTCATTTTTTGCCTATTAAAAATTAATGACCATGTAACTATAGACGTGACTTAATTAACGCTCTCGTTTTTACGCCTTTTTAATGCGGTGAAAAGGGAACCTCTACGAAAAAAAGTAAGTGTGTGGGTTGGCGATTGTTTGCGTGGGCGGTAATCTGCGGAGGAGCTGTGTCGTCAGAGCAGGGATCCCGTGATTATAATGACATGTCTTTATAACTAAGCCGTGTGAGAGGGTTGGCATGACATAACACGGAGAATGAGCGCAGAGATTTTATGGACTTCGTACACTTATACGGCGATACATAAACAACAGGAACGCGTGAATCGATTTTGTCGTCTCGACATTTCCTGGCTAGCATTTAGCATTCGCATTTGACATTCTAACTTTACGCGTCAAAATTACCGCTTCTGGATTAATTTTTTAGAGAATGTCATCATATTATTATATTTCGTAGCAAATTTTCAGAGGATATACTCGGTTAAAAATTTTCCAGCGGAAAACAGGAAGAATTTTTCCTTTGAACTTTGAGGGAACTTCATTCGAAAAATAATCTAGTTCATCTATAGTTTTCAAGAAAAACTTTTCCAAAATTTTCTGTGAGATACCCACTTAATAAAGGGAAATACGGCAACCTTCGGTATGACTGTCCGTGTGTCTGTCTGTCTCCGAGCTCATTTCAAGCGCGTCTCATTTAACTTTCGGGTAATTATCAACGAAGAAACAGTTTTTATACGCGTTCAAAGTTTTATACGTCGATTAATCGATTACTCGATTGTGAAGTTATGAAAAATCTAAAAAGAACTTAGCTGACTTAAGACGTATTAATTTTTGCTCTCACGGCATTGCCATTTCAACTCGCCTCCGGTCGATTAAATTTAATAAGTAAACTATCCGAGGGAACATTGAATCGCTTCCTTATCTGGTACCCGAGGGCCGGAGATGTCAGCTTGTTTATCAGTGTTCTATTCATAAGAGGCAGTTTCGTGGTGAAATTTTGTCGAAAAATTCTCCCACCCCGTCTCGGACTGGAAACCCTCGAAAAAGGAACAACCCACCTCAGCACTGAAAAAAATTCTCGGCGTTTTTACCAAGGTCCGGTGGTACCTTTACCATCTCACTTTTTTTACTAATTATTGGTAATTCCACCAAGACAGACTGGTAATCTTACCTAAAAACCGGTATTTTTACTGTTTTCTTCATGTAAGAATACCACTTTTATTGATAATCAGTTCCCGGTATAACTTTGCCATTTTATCTCGGTAATTCTACCACAGTCGATAAAAAATATTGGCGTTTTCACCAAAGTCCAGTAAAATTACCGAGAAAGTTCAATAATTTTACTGAGATTTCTCGGTAAAATTACCAATTCCATAAATGGTAATTTTACCAAGGAAAAACTGGGATCAAATAGAACCCTGAATTCTTGGTAATTTATTATCATTTTCTTTGTAAATACACAAAGATTTTTTTTTCAGTGTTAGCTTGTTAATCAGTGTTCTATTCATAAGAGACAGTTTCGTGGTAAAATGTCGAAAAATTCTCCCACCCGTCTCGGACTGGAAACCCTCGAAGAAGCAACAACTCACCCCCGTCATTCGCTTCACAGACCCGGAATCGCCCATACACTCGAGCGGTGATCCACCACGCGGTGCAGTTCATCCCTTCCGCGGTGAGTTGCATCCAGCCCCATTCCGGAGGATTATCGCACCGAAGTCGGATTGCAACCCCCCTCCCCCGCCGGCCCCTCGGCGAAATAAAAAGTACACAGAAGACAAAACGAGAACCCGGAGCGTAATCTGATCCGCTGTGCGTCTGCGGCGGGAAACGAGATTACCCGGCTTTATGAACCGGGGACCCCGGAGCCCGGCGGATGACGTCATCAAAGCCCGCTGCCCGGAAGAATGTACCTACTTACGAGATTGGCTCCGCGGACAAGACTCCTCGGGCCCCCGCGCTAATGGTTGCCCATTGTGTAGAATAACCGCGCGTCGCCAAAAGCGACTCCCGAAAAAGCTGTTTCGTCGCCGGCGCGGCGGCTAGATTCTAGAATGAAGATGTTGCATGTGTGATGAATTTGCAATTTGACTATTGATTTGTATGTAAAGTTCGCGAGAAACACGATGGTGCCACCGGTTTTCTCTGAAATCAACTCCGAAGCTCAAAAAAAACTCTCAAAGTGAGGCCAAAATGGAGGGGATATCCCACGCTATCCTGAGAGTCCACCTCTACATCAAAACAAATTCTTCATGCAAAGATAGGGAGCAAATACATCAGCAGGGTTCATCAGCAGTTTTGAAGTCCCCAAATAAAGTGGCAGCCCTGTCAATGTATTAGCTCCCTATCTTTGCATGGAGAGTTTGTTTTGATGTAGAGGTGGACTCTCAGGGTAGGGTGGGATATCCCCTCCATCTTGGCCTCACTTTGAGAGCTTTTTTTGAGCTTGGGAGATGATTTCAGAGAAAATCAGTAGCACCATCGTGTTTCTCGCAAACTTTTACTTAAGAATCAATGGTCAAATCGCAAATCCCTCACACATGCAACATTTCCATTAAAGGAGAAGGAAGAGGAGGGGGAGGGTTGAGAAAGATAGAATAATACTACCGTGCTAAAGACGTCACCTCCCAGCCAAAGTATCACAAGCACCATGCGACGTTTTTTTCCGCCGTCATTTTATTTTTTTACGAGGAATTTGTTGGTGGAATCTGTTTAAAAATGTTACCGAATTGTATCGGCAGCGCAATGGAAATGCAGTACAGTTTTCGAACAGCTTCGTTGACAAATTTCTCTGTAAAAAAGTAAAATGGCGGCAGAAATTTTTAAAAGTCGCATGGCGCTTTGTGATACTTTGGCCAGAAGGTGACGAGGAAAAACGCCGTATGAGCCTCCGCACGTTGCCAAATATCTTTCGATAGGATATAAATTATTTGGGAAATTTCTGCATTTTTGCCCTCCAATTTTGCGGAGACTCTTATTCAAAATCAGATCTACAATATCTAAAAATTTCAAGAGAAAATATTCATAACTCTCCTTAAAATAAACATTTTACTGGAGAAAATGTGGCAACTCTCGAATGTTCTTACGCCTTTTTTTCTCAATACGGCAGAGTAGGAGTGTGGTCAGGAGGAAAGCCCGATTTGAGGAAAGAAAAACGCCTTCAATTGAGAATGATACTGTGCAACACACGGAAGCTTGAATAGTTGTATCATTCCATTATTTACGATATTCCTGTGATTAAAGTTTAAATCCACCGGTAGAGAGGGAAAGCCTTCAGGCCTCTATAGACGATCAAATTCCCGAACCAATTCCGATCAAAGTAGCATCAAAGTGTCGGGAGTCATCAGTCTGAAATTCATAAATTTGCTTAATTTTAAAATGAAAACTTGACAGAAACGTTTCCTGTGGCAGGAAATGATGAATGATGGCACTCCTGTCTGATCTCACTTTGATCAAAAAAGTGCGGCCCGTCAAAATTTGATGGTAGATGGTGACCACCAGTCATCAGCATGTCTACTTTGATCGGAATTGGTTCGGAATTTGATCGTCTATAAAGGCCTTTCAAAGAGAGACATCACGGGCACCACTGCTGTGTTGCATGGGACAGAAGAAGCTGTAGAAATAAATTGTTGAGAAAAATATGTTATTATTGTTCTTTTGAGCGGAACATTTTATGGAACGAGTACATCAGCCCTCACAGAATCGTCCTTAACCATCCCAAACTTCACAATCTGAGTAAGTAATTTGTGCATTCAGAGCTACACGCTTCAAAAACATTCTGAATGTGATACACATGAGTTATTTCTGTTCTACCACTCCACGCGAAATGGAAATCAAACTGAGAGTAGAATTTATGTTTTAAAAAACTCATCACATTATTGGAGTTTCCGCGTAATTTTTAAGAGGATGAATGAATGAAACTTATTTTCAGGTTTATCGGACGTGACGGACGTAAATTGAACATAAATTGACTCGTACACGATTTTTCGACCAGAACAACCGAAACGTCTCAATGTAAGCGCTGCAACGCAACTTTTAATTTTTAATTTTATTAAATCCCCACGGGGGGAAAATCAAAGTGAATGCATGTGATTAAGGTTGCTCCGTCGTTCTTTTGTGTCGCGGTGGTGTTTCTTTTTATTTTCAGTTAGTTTTCATTATTCATTATTTACCCTCTCGCCGGATAATCTCTACGGTGCGACCCGGGGATCATGCAATTCTACCCGGGTTCACGCTTCGGTGCGGCGCACAGTAGATAGAAACATCGGGAACGGTGAGAGAAGACGTGGCAATTTGAACGCTTATATCTTCATCAATACGCAAAGTAGAAGTTTAAAAGTGGCTTCATGGGTTTTCTCGTAAAATGTTCTACATAAAGCATCCCTTAAAATTAACAATATAACGATATAAACGATACAATGGAGATGTTGCATGTGTGAGGGATTTGCGATTTGACCATTATTTCTTATGTAAAAGTTCGCGAAAAACACGATGTTGCCACTGGTTTTCTCTGAAATCATCTCCCAAGCTCAAAAAAAGCTCTCGAAGTGAGGCCCCAATGGAGGGGGTGTCTCTTCCTACCCTGAGAGTCCACCTCTACATCAAAACAAACTCCCCATGCAAAGATAGGGAGCAAATATATTAGCAGGGTTGCCACTTTATTTGGGGACTCCAAAACTGAAAACACGGCATCCCTGCTTATGTATTTGCTCCCTATCTTTGCATGGAGAGTTTGTTTTGATGTAGAGGTGGAATCTCAGGGTAGGGTGGGATATCCTCTTCATTGTGGCCGCACTCTGAGAGCTTTTTTTGAGCTTCGGAGATGATTTCAGAGAAAACCAGTGGCGCAATCGTGTTTCTCGCGAACTTTTACATAAGAATCAATGGTCAAATCGCAAATCCCTCACACATGCAACATCTCCATTTGTAGTTTTTAAAAGTTGTAAGTCCAATGGTTTGTCGTCCCCATGTCTCGGTTCACTGTGCGGCGCGCCATCGTCTCCTTTACTATTCCTTTTTTAGACGCATTCCCTGGGTCCCTTTCTGGAGTCTCTGCGATTTTTAATTAAAAGAAATGGAAGCTAATTCAAGATTACCATTTGGACGTATTTCGGATAAAAGGAGCTATGTTGGACGCAAATCCTATTTAGATAGGTCCTTTTAGCGTAGATACGTCCATTCGAGAGTGGGAAGAGACTCACCGCAGACGTGAGTTTTGACTCGAGGAAGTTGCGCGTATTTTTGAGAGCGGAGGGAGCTCCAGTCAACCCGACGTGAAAGTGGTTGAAGTTGCGAAAAGAATGAGAAAAAAGATTGAAAAAGAAGGATAAAACACCAGAATCTCAGCCGGAAATGCAGACAAAATGTGATGGGATCAAATAAAAGCGACGTATAAAGTTAAAAAGCACGTAACTTGGCTGTGAGATTTGAAGAATGAAAATTCGAAACATGGTCAGCACTTTTAAGTGTCGCTCAGATTGCGCGACTATTTCTTCCATTTACCGGGAAATAAGTAGCCTAAAAATATCAATGCTTGTGTAGAAAATATCGCCCAAAATTCAGAGAAAATGTCTGATAAAAAGTCAATAAAGCGTGAGGTTAGGGTCCTTTTACAGCGAGAAACCCCATGCACAATCTTAGCAAAACTTACAAGTGTTTACCAGATCAATAATTTACTTTTCGTTTCATCGTTTTCCAGGATAAAGCACGCAACTCAATTCTGAGGTTGCAAAATTGACTTAAGGACTTT
Organism: Bemisia tabaci; assembly: GCF_001854935.1. Classification (NCBI taxonomy): domain Eukaryota; kingdom Metazoa; phylum Arthropoda; class Insecta; order Hemiptera; family Aleyrodidae; genus Bemisia; species Bemisia tabaci. The sequence continues at coordinate 1,728,343 of NW_017547881.1, forward strand.
GATTTTTCACAAAATTATGAATGTGTGATTTCTGCCTAAAATTTTCCTGATCCGTGCAAGGAATCAGGAGACATATATCACTCACTAAAACCAATGATGTTTTTAGTTACAAATATCCAAAAGCCTCCCAGCGGAGGTGCAATTTACTTACAAGTTGGCATTTTGCAGCGTTGAAACGGAGTTATGGTCTTTCCATTGGGAACCGATTACTTTATAAACTTCGCTGTTTTATTTTTGTAAAAGAGACCGATGAACTTTCTTGTTTATAACTTTCGCAGTGTGCTATCTGTTGGACAAAGACAATTAGGTGAGAATGCCTTGAAATAATGTTAGTTGGTTATAGTTTTAAAAAATAAAATGTGACAAGAAATCCTAAATCGAGATATGTTCTTTTTCACCCATGCAGCTATGTTTAAACAAGCAATTCATAAAGCTCGGTTGAATGAGAGAAGTAAGGATTTTCCAACTAAAAAGGCAACTTTGATGCCACGATCCAGAGCATTCGAGTGTCAGTGTTAGGTATTCGTTGAATCAGTGCGGCTACAGGTGCGTTCTCAAAATTGGAAATTTCCTGACTATCATCCATTCAATTGTGTTTTGAATGCGTATCTCCAGAGAACCTAGAACATTCATTTAATTCATTATTTTTAGTTCATTTTTAGATTGTCATTTTGCATCAATTGGCTGATAAGGAAAAGTCGAAAATAGGCCTCTTTGAGCTCTGGGTGAAAGTTTTTAGAATAGTGTGTAGGGAAAAATTCCATTCTGGCGAAACCGAGTTTTCTGCGAGCATATGGATGTTTAAAAGCGCACCGCCAGTCAAAAATCGGGAAAATTAAATGGAGGAGGGATAGGGAAATTTTCCACCGCAGGTCTTAATGGCATTGCGATTAAAAGTATCGCGAGACAACCTCTCCTTGCAAAGATAGGGAGCAAATACATAAACAGTATCGTCTTTGACGTGGGGAGCTTAAAGAAATGCGCATGTTTCTTACGCAGAATGTAAAGTTAGGAGTGTATTTCAGACTTTTCGGACGCACTCATCGTTATTTTTGAGCCATTTTCTATGAGAAACAACTGATTGCTGTGCTTGAAGTTTGCAACAGGCCCATTGTTAGAAATATTGGTTTAGTGAATATGTCACAGGTCATTTGCAGGCCATTTTCAAGTTGCATGCGTGCTGACTTGTTCAAATGCAAGAATTCGCATCGATATAGTGGAGGCTTAAGTGGCAAAAAACTTTAAGAGCACAACCTTTAAGAGTCACTGATTTTACTACACGCAAAAGCGAGGGTAGGAGCTAGTCCCACGCATTCGATAAGAAAAAAAACGTTTTTTAATTTAAGTATAACTATCTATCTTACTCCTGTACTTCATACTACTGTACTACTGTAGTATCGTTTTTGAAGCGGGATGCTAAAATAAACACGCAGGTGCATTTCAAACTTTGACAATGAGCCCATCGTGATTTTTTAGACATTTACTGATATAAACAACTCTTATTTTTGCTCTAGGTGTAGTTCGCAACAGGCCGATTGTACTCGCTCATCCCCAATACGTTTGTTGCCGAAGAAATACAGTTGAAGGCAAACCTTAAGCCGATGATAAATATTTAAGTACACGCTTCCTCATTGACTCTAGTAAATTTAAGGGAGCAAGATATATCGTAAGTCGTTATCCAAAGGAACTTAATTCCACTCCAAGGTTGCTTAATTGTCTCAAACAGTTGAATTTTTGACAAGAAAAGGACTGCGCAATGCTATTCTTATCGAAAAATTTCCTGATTTTTTCATGTGATTTATCAGAAGAGAAATTAATGAAGTTTTCGGTTATGCATTCCCGACAGTTTCCTCGTGAATGTGCAACTTCCGAATAGAAATTTTAGCAAAGTTGAAATGTAATTACGTTTTCTCGTTTCGGAGACGACGTGATGTGTGTGTACATTTTCATTTTTTTTTCGAACAACTTTTTGCGCACTCCTCAGAATGTTTGATCACTAATTGCAGCATTAAATGTGAATTATCGACGTTTATAAAGCGAGATATTCGTGTGCTTTCCGAACAGATCGTCGCTCTCCTGACGAATGAGAATAACTACAATCAGCAATGCACCCTGTCGTCCGTATAATTTAACGTTTTTCCGGGCTTATCCTAATGTGTAGTAGACACCCTTTTGTCAGCCGGGCGAGGAGATAACTATTTGCACACTCAAGTACGTAAGTTGCATAAGCAGCAGAATTGAAGGCGAACTCTAAGATTCCTGGATTTTTTTCTTCCTTAAACGCATACATGGCTGACATATGATCCAAACCAAATCAAATATCAAATCGAAATGATGTTTTGCACAAGATGATTTTCGAATTGAAAGAGAAAGAACGAACTAGTTTTTTCTCCTTTTTTTTAAAATTAAGCTTGACCAGGAATTTTTATTTTTGGGATCAACGTCAAGAGGGGTAAAAATTATAACATACTGAAAAAACGGCAGCGTTTGTTCGTCGCATGAATCCTGGAAGACCTGGCGTCTGAATTCAATTTGATGTTTATCTGGAAGCTGTTAAAACTTCTCAACTTCATTTGGAGCTGTTTTCCCCGTAGTACGCTTGATTAGGTTGTAATGCAACCTAACTTGCCTAGTTTCCGGTAGCATTTTTAAAACCATTTCGGAAAACCCGCCAAATTAGATGACCTTGCAAATGTTGAAAAAAGAAAACTGATGTGCTTGATACACTTACTTTGTAAGAACACTAACTGCTGGTTTCTTAAACAAATTAGCCGATGTTTGGAAACTTTCCTGTGCGCGTTGCTTTCCCCAAAACTTAAGAACCAACAAGAAAGTATAAGGAGACAGTTGCCAACCCTATATAGTTCCTGCGGCAACGTTAAATCCTCGAAAGTACCATCGAAGGGTCTATTATTGTCTCTGATTTTGACGCTTGTTTCCTAACTTTAAGGTTCAGCATTCTTATGTAATGGACATGTTTAGTTGAGACTTACAACAGGAATTTTCCACCGCAATCCATACATCACGCATATGCACAAAAGGTCAACATTCGTTCGTGTTTTTCACCCTGTCGTCGTGTAGCGAAGTTGGAAATTATGCAACTATTTCTGTTTTTCAAAAAAAAAAAAAAAAAAAAAAAAAAAAAAAAAAAAAAAAAAAAAAAAAAAAAAAAAAAATTACACGTATTTTTCCGACAGGTGCTGGAGTCTCAAAAGTGAAAAAGCACACGCTACTTTATGATTCTGAGAAAGAAAGACTCAGGTCGAACACAGTGTTTGAATTTCTCCACGTTCACATCTTTTCTTTGCGGAAAAATGGGCGCTCTTTTTCTTGCAGTTTTCATAGCTTATTTTGTCTCGTAAATTAAAGAACTAACTCTGAAATATTCATTATGAAACAACTTTTTATTCCCTCGTTGAAGAATAAATAGTATGAGGAAAACCTGAAACACTGTACAGCGACTAACGGTACCCTGACTAAGGACGGTAGAAACACTGCAGATAAATCTATATTCATTAAATCTGATTAAATTTAGAGCAAAAAATTCCATTATTCATCACCATACACACGGTACGGGATGTTTCAAAATTGAATGGCATTATTTGAAGCCTCTCTATACTTTGGGTTAAAATGAGAATTTGTCGAGTAATAGTATTTCCTCCCAATATTTCAATAAAACCACCACATTTTCCCCGATAAAACCTCCCTTCGGAACCCCGGTCCGCATTTTTTTTAAATACCTACGGCATCATTTCTCGTGGAATTGAAACCAAAAACCTACATCCTCATTCGAAAGGTCTTCAAAATTTAAATATTCATATTTTTCAGTGGAGTGCTGATCAGTTATGAGATGTATTCTACCAAGTTGAACAGCATTTTTACTTCATCAGGTTGTTGAATTTTCTAGAATGTAACTCAATTTTCTTTTTTCGATCCTGATGTTGTCTTAAATTTTTATTAATTATTCAAGACACCGAAACAGAAACAGGACCGAAAACAGAAAAGTGAGTTACATTCTACAATATTCTGCAAAGTTAATGAGGAAAGTCCACAAAACATTATTAGTACTGCCTTAGTATCATTTTTGGACCAGGGAGAATGCAATTATCTAAGATCAACTTGATGATCTTTTTCTTAAACATTCAAAAATAAACCCCTTTGAAACTTTCTGAAGATTTTTTTTTACACTATAAATGATATGCTAACGAAGCAAGTATTGCTTGGTTTTTTGTTAAAAGGATATAAAACATAAGAGAAAGTTAGTCAACATCTGATGTAGTTAATCTAATTCTTATTAAATCCATATAATTGAAAATTATTCCAAGCAAAGTGGTCTTCGGAAATTTGATAAAATGTGACTTCAAAGTCTGTATCATTACCAATTTTCGTTGTTGTCAAATTGTCGTATTTTTAAATTTCATTGTACATGGTTTTTGTGATCAAGACCATTCAAAAAAGGCCATGTAAACATAATGACAAAAGCCCTTTTCAATCTTCCCCCGACTTTCAAATAAGACGTTACAAATCATGTAAGAGAACTATTGATAAAAGTTTACAAGATTGTCTGTTTATTTTGGTCAGGCTTAATTTTTCCTCCCTAGCAAGCGAACGAAATAGCTGCGTTGGCTAAAAAAAGTCAACGGGCGCAATACGTTTGCGATGAAAGAAAATGCGAGACTCAGCTTACGCAAATTACTTTATTTGCAGTGCATTTCAGACATTAATTTCCACGTGCTCAACGTGACTGTTGTGTAATTTTACCGATGAAAAGCCTTTTCAGTTGGCTGTGGCTTTTATGTGGAAAATACCCATTCCATAATGGGGAAAAATGTCATTTCGAATTATAGAGTACACATCTCAACATTTCTCAGACGAAAGAACGTCATCCTATCCCAAGGTTGCAAAATTGAACCAAACAATTCAATTTTTCACAGGAATGAGACATTGATATTCCTGCATGAACTTTTCCTGATTATCTTTTGAGTGTATTTACAGGAAAAATTAGTGAAATTTGCAGGTGGAAATTTTCAACAATGGACCACTTGACAAGGTACGAATTTCAGCATTCTGATACATGTTTCTTAACCAAAATTTCACGTAAAACATGATACGCACAACGGAAATTATTGAAATCAACTCCTTACAAAGATATTTAATGATTCTTGATGCGTGAATTCAAACCACCCGCTCATGAAAACTCAATGCTCTACGTGAATCACATCGCGCGCTAAACGTGTATCATGACAATCTCTGCGATATAAAAATCTGGCAACCTCAATCTTGACGCTATGGCTCAGCTATAGCAAATAGCTTAAAGTTTGAACAACACATGATGGGAAATGAACATTGTTTGATAGAGAAGATTGCCGAAACCGTTGTAGTGCGCGATTTGACTCGCGCAGAGCTTTGAGTTTCTTGTGAGCGGGCAGTTCAAAGTACTCGTAACCAATGTGAAATAAAAACGTTAATACCTTCGTTAGGAGTTGGTTTTAGTAATTTTCATCGCGCGAATCGTGTTCTACGTGAAATTCTGGCTAAGAAACATGTATCAGAATGCTTAAATTCGTACCTTGTCTAGTGGTCCATTCCCTGATAAAAAAATAATTTGTGAATGGACATTTTGCAACCGTGAAATTCGGTTAAGTTCCATTGTCTGGGGAAGAGCGACTTACAGCCTCACGATTCTATTCTGGCACATCCTGTATTTTCAACTTGTTATTGTCGACGTTATTTTTGTTCTTGCCACAGGATCGAGCAACATAGCAGGCAGTTACTGAAAAGCTTTGAATCGATAGGCGTGGCGTGTTTTGTAATAAATCGATTGATCTGCCATTCAAATCCAAGGAAAAGGATCGATGAACAGGATGCTCGCAACGAACACCTTAATAATCGATTCTTTACTACATCTCCAGAAAGAGAAATATCGATAATCGATCATTATCGCCTTGCCAGTGACAATCGATACGTAGTTTTTGTTTCTTTTCGAAACTTTCCACGATCGAGCAGTCTGAAAATTCTTTCCTCTCTCTTTGCAAACGAAGACGTGCAGATTTAAAAAGTGAGCCTCGGGTATCGTCCGGCACTTCAATCAGCGAGCTCGGTGCGTGACGATCATGCGTCACGGAGGTCTTGTACGTTACGTTCTCGTTATAGTTATCCTGGTGTGTCCGTTCTCGGGAGCGGTAAGTAACATCCAATGAATGTGCAGTTCGAAAGACCTCCCGAAAGTCCATTTTTTTCGTACCGAGATGGACCACTTAACAGGGGAAGGAGAAGCACTTCAGCACATCGATAGTGAAACTGCAGCAATGCGTATCTCGTTTTGCGGTGTGCAGTGGATCGAGTCTATAGGAGAGGCCTGACAAAATTTGGAAATTTCAAACGCTTATAACTCCGTTTATACAAAACATCGAGGTTTTGAAAGAGGTTTCAATGGTTTCTTCGTCGAATTTTCATTCAAAAGCACCCCTCGTAATTCAAAATGAAACGAAATAAACATCAAAATTTGCGGTTCTAGTAAAAAATTTCATGTCCGATCTCTTTAATTGACTCGATCGATTGTGTGGCGTTGCAGACTTCCTGAAATACTTTATTTTCTACGTGAAAAACGTCATTCCGTTTCGTCATCGTCACACGTTACACATTATTTCTTGAAAACTTTGATGATTTTATTTTCTGTGCGATGAATACTCCGTGCAAAATTTCAAGCCATATAATGTTGCCTGGGTCTCATGTTGAAAAATAAAGTATGAGCGGAGATTTTGAAACACTGCAACTGAGATACGCATTTTTGCAGTTTCACCGTCAACATGGTTTCGCATCAAAATTTCACGTGGGGTGCATTAGAGAAATCGAAGAAGTTAAAATTAACTCATATGTAAAAAATAAATGCGCGTGGTTTACATTTTTAACAGTAAATTAAAACTTGTAGCTCGCGAAGAAACCATCATCAACCTTATCGAGCATTGAAATCCACCTATACGTTAAGAAAATAACATGATACTTGTTTTCACACAAATTTCCTTCCTTCTTTGATTTAAGTTATCTCTGATTTTGTCACAATGAAGTTACTACACAGACAAATCTTCCATCATAAAATTTACACAAATTTCCTCGAAGCTCGATTCGACGGATCTAAATCTCGGTTTTTCTGCTAGTAAGAGGAGTGATTAAAAATAGACATAGCCCTTTTTATGCTGACTTATGAGTTGAATTTGGAGAGGTTAGAGTGCGTCGAATTCTACGTATTTCGTTGTGGTTCGTAATTTTGCGCCCTTTCTAGAGTCCCTGGTAAAAATTGGCGGTAGAATGTGTGATCCAAAATACTATAGACCTAAAGCCGGCTGTAAGATTTCCAATAGCTTCTATAGCCGACTGTACAATTTCTTATAGCCTTTTATAGCCGATGGCGATTAAGCAACAGCCAGACGATAAAGTTTATGCTAAACGTATTACTAATTACGGATACTAGGACTTAGTTTTTAGACTACCGTTCTCTTTTTGTGCCGTAGTATCTGGATTTATTTTGCGAGGAAAGCTCCGTACTTTTGAAGGATGCTTGTCATTCTTAATATGTTGGAGCGCCTTCAATTTCTTATGATACTGTGCAATACCTCTGGTGTGAAATAGTTGCTTCAGACGCCGTGGCACATTGCGGCGCAGCGGGCGGGCAGAGAGCGCAAAATGCGCACTGGCGCCTACAAACCTAACAGGGATACTTCACGCATTGCGCAATGCGTGAAGTATCCCTGTTAGGTTTGTAGGCGCCACTGCGTCGCCGCTTCGCACTCTCTTATACAGCTCTCGTCGCAGGCTCTAATATTTAATCTCGCGGAGTCTGCGTTTTTCAACTCATGATTTTGAAATGTTTGCTCACTCTGTATGGACTAATCTCATTTTAATTGATGAAGAAAAAATATGTTTTAAAGGAAAATATAATGTGTGTTTTGTAAATATTAAGGTAGTTCCGTATCAAACTTGATGAATTCCAAAGCATACGAATTTCTACACAATTTCTTATAGCCTCTTATAGCCAATGGCGATAAAGTGTAAAGCCCGGCGATAAGAACTATAGCCCGACTGTATACTTTTTTATAGCTTCGTATAGGCCGGCTATATGATTTGCTCCGTTTTCTACAGTCAGCTATATGATTTTCAACAGCCATCTTTAGTCGGCTATAAGAACTTCTATGGTATTTTGAAGCGCAGCTCCTATCGCCAATTTTTACCAGGGGTGTCATTGGGATTTGGATCGAAATTGGGCTCTCTGGAGGTATGAGCATTTATCCTGAAAAATTCGTGCGCGAAATTTTCCTTAAAGCCCTCCGTGAAAGGAACTGACGGATCTTGAGCTTTCACAAAATGCTTTGTGGGTACGATCGATCAATTCAAAATCAAACCACCGGGGAGATTTCTTTGGAAGTGTCAAAATTTCAGTCTGTAGATTAATTACAAAGGGGAAAAAACTGAGATCAAGTCCTGGTGATTTTGCCAACGGGCGTAAAACTCAGTTACATGGAACATCGAAATCCTCATTTCAGAGGGAAAGCTCATTCGGGTAAGGCATTTCTATGAGCATGAGTTTTCCTTTTAAACTGAGGATTTCAGTTATATTCTAGTAAATTTTTTGTCTTCTAAAGAAAAATTCCCCCAACCCAAAGACCTAAGAAGAATCCAGGTATTTCCAACCGCGTTCTTAAGTTACAGCAAAATTCCGGGGGTTTTTGGGTCCCTACTCGTATAGAACCACCTTAAATGAATGGATATCGTTATTACGACTGTTTTGGGCAGGAGCCGTCTAAAGAGCTGATTGACTTGGTAAAAAAGGACCAATGCGCGGAGTTGAAGAATAAGAAAATAGAGCAAACATATGAATTTGCCCAGCTGAGCCGAGCGGCTGAGAGGCAGTGCTATGCGATATACCGAGAGTTTTCGAAATGGCCACGTGAGGAACAAGGCGAATGCAAGGACGGCCAGTACGGGGGTTGCAGTGGCACAAGGGACTTTCTAGGCCTAGGTCCTCTTACGCACCGCTGCGCAGTTGTTGTTCCCGGCAAAACATGCAAAACGAGGAGGGTAAGCTCACTCTTTAGATTGATACCGAGGTGTAACATTCACTAAAGGCAAAAAAGCGTGGAAATAAGAGATGATAGTGGGGTATGGTTGTTAAAAATGGTGGACAAAGCTGCAGACAAAGAAGACAAAAAGGATATGGAGGGATCCTGTTGGTGGGAGTAGATGGTTGCAATGGACAAAGGAGGTACACGGGAAAAAAAACATCGTGCGTGGGACCCGAAGTTTAGGTCATATGGATCTCTGAAGTGTTCAGATTGAGCATCTGAACACTTAAGGTCTAGCTATCGAGGTTCGAATCACACATCTGAGGTACTTCGGTTTTCACATCCGAAAAACTTCGGTTCTCACATCTGAAGTACTTCAGATGTAAGAACTGAAGCACTTCAGATGTAAGAACTGTAGTTTTAGATGTCAGACCTGAACTTCGGCAGCTAGACCTCAAGTGTTCAGATGCTCAATCCGAAAACTTCAGAGATCCATATGACCTATAAACTTCGGGTCCCACGCACGAAGTTTTTTCCTCCGTGTAGGTAACGGACTAACTAGCGACACCTTATACGAGAGAACCAAAATGAGTCCATCATTTTCTCCCTTAGCCTATAGGAACCACCCATTTCAACAGTGGATCCCTCTATACCCCCTATGTTTTCTTTGTCTATCGCTTTGTCTATAAATTTCAACGATCAGCTCGCAAGGACGAGTTTTATAGGACCCTGGATTCCTTCAGAGCCACGCAAGCAGCAGAGACAAGAGACCCTCCACTGGCCTTTTGGCGACGAACCAAGGGGCCTTTACTGTCGGGGATTCAACACTCCCTTATGGACAGTTATAAAAAAGCACCATGTCGAATTTTTTCGACTGTTGATGTGCCTACTAAGTGGATGATGAGCTTGGAGTGACGTCATGCGAGCCAAACAAGTTTCCCACACTTCCATTAGTTTGCATTTTCTCTCTGTTTGAACCTCCACTATGGCGGACCATAGTAGAGGTCCAAACTAAAACGTTTTTTTCAAATGTACAATGCATAATATTGGATTCAAAACTGAGTAAATACGTCTACCTTTGGGATTAGAGTAAATTTCATGGCCGTACATACAAACAGAATTTCATCGTCTGCACTTAAAAATGGTCGGCATGTGACATTCGCCATTTTTTTATGCTAAGAGCTCCTTAAAAGGTCTGAGGTGGCTGAACTAATCACGAGTAGACCGCACAGTGGCCACATTCTGTCTACAAGGGAACTAGTAAGAGATGCTAGACACCCTGGTGTATCAGGGCTGATATTTTCCTGATTTTTCGACGACTCCTGGCACGGTAGGCAAAAACCAGCAAGACTTTTCCGCTGAGGAGATTCGCGTAAGAAAAATTCCTGATAAAACGTCCGATTTTTCCAATATTCCTGATTCTTTCCTGATCGGCCAAAACTCCTGGTAATTCCCGATTTTTCCGGGTTTTTTCTGACGCTAGACACCCTGTATACATGAAAGATGAGAGGGAATGCTCTCTAGCCCTCTTGTTGTTCCAGGTCTCCATCTACAGGTGCGTGAATTGGGCTCGCCAAAAAAACCGCCTGACCTCCCCTCTCCGCTCCCTGTCTTTCGGCAACGGCAAGAAACCCAATCCACCGCAACCACCGCGCTCGAACCCGAATCCACCACCACAATCAACACCAAACCGGTCGCGACTCAACATCGCTAACGGAGTCACCAAGCCCCCTGCGAAGCCCATCCTATGTCGCCACGACACATCCTGCGGCTGCCCGGACTCGAATCGCTACTACGAAGGCGTCCTGAACTACGAGACCGAATCTGAGAGTGGGCACTTCATGGCGGTGCCACCGCCGCCTCCAGATCGCCTTCCCATTCCGCCTCCACCACTCTCCAATCGGGCCACGCAAAACCCTCGCCAGGAGGTACCGCATCCTCGCGTGGTTATCCGCCCGGAGATGCAGCGTGGAAGCGTCTACCTCGGCCACGAGTCGGAGGGAGATAGCGCTCGTTGGGTATCCCACGCGCCGCCTCCGCCACCTTCCGCCACCTCCACCTCTTCCCCGGAGAGCGACCCGGAGTGGGTCCCTCAACCTCCACCGCGACCCTCTTTTATGACCGATGCCCCGCGGATGGACCTACCGCCGACCGTCCCTCGGCCGCGGAGGACCCCCTCGTCTGGCGGACCTACCTCCCAGGTCTACCCTCAGAGTAACGGGAGACCCGCTGGTCGGGCCGCCTCTCAGAAGGATGGGAAACCTGCTGGTCAGAAAGCGGCTAAAGATAACGGGAAGTCACGAAAAAAACCGAACGGGAGAGCGGTTGGGGGATAGTTGGCCTGAGTGAGATTTCAGACTGGCTACTAAAGGAAGTACTGAATTTGCACTGATTCCTACCTCGGTCAGCTACATGCTCATTTTCTCGTTTTAATTTTTACATTTTTTAGCTTCTGTTCCAGTTGAGAATGGGCATGTAATTGGCCCGAAACGTCCTAGTTGTTTTTTTATGTCTCCTCTAGCCTTGTATACCTCTTTGTTTTTTGTGTTTTAGTGTGTTTTTATTCCTACTAGAGGAATTGGACGGGTTATTGAAGGAAGGTATGACTACCAAAAGTCATGCACCGAAAAAAAGAGATGCTATAGTAACATCCTGGATGTGCGAATAATGTGCGACAACTCTTGGATGCTCCTATTACCACTCTGGCAATGCACGTAGGATGATAGGATGTAAAAGTAACATCCTAGGATGTTATTTAAACAGCCAGAGTGGTAATGACAACATCCAAGAGTTGTCACACATTTTTTTTAACATCCAGGATGTTACTACAGCACCTCTTTTTTTCGGAACATGAATAATATCGACGGTGTAGCTACCAGATCACGTATCTCGTTTGCGGTGTTTACAAATCTCCACCCACGTTTTATTTTTGTGAAGGAGATCAAATCAATATCATTCGTTACGATTTTCACAGATTTTTCTCCGCACGAAGAGGGAAAATCACGGAAGTTTTTACGAATTGACGTTGAGTAGTTTTCCATTTAAAAAATGAAGTGTGTCAGGAAGTCTGCGACGTCGCAAACTGAGATACGTGGTTCAGTAGTTTCACATGCGATGTTTTGTATTTCTGAATCATAATTTTGAAGCTTTAATACGATTTTTTGCAGCTTTTCCTTACATATAAATAAATAAATTAAGTATTTGACGAGGAGTCTAGTATTTCCTCGTAACATTTCCTTCTGCTTGCACCTCTTGAAATTTAAAATGTGACGGAATAAACATCAAAATTTGCAGATTTAGTCAAACATATAATGTCCGACCTCTTTAATTGATCCGATCCGCTGTGCGGCGTTTTTTCATGGGACGGCAGTATACGATTCAAGCACCACAGCCGAAATGGAAAACCGTACTGAGTTTCGTGTCACCGATTCTTTTTTCTTCTCAGTGCACTGGCTACCGAGCACTGACGCAATACACCCTGCGCGCCACGCGCATATTCGAAATTTTTTGAACTTGTTGAGACTGCGAAAAAAAACCTTTTAAAAAGGATTCCTCATCGTCACGCGTCAAAAAACTGTCCACTTTTTTTAAATTCTAGAGTCGTTGAACGCAGTGCTCAGTCAATGATTTTCGCACTGGAAGAAGCCGTCACACTTTTTCCCTCAACTTTTTTCGATTAATGTAAAACGCGGTTGTCCCATTTATAAAGTCAGGACAGCTCTGCACATTATGATGCTATGTTAAAGAAAAACGCAGTAAGAGCGTTTGAATGTTGCCAAATTTCTATCCAGAAAGTATGCACATTATGATGCTATGTTAAAGAAAAACGCAGTAAGAGCGTTTGAATGTTGCCAAATTTCTATCCAGAAAGTATGCATTTTTCGAAAAAATTATGAATATTCGTACCTTGAATATGCAGGTACCACGGATAAAGTTGCGAATAAAATGCTCTAAAAATTGGGAGGAAAAATATCCACAGGTTTTTCAGAAAATTAGTAGCTTATCAAACGAAATTTGGCAACATCTCAAGGTTCATACGACGTTCTTCCTCAGCAGGGCAGTCTAGCGATTTGTATCATAATATCGGCAAAAGATGGCAAAAAAAGGAGGGAAATTGAACGCCGTCATTAAATCCGACATCCATTGCAGAATTGGATTACATTTTGCGATAAGGAACCCCTATCTTTGGCTCCCCCATAAAAGCACATATCTGCATAGGGAAACCAATGGCATGTATGTTGATTCTAAAATGGGCCAGAAATAGTGACTCCTTATTGCAAAATGTAATCAAATTCAAACTCGTTTTTGGAATTCTAGTTTTATTCCGTTCGTTTTTCCTCACTCCCCTCAGTGTTGTCATTCATGAATACGATATAAACAATTCCGGTGCTAGATGATTTCTTTAGGAGAATGACGTTAGCATCGCTTGAATGGCCAACACACCATTCTCCCGGCAGATGTTTTCGTGGGATGCTGGGAATGCGAACGGATATTTTTGCAGAAAAAAGCTGAAACTGGAGCTATTAATGTACAGGGAATTTAATCATTTGCCAGTGATGAGGATTTACACTACTGCACATCTCTTAGTTGCGTTTCGCCGCCCGCAAAACTGCAAAAACGAACTCGCAAAAACGCTGGATTCGAAGGTGATTAACTCCGCGGACTTTGCCATGTTGGAACGAAAATTCTTATCGTTAATGGTTGGCGAGTTTATATCTTATGATTTTTAAATGTTCTCGGATCGCTAATGATACTCTGATTCCCGAACAATTTTACAGTTGTTTTCGCAGACAAATCGTCGCCCCTCTGACTTAAGAGCGCACACTGGACCGAATCAAAGGGAGGAGTGGACAAAATCTGTAAACTTTGAAAGCTCATATTTTCGAAAGTATGAGACAAAATAGCTTTTAAGTGGTTCCATTGGTTTCTTGGAGGAATGGACATGTTGCATGTGTGAGGAATTCGCGATTTGACCATCGATTCATATGTAAAAGTTCTTGAGAAACACGATGGTGCCACTGAAAATCGATTTTATCGGAAAAACTTGGCAACATCTGAGTGCTCATACGGCATTTTTCCTTAGTGCGTAGGTGTAAATGTGTAAGTTGAAGACGGTAAGAAATAAAAAATTTAAAAACGTGTTGGAAGGACTCACCACTTCAAATCATTTTGAATTGCACTTAAAGTTATGAACCAGCAAACACATACCTGAAACAGAGGTATAAATAATTATGAGACAGACTAATAACTTTTCAAAGGCAGGACAGCGATGTTATATTGTGTGAAAAATTACCCAAACCTGTTAATTTTCAAAAGGAACAATCTGTGTAAGTCATTAAAATATGACGGCAAAATGAGTTATTATTATTTTAAAAGAATCAGGGGGATTTAATAGGAAAAATACCAAGTATGGTTCGAAACAAGGGAGAAAAATATTCGAAATTATACAATTTTAGTATCTGTCTGGTGTCAATTTGCCCCAGTTTTCGATTGATAAAAAAAACGGAAAAAATTAACTGTTGCCTTTCACCGGACTCTATCGTGTCAAAAAGCCAGAAATTTTCATGTTTTGCACAAATCTTCGGATACTTTGAAAGATACTTCGGAAATATTAGCATTGATGTAGATAAAAAACCGAACAAAAATTACACTGAAAAAAATTCAATGTCACCCGTGATCTATTTCAGGTATTTTCCCTCCAGATGCGTGAGTTCAAACGCCGCGCCAGTAACCGCATGCCACAATTCCCAAACTGTCGTCCTACGTAGCTGTGCACACATCCCATGTCAATTTTCCCCCCCAAAAACGTGTGCTCGTTTTTTCAAATCCTCGTGGTATATTTTATGTAACATATCCACAGATAAACCTTGAAATCATCATAGTAAACCAGCCACTGACTTTTTGGACGCGTTTACGCTAAATGGAACTATGTGCAAGCGGAAAGATGGGGTGTGCTTGTTGGTTGAGGGCCATAAGAATACATGGGAATTTTAAAGCGCCAGTGACGTCAGCGGTGACGGCCTGGCTCGACAACGACGACAAGCTCGTCGTCGGGGCGCTTTAACTCATGAGCCCTGTTCACAACGCTCTCAACAGCTTGCAAACAGCAAATTTTCTGCACCGTACGAAGAGAATTCTTTAAAATTTCCAACGGAACTTGCACGAATATGAGGTTTCCGGGGATTTTAGAAGAAATGAGGGTTTGCCAACTCCCTGAAGGGCTTTGGGAGGATAGGGTACTTTTGCGGTTAAGGGTCGCAGAGCGCCAGAGAGCGCTATAAAAGCGGCTGATACATGCATACATACATCCGCACGAATATTTTCCTGTAAAAAATTATATCGCCCAGTTAAATTTGGCAATAGCTGATGTGGCTTGGTTCCTTTCTGCTGAAAGCGGTCCGAATAAACGTTCAACTTCGAGAATCCAGTGATCGATTATATACTTTGATTTTTTCCTAGCTCCGAAGCTTTCCAGATTTTTAGCATTCCTCTTCGAAGCTAACTAATTGAAAACGTTTACAAGTATCACTGAAACCCCGCTGACTGATGTGCGCTCACCTACTACGTATCGAGGATTCTCGTTTGTTTTCATTTTTTCACGGGGGAGCCGCAAACGGCAGTAATGACTTTAAAAGCATGAGATTGATATTTTTACAATCCAGTTTTTCTCGGAACTTTCCGTCGTCGTTGGGGATCCTCTCACCAGTCCGTTTCTCTGTCTGTGCACACGGGTCGCTCTGATTTTTTCTTTTTTTTGGCTAAGTGTGTTTCCTCGGATTTTTGCAACCGTATCCTCTTACCAGTCCGTTTCTCTGTCTGTGCACACGTGTCGCTCCGATTGTTTTGGCTAAGTGCGGTTCCTCAGTTTTTTGCAATAGTTTGAAAAGAGAGCCGAGAGCGCTTCTCTGAAATATGCGCCATGGGGCTCTCGTCCGCTCTGTTGTCTGTGCGGTCATCTTCTTTGCTCCTTTTTCGGAAGCGCTAAGTGACTTTAGTTACGCAACTTTCAACCTCTGATCTTTCTATAAGTTGCATTTTCTTTAGCTTTGAATCCGAGCTTTTAGGCACTAAGTACGTGTGCCGCAACATGGTAAAAAGTATAGTAAGTGCAGTACATGTCGTCACGCTCCGGCCAAAATATCACCAAGCGTTATGCGGCGTTTCAAAATTTCCGCCGCCATTTGATTTTATTACAGAAAAATTGTTTGTTAAATCTGTTTGAAAATTGGCTAGGCCGGGAGGCTTGCTAAAAACACGTTCCCTACGGGTTGTGTAGGGCCGATGCATACGAGCTTCAGATACTTTATGCGACACCTTACCGACAGCGTAGAGCGGAGCATACCGCGTTCACGCCTCGCGCAATAGCGCCTTCAATTTTGCAGACGCAACATGGACATCCATCAAGTTCAAATAGTTGTATGTCTGCGCCGTCATCAACAAGCGTCCTTTTCCTTGCTTTATTTCCATATTTTGTTTGTTACCGTTTGTTAAATTTGTGATGGTGCCTGAATGGCTACGTGAGTAACCCAGCCGAAGATCGGAGAGACGCACTCAAAAAGAGATTAGTAGAATTTACCATACGAATGGTAAATTCTACCAATCTTCATGTCGATTCTGCCAGAGAAATGGTTACCTGTGCCAGGAGATAGTAACGTTTACCTTTCTTCTGGCAGAATTGACTCTACATTGACGCTGTGTGAAATACAGCGTGAAGGAATGGTAAATTCTACCGTTTTTTTTCAGTGCGTGATCGGGCCTCGTATTTAATTAATTTGAGCCGACGTGGAACTTCACGTTTTAAAAAATTTTTTTTGCACATCTAAGGGTTAAAATCGTCAAGGTATCCACACCGGAGGTAGAAAAACATCGAGGTATCAAAAAGGATTCGCTAAATTATTGCTTCTCTCCAACTTGTTGGCAGAATTCGGATCCATATTGCATGCATAGAAACATCTGGCAGGCTGTGTTTCTTCTCCGAAAACCTATTTCAAAGCCGAGAATAAAGCTAAAAGTATTCAAACGCGAAATAGTGCTTTCGATTAAGGCTACCAACTATTCAATTTTTTTCCTTTCATTTTTCTGTTTTTACCATTTAATAATAAATGGTACAGAGCTGATTCGAACGATACAAAGGTTAGTATACTTATTAATTGAGAAACGATTTTGAAAATATTTCAAACACCTATGTATATCAGCGGGGAACAGGTAGGATTATCATTAGTAATCAGTAGGTATTACTTTTACTCTATTTTGTTTCGTTTTCACGCTCCTATAAAGTTGAGTTTTTTCGACTTTAGGTACACTTTTCTCAGGAACTACGGAAGACATCTTAATTCTATTTTTTAAAATGACCAGCATAGCAAGCTTCATTTGTGGAACCAGAATTATAACCTTGTTATGTGTATTTTCTGTGCAATTTCATCACCATAAAACATAAGTCTTTTTTCTAAAAAAAAAAAAAAAAAAAAAAAAAAAAAAAAAAAAAAAATGTTCAATTTTAAGCAAATCAAGCCTGAAGTTTACCGAAATTCAAAATCTTGCTTCCAAAGCTCACCGACAAATCCATCATAATCGCTGCAAAATTTGAACAGCATACGTCCAGCAATTTCAGAGAAAAGTGTACCTAAAGTTGACGAATTTTAACATGGGTCGCCTCGATGAAACTGCACGGCTCATTTTCGCGGTCCGAAACAATCAGCTTTATTTCAAGTTTTGCTGAAAAATATTTCCCGCAGATAGTCTGCAAAAATGTGTTTCTTAGCTTGATAGATCCGTTTCGCAGACTATTTTTAGAGAAACCAGTAGCCTCTTGCAAAATGAGTTCAACATCTCGATATTTCCTTACTCCTGCTTTAGATTCACCTCAACATGAATTCAATGAGTATCACCATCAAGTTGGACCAGTTGCGCTGGTAACAGAATCGTGTTTTGATGGTTGATCTGGTAGATTAGCAAAAAATAAAAACATATGTTCAAACAGCAACTTTATATGTTCAATATTAACCGAGAAATCACATCTTGAAAAACTCGATCTATGGCCTCATCCACCGCTGTAGTGCATATCATTTTATACACAACCTTGGTTGATAACGTCATAAATCGAGTTTTTCAAGACGCAATTTGTCGGTTTATATTGAACGTAGAAAGTTGCTGTTTGGACGGATCTTCTTATTTGTAGCTGATCCGCAGGAATTAAGCATCAAAATACGATTCCGTGACCAGCGCAACTGACCCATTTTACATCTCGACATCAACATTCTACTGTGCTAAGGAGTAGCACTGTATGAGCATTCGAATACTGCCAAATTTCCTCTCAGAAAATATTTATTTTTAAAGAAAGTTATGTATATTTTTCATTGACATTTTCAGAGTCTGTAGATCAAATTACAAACGAAATCCTAAAACAAAAAATCGGAAGACAGATGGGTGGTTTCACGATAACTAGAATAGTTTTGTCGTCGTAA
Organism: Bemisia tabaci; assembly: GCF_001854935.1. Classification (NCBI taxonomy): domain Eukaryota; kingdom Metazoa; phylum Arthropoda; class Insecta; order Hemiptera; family Aleyrodidae; genus Bemisia; species Bemisia tabaci. The sequence continues at coordinate 1,746,866 of NW_017547881.1, forward strand.
CAGACAACACATTACTCAGTCATATTTTCAGAAATGATAATCACTCAAATTTTTTCGCATTTATCTTCCAAGGGTTACATATTACAACGCTTTCTGATGATTTATTGCTCAACTTCTCAATTAATATTATGTTAATCCCGAAAATGTGCTGTCTGTTACGCGGTAAAAAGTCAGCGCAACAGACAGCACATTTTCGGCCGTATGTATATTCAAATTGAAAAGTAGAGCGATAAATCTTTGAAAAGCGTTATAACACGTAACCCTGTGTAGATTAATGAAAAAAAATCGAGGGATTATCATTACTACTGAACATATGACCGAAAAATGTGTTGTCTGTTACGGCGACAAGACCATTCCAGTTATCGTGAAACCACCCAGATATTCACAAATTTTCCTGAAAATTCGTAATTTATTGAAGGAAATTTGGCAACGCCTGAGAGCTCATACGGTGTTCTTCCTTAGCACGCCAGCATTGTACCAAGATTCAATGCTGGGTTGGCGACTATTTTCCGAGTGTTTTTCTGTAGGATTCTTTCACGGAGCTGCTCGACCTGGTAGAGCATGACCCTTGCACCGGTTTGAAGAGCAACCGGTTGAGTCCGACCGATCTGCCACGGCAAGAGGTACTGGCCAATCAGCACTGCAGCAGGATGTACACCCTGCTCAAAAATTCAACGCCGAAGGAGCAGAAAGAATGTTCAAACGGCCGTTATGCCGGTTGCGCCGACACCCCAGAACCCGGCGGCTGGCTGACCTCGTCGTACCGTTGCCGTTGCGCAGTCATTGTTAGCAATAACGTCTGCAAACCAAAGACGGTACGTATATATTTCTTCATCGTGAGGCCTCGGATCGGATTCCGGAACCAGTTCCCGACCAAATGTCGGGAGTCATCGGTCCTAAAATCGTTACTTTGCTTCGTGAAAGTTTGAAGCGGAAACATATCTTTGCTCCTCTGACGTGAGGGCGTATCTCGATTTCCGTTCGAGCCCCAGGAAGCATGGATTATTATGTAAGGCAAGACACACGTGGATATTGAGATGTGCCCTTTCGTCGCGTCGGCGGCCGACCGTAAATCAGATCCAAATTCAACAATTTGGCAACGCCAGATTCCCTCCGTTTAAACCTATGTTAAATAATCGATTACTGTCAGAGCACTTGGCCACTTGGCCTCCAAGCATCGATACATTTCCATAGGTTTAAATTGAGGAAAACAATGTTGCCGATTTTCAAGATCTGCCGATGATCAGAATACTATAAGTTCACACTGAAAAAAAATCTCGGTGTATTTACTAAGAAGAGGGTAAAATTACCAAGAATTCAGGGTTCTATTTGATCTCAGTTTTTTCTTGGTAAAATTATCATTTGTGGAATTGGTAATTTTACCGAGAAATCTCGGTAAACTTATTGAACTTTTTCGGTAATTTTACTGAACCTTGGTAAAACCGCCAATATTTTTTATCGACTGTGGTAGAATTACCGATATAAAATGGCAAAGTTACCGGGAATTGATTACCAATAAAAGTGGTATTCTTACCAGAATAAAACAGTAAAAATACCGGTTTTTAGGTAAGCTTACCAGTCTGTCTTGGTAAAATTACCAGTAATTGGTAAAAAAGTGAGATGGTAAAGGTACCAACGGACCGTGGTAAAAACGCCGAGAATTTTTGTTCAGTGCATACCTTGTGTAATGGTCCTATAACGATCCAAAATTTTGAAGGATAACAGGAAACGTCCTTCTGTTGTCCTAGGTTTCGATCTACAGCTGCGTGTACTCCGCTCTGAAGAAGCACAAGAGCCGTTCTATCGCCAGGTGGAAATCCTTCAGGAAGAGCATATCCCGGTCCTCATCATCAGGGATGTCCCCGATATCGAGACAGTTTTCGACGATGACAGTCAATATCAACCAAGACCCTCGGGGCTCTCGAGGCTACGCCTACCCACCGGATCAACCTTCTCCGCCTCCACCAAGCCGCCCACCGCCGCCTCCACCCGATCGCCAAGCACCTCCACCACCCCAAGCTCCGCCTCCACCAAGCCGCCCACCGCCGCCTCCACCCAATCGCCAAGCACCTCCACCACCCCAAGCTCCGCCTCCACCAACGGCGGGCTCCCAGGTCCAACGCCTCGACTCACTGCGTCTCTCAGATCGTTACGAGGGCTTCTACCTCAACGAGCTATCGGACAGCGAAAGCGCCCGCTGGAAAATCCTCCGTCCTCCTCCGCCTCCAGCGACCTCCTCGGATAGCGAGACGGAATCAAGCGACGAGGACTGGATAGCTAGGCCCCCTCCACGACCCCCCGGATACGTTGACCCCCCGGCTACGATCTTGCGGGCACGCCGACCTTCCCAACCCGACAAATCCGGCTCCCAGGTCTTTGGGAGATCTTCCTCACAGGTCATCTCTAATGGTAACGGTGGCCTTTCCTCCCAGGTCACTGTGAATGGTAACGGGAGAACCTCTTCTCAGGCCCCTCTGGCGCCTTCCAACAGCAACAGGCGGAGAATGAGATCGACCAGTAGTGGATATAGGAATTGAGGGAGATTTCGTGACTATGAATTGGACGTATTTCTGTCAAACGGAACTACCCGCCCAACACGAAATATTGCAGCAATATTGCAGCAATATTGTCAATATTGAAACAATATTGTCATGTAAATATTTCCTTAAATACACTGCAGAAATATGTTGACAATATTGCTAAAATATTTCATGACAATATTGTAACAATATATTTATAAAAATGTTTTAAATATATTTACAAAATATATTTATGTAATTACTTTTAAAACAGTTTGTAAAATATATTTACAAAATATTTTAAAATTATTTTAGAAATATTAGTTTAAAAATATTTGTTTAATATTATGTTAAAAATATTTTATAAATATTTTNTTACCTTGACAATATTGCTGCAATATTGTCAGGGGGGCGGACAACAAACTATTGCAGCAATATTATTTCGATATTGTTAAAATATTGTTAAAATGTTTTTGACAATATTTCAGCAATATTTTTAAAATATTTCCGTGTTGGGCGGGTAAGCGCCATAGGGGGAGGAAGGTAGAGAGGGGCTTGGGTTGGCAGCGGAACCGGGCGTCGGGCTCATTCCGTCCTATGCTCGCAATGCTTTTCCATGGCGCTTAGTTCCGTTTGACAGAACGCGCTATCTGGCATTCTAAATTCCTCAAAAGGAGCTCAAATTGGCGCTTAGTTCCGTTTGATAGAAATACGTCCAATTAGCCACGTTGAAGACTTCTGTAAACCTCTTTCAATCACAATGAAGAGAATGAAGACATCTTTTAGTTTCGTACCTCCCCCTTCAGTGTCGTACTGGTGCGCATTAGAGTTCAAAAAATTTAATTTTGACTCTAATTTTAATTTTTGGAATTTCTTGGCTTTGTTTCTGTGCGAAATGGTGTGGACTCAGCACCATTTCTCCACCTTGTTACATTTTTTAGGAAGTAAGCTATTTAATAAAAAATTATAAGAATACGGCCCTCGTTCTTGTAGGTATGACGGTAACAAGTATCCTGGTGCAGTATTTATCATCTACTGCATCTACTGACTTTACTCAGCTGCATTACTGCTTCAGAGTATACTGCCGAGCTAAGTAGTAACGCCGTAAGAGCATTCGAATGTAGTCAAATTTCCTCGCTGAGTATATTTATATTTGAAAAAAATATGTGTATTTTCTTTGAGATTTTCAGACTTTTGAAATCAAAATACGAACAAAATCTCTTGAAAAATCAGAGGAGTTATATTCACTAATTTCCCTAAAAAATCGTGATTTGTTGAAGGAAATTTGGCAACGCCTGATAGCTGTTACGGCGTTTTTACTTGGCACGGCAGTAAAATCACCCATATTATTAATTCGTCGAACTGGACGATGCACGATGCACTAGTATAAATAGCGACGCAGTAGTGTTGCAGTAGCGCGCCTATGAAGAGAGTGTCAGGATCAATTAGAATCCCCAAACAAGTTTTATAAAAGGAAATAATATTAAATAAAAAGAGGGAGGCGAGAGAAACAGGATTGGCAAAAAAAAAAAAAAAAAAAAGGATCACCACTTTAATTTTAATGAGCTACTAACCGTGAAAAACTCCCCCCTCAAAGTTCCGCAAAAGTTATTACTAGAATCCAGCTTTGAACTAAAGTCATGGGTTGAAATAGGAAGGGAGCAGTGCTTCTCCATCTCCCCCCGAATTTTTCATGACCTCCTCCAGAAAATATGACGGATTCAACAAAATAGACTCTCGGTGTTTTCGCCTTCTGTTAAGTTGTGCTTCAATCGAATTTTCGGTTCGAACAGCTCAAAATTGCGCCTAAGGTTTCGCGAGTTTCATTTTCTTCTTGGAAGGCCTTCTGAAGTACTTCAGACTCCCAGTTTGAGCTGCCACTCTTTCAATGACGTGTAATCCTGCGCCTCAAACACTTTTTTTTATGGGCTGCCTCTCTGTTCATTCTTACCTAAAAAAGGCCTATACTTACACCTACGACTAAAGCTATAGCTTTTACCGTGCACAAGTCTCATTAGCGTTACACCGTGGCACATGCTATTTTCAAAGCTGTCAGTTTCCGAGATTGCTTTTTAGTACCTTTTTGCGATTTTTTACAATCCAAGACCGAGTCGAAACTCATCGTATGACGCAAAACATGATAAGACTTTTTCTAACACTAAAAATATTTCAGATACTTTGTGGAAGGGTCCTAAATGTTTGGGATGCTTTTGTCATTGTCCGTTTTGTTTACGTGTAATGATCGTTCGAACTCTACAAGTTTTGGTGGGGAATGATAAAATGTATTTAATGTCACGTTATGACCTGGATGCAACTATTCAAGCTCTGTAGATGTCCGTGTTGCATACGAATGGGACTGAAGGCGTTTTGACTTGCCAGGCACTCACCACCGCACAGTGGATCGAGTCAATGGGAGAGGTCGGACAAAAGCTGGAAACTTTAAACGCCTATAATTCCGATTAGACACACCTTTGAGGTTCCAAAAGTGGCTCCATTGGTTTCTTCGTGAAATTTTCTTTTGAGAGTATTCCTTGAAATTTAATATGTGACGAAAAAAACATCAAAATTTGCAGTTTTAGTAAAGAGTGTCGTGTCCGACATCTCTAATTGACTCGATTCACTGTGTATCGGTCCAGCTTAACCCGCGGCGAGGCGGACAGAACTGCGAGGATCCGAAATGACAAAAGCTCTTTCTATGTTTCGTTTAAACTTTTACCCGTTAATAATTATTCATAAAATCATGCTCAGCACTGAGAAAAATCTATGGCTAATAAACCGATTAATGGTTCATCAAGGAACACCACTAATAGTGGTAAATGCAACATATAATAGTTAGTTAGTTCATAAATCACGACGATCAGCAACTAGCAAATGGACCGCGCTAAGCAGAAAGGAACTGAGCCACATCAGCTATTGCCAAATTGAACTGAGCAATTTAATTTTTCACACGAAAACGGTTGAGCGGATTTTTGTGCAAATTTCAGTGAATCTTCTGAGTAGTGCGTAGCAAATTCCTTCAAATTTTCAAAAGAATCTGCTCAAACTTTCTCTTGTAAAAATCCAAATTGCCCCAGTTAAGTTTGGCAATAGATGGTGTGGCTTGGTTTCTTTCTGCTCTACGCGGTCCGTATATAACTTAGTACGGTTCACAAACCAGAATCATTAGTTCATTTACCACTATTAGTAATTTTCCACATGAACCATTGACTGGATTATAAAGCCAAATATTTTTCTTCTTGAGCAAATCGTGATGTTAAAACTGGAGCATAAAATATACTCAAATCATACGTCTCTGCATAGCTATTCGTATCTATGAGATGTCTTCGTAAACGAAGGTTTGAAGGTGCTTCATCATTTTGGATCCTCACACGGGTAAAGCGATGCGTGGAGTGCCTGGAGAGTCAAAACGCCTTTACCTGCGTGTGTATGCAACACGGACTTCCATGGAGTTCAAATAGCTGCATTCAGGCGTTATGATGAAACTCGCATGGAGTTTGCCGCCATGCGGAATGGGTCTGTTGCAAGCAATAGATACAGCCAACTGAATACACATTTTAAACGTAAATTCACTGAAAATCACGTTGGGAACATACAAATAGTCTGAGATCCACTCCTTAGCGCGCAATTTGCGTAGTTTGTAACATGCTTTTCCAAATTTACCTTGCGGGTAGTTTTTTTCGGTGGCTGGCAGTCAGGTTTGTCCAAAGAGAGGCCTGACCTAAGTAAACAAACAATCTTGCAAACTGTTGTAAACTCTCCTCGCGGAAGATTTCAATTGATTCAAAGCTTTTGTTCTTGTAAAATAAAGCAAGAAAAAGGAAGCAAATGCTTGAAAGCAAATGAAATCATACAATAGAAAAAGTTATTTAATCATTTGTTTGCGTTGAGTAATTCTCCCCTGTTCCTCTGCCTGTGCAAGCCTGGTCCGCGGTGACTGAGAAAAACTGCCCGCAGACGCGGATAACTTAAGTTGCGTGTTAGAATTTACACAGGTTGCGCGCTAAAGAGTGGATTTCAGACTTTTTTATGCACCCAACGTGATTTTCGAGCGAACTTACCGTTATAAAAAGTATTCAGTTGGATGTATCTCTTACGTGTAACAGACTCATTGGTTATGAGCTCTGCTTGTTTTTCTTTTGTCTGAACTTTATTCCAGCGTCGCCTGTAGTGCTGCTGAAGTAAACCAATACCAATTTTCATCGGACCATTGTCAAGTTTCCGGAAAATGCTTCGATTATTCACAAGTACATAATACCACAATAAGGAAAATTTCAACGATATACGAAAAAAACTCAAGAATATAACTTCAGACACAGTAACGAGAGATTGTAATGATTTGCTTTGGTAAAAAAATTAAAAAAATAAAAGGAAAAATTTTGCCGACTTTGAGCTTTTTAAGGTATCAAGATTCGTACTGATCTTGAAATTCGTGGAAATAACAAAAAATCTTCTTTCGTATTTTTTATTTTTTACAATTGCAAATCATTGCAATCTCTTACGAAGTCTATTTCCGAGGTTATACTGTGACTGTGGTATTCCACTCGATGTTCGTCCAAATTGGAATTTTTATAATGCTGTGTTCAGGATCTCCTTAACAATGTAAATCATATGGGGCCTCTTAAGGAAAGGATCTGTTTGAGACAGGACTATGAAGGCGGCGGCGCATATGTGGATCGAGTCAATATGAGAGGTCAGACATAATTTAGAAACTTTAAACGCTTATAACTCCGTTTATACAAAACTTTGAGGTTCTAAAAGTGGTTCCATTGGTTTCCCTGTGGGATTTTCTCATAGAGGCACACCCCTTAAAGTTTAAAATGTGACGAGATTGACATCAAAATTTGCAATTTTTGTACAAAATGTCATGTCCGACCTCTATGATTGACTTGATCCACTTTTCGAAGGAAGAACGCTGAGCGTGCCGTCATGCAAGCGCGGAACGCGCATTGGCGCCTGCAAACCTAAGTGGATACTTCACGCATTGCGCAATGCTTGAAGTATCCACTTAGGTTTGTAGGCGCTGGCCGACTGCCCGCCGCGCCGGTCCACACAGTGGATCGAGTCAATATGAGAGGTCAGACATAATTTAGAAACTTTAAACGCTTATAACTCCGTTTATACAAAACTTTGAGGTTCTAAAAGTGTTTCCATTGGTTTCCCTGTGGGATTTTCTCGTAGAGGCACACCCCTTATAGTTTAAAATGTGACGAAATAAACATCAAAATTTGCAATTTTTGTACAAAATGTCATGTCCGACCTCTCTTATTGACTGTGCAGCGGCCCTCGGGAAAGACTTGAAAGGGAAAGGATCGAAGAAAGTGGAGCTAAGCACCAGAGGGCGAACGAGAGTCCCTTCATACTGAGAGTTAAGACAACCCCCCCCCCTCATGGAGTCACAAACAGGAATAAAAATAACACAAATTGATAGTTTTTCGCAATCTTTGATCGGCTCATTCTCAAGTTCCTTTCTCCGTTCCTTCTTTCATTCCACTTGTCCCTTACCGAGTCCGTAATTCCCCAGTCCATTCCAGACTATCATCTTTACAATTGGTGAAAATGTAATATTTATTCCCGTTTGTGACACAGTGGAGGCCTAAAATACCCACGGGAACCAATCAGAGATGGATTCACATTGTCTCAACTCTCAGTAAAAGGACTCTAACCTAGCCACGCTGGAACTTTATATTCACACCGTAGGTGCTCCGAAGTGAGGTGAGCATTTTCCCGGTTTCTAGACAATGGTACTAATGCATTAGTACATCTTGAAGTGCAATGCACGCAAATGGATCAGTGGCGAGGCGTGAATGATCGAATATCGATGTTTCCTCATTCCGCATAGTCTGAGACCATGTTAAATAATCGATTGTTAAGTTGTTCGTTGCGAACACCCTGTTTATCGATCCTTTTTCATGGGTTTAAACGACACATCAATCGATATATCGCAAAACACGCCATGCCACTGATAAAAATCGAGGAGGAAAAAGGCAGAGACAGCTCGTTTTGGAGAAAAAAGGTAGAGAAAGCGCATTTTCACATGAATCCATTTTCAGTTGCAAAATTTACGCACGCATGTGACAGGTATCACCAGTATCACCCTGCCGCACTAAGTAAAAACGTCGCACAGGCATTCGAGGCATTCGAATGTTGCCAAATTTGTTCTTCAAAAATATTTATTTTTGAAGGAAGTAATGAATATTTTTCCTTGAAATGGTCAGAATTTTTAGATCAGATTACGAACGAAATCGTCTGGAAAATGGAGATGTTGCATGTGTGAGAGATTTGCGATTTGACTGTTAATTTTAATGTAAAAGTTCGCGAAAAACACGATGGTGCCACTGGTTTTCTCTTAAATCATCTCCCAAGCTCAACAAAAGCTCTCAAAGTGAGGCCAAAATGGAGGGGATATCCCATGCTATCCTGAGAGTCCATTTCTACATCAAGACAAACTCTCCATGCAAAGATAGGGAGCAAATACATTAGCAGGGTTGCCGTGTTTTCAGTTTTGGAGTCCTCAAATAAAGTGGCAGCCCTGTCAATGTATATGCTCCCTATCTTTGCATGGAGAGTTTGTCTTGATGTAGAGGTGGACTCTCAAGATAGCGTGGGATATCCCCTCCATTTTGGCCTCAACTTGAGAGTCTTTTTGAGCTTGGGAGATGATTTCAGGGAAAACCAGTGGCACCATCGTGTTTTTGCGAATTTTTACATGAATAACAACACCCAAATCGCAAACCCCTCACACATGCACCATCTCCATTGGACGAGAAATATTCACGCATTTTCCTGAAAAGTCGCGATTTGTCGAAGTAAATTTGGCAACGCCTGGTGGCTCATACGGCGTTCCTACTTATCACGGCAGCACACTTAGTGAATTTTACCGCCTTTTTTAGCCATTGCTATGGCGAATTCTCTGCCCCTCCTTAACGAGGATTGAATTCAAGTTCAGAGCGAGCTATTCATGGACATGACGGAGGTAAAACAGAACCAGTCGTTGTTTTTCACTTTCACAGTTACCTTTTGATTCTACGGTACGCTCTCCGACTGAATTCGGTTTTGGTGTAATTTCCTTATTTCTCAATGGAAATTCAAAAGAGCTTTCTCCAATGACGTCAGACTGACGTGGGAAATCACTCCTGTTCCCGGAGTAAAATGGCAAAGGAGAAAAATCAAACAGAAAAGGAGAGTTAGAGAAAATCAATCTAGGATGTGGTGTTAACATTTTCTTGGACATCCCTGTAATTTTTCTCATCTTGCGCGACACTTCCCCGAGAAATGCTTGAAATTTCAATGGAGAATTTGCAAGGGTCTGAAATTTGATGAATTTCCTGTTTAAGTGGAATCCTCTGAGTGAACTGAACACGAAGATACCCTTGATTCATAAATTGAGCAACTATTAGAGGAGATATAACAAAATAACCGATTCTGCTAAAATACATGTGTTTAAATGGGAAATGCCGCCAGATGACGTCACAAGGCGGCACATTTTCTCACTTTTAAATCAATTTTTCTCCAATTTCCCATGTCAGAAAAAAATTATGAAAAATATTGCGAACTCAGCTCATTAGGCAGCACTTTCAGATGAAGCAATAAAAAAATTGCGTGCAAATTCTCCATTCGTTTTTAGCTCAAGTGGTTATTCTACTTGCCTTGAAAATGCTACAAAAATTTCTGGTGCGATTAGTTTTCGGTACGGTCGTATTCTTGATCCTATTAGCGGGATGCGTCAAAGCGGTAAGTTTTCATTTTCGTAACATTTCCATTTTTCGTCCTTCAAGCCTTGACATTTTTTTTGGCTGTGCGTTAACCATGGTGGTTTCTAAAAATACACTTGAAGAAACCACAATCCTCAGAGAGATCTACGTAGTGCCCTTACGTTTCCTGTTCACTCCTTTTCAGAAGGAGGAAATTGTTTGTCTCTTTATCCTAAATTCTTGAATCCTAATCATTCTTACTTACTTAAGTTTAATTCCCCGCAACTGTTTCAGCTCGGTCCGCGCGTGCGGCGATTCTGTCTGGATGAGGGGGCATTGGGAATTTCTACTTCCTAATTTGTCTACTTTCTTCAAACCTTGAAGTGACGAGAAAAACTGTAAACAAACGAGCTGAAGTCACTTTCAGTGACCAAAGTCTTCCTCGTGAACGATAAAATTCACTTGGACTTTCCACTGACGAAAGACGACGAAAATAACGAAACGTCTACTAACGTCTTTTTATTGAAGAAAATAACGTCGGTAGGTTCGTTTTTCTGGTTTGATTGACGCACAGTTGAAAAATTCGCAATCCCAAATTCTGAAAGCAAGAGACTAAAGTGAAATAGTTCAAAAAACGCACCCGGAGGAACATAAATAATTAATTGGGCCGACTTTTTTCTTGATCAAAAATGTGTTTTGATACCATATTTTGCTTTAAAAAATTACTTGAGCCTACGAAAAAACGTTTTTTCTTTCTAGGAGGTGGAAGGGGGGGCGGATAATGGTGGATTCGTATGTTCTTTTTAACACCCAGCTAAAGTACCCTCAATTTTTCTCATTACCCACCAATTTTCCGGATAACCGATATTATCCTACGAAACGAGATTTTCTAGGGATCATTTAATATTTTGAGGAATGGGTGCATGCTTGATACAAACTAAGATCATTTCCCGACTGAACATTCCATGATCTATACGGGAACATGTATCACATTCACATGTCCACATGTATTTGGCTTCTGGAAATTACACATAGTGTACAAAGAATTTTTTTTTTTGGGGGGGGGAGGAATAATGGTAAATTCATGTATGCTTTTTAACACCGATTCCGAAAATATCCTCAGTTTTGCTTTACTCAAAAATTTTCCGGATGATCGAGATTGTCCGAAAAACAGGATTTTCTAGAGAAAATCCAATATTCCAAGATACGTATGCATGCTGCAGACAAACCAGGGTCATTTCCCGAGTCAACATTCCATGATATTTAGGGAAACATGTATCACACGTCCATAAAATTTGCCTCTATATTTGATGAGCAGTGGTGAGCCACAAATGATCGATTACCGATTATCGATTCTCGTTTGAAGCTATGGTAATGAAGTCCCAAGAACTCCCATGCTCAAAAAAATCTCTCAAGTTGAGGCCAAAATTAAGGGTATATCCCACGCTATCCTGAGAGTCCACCTCTACATCAAGACAAACTCTTCATGCAAAGATAGGGAGCAAATTCATTCACAGGGTTGTCACTTCATTTGGGGACTCTAAAACTGAAAACACGGCATCCCTCCTAATGTATTTTGCTCCCTATCTTTGCATGGAGAGTTTTTCTTGATGTAGAGGTGGACTCTCAGGGTAGGATGGGATATCCCCTTCATTTTGGCCTCAACTTGAGAGCTTTTTTTGAGCTTGGGAGTTGATTTCAGAGAAAAACAGCGGCACCATCGTGTTTCTCGGGAACTTTCACATATAAGATTGAATAGTCAAATCGCAAAGTCCTCACACATGCACCATCTCCATTGAAAACCTTGGGTAGTTTACATTTTTTCCTATGTTCTATCAGTTTTCATTGCTGCAACATTGCCGTTTTTATTTTACACGTAATTCATTGGGAGGGACTCGGATCCGGGAGGAAGTTTTGGGAGGGAATCGGGCGACGCCCCGGGAAGGAAGCTTAAGGTGATTCGATGGACGCCGTATTTTGTGTCAGAACGGTATGCGATATATCGCATCAATTGGTTCCATATTTTCAGCTACTCGTCATTTTCATCCTATTTTGAGATCGCAATTCTGTTGTCAGGAGTCTAAAGCACTCACTCATCAATTTTAACAAAGAAATTCAACTTAATAAAGGCGTGGTTTTTTCAGAGAGAAAATATCGCATTCGAGTGCAGTTTCGATATCAGTATCGAATGCGATGTTTTCTCTCTGAAAAAACCACGCCTTTATTAAGTTGAATTTCTTTGTTAAAATTGGTAAGTGAGTGCTTTAGACTCCTGACAACAGAAGTGCGACTCAAAATAGGAGAAAAATGACGAGTAGCTGACAATATGGAACCAATTGATGCGATATATCGCATGCCGTTCTGACACAAAATATGGCGTCCATCGAATCACCTTAAATGCTTCTAATCGAATGTCTAATGGGCCTACTTCAATTTACTTTTTGGACAGGACGAGAACGATGACAAACGTAAGGCGTTCGAGGAACTGCTGGACAATATCGAGTTTGACCTTTGCACGGGTTTAATGAACACGGCGTTGGGGAGCGGGGAACGGAAAGAGCTGGAAAGGAAGGCGAATGCTAAGTGCAAAGAGTATCACGAGCTACTCAAGAGCTCGTTTTTTTATGAGTCTAACGAATGCATCAATGGTGACGACCCTAAATGCGCCGATACCAAGGATTCCTGGGATTCCTGCAATAAAATGCACCGCTGCTCCCTGCGCATCGACGGAACTTGGGCCGGAACTAAGCGGGTAAGTGCGAGAATCAATACTGCGGATTGAGAGTTGAAATCGGTAGGCAAAGCGATGGACACGGGGGAAAGTGAAGCGACTCTTGCCGCAATCACACGCTGAATGTGGCTTGAATGTGGAAGTAATCGGCCCGATGCCTGAATTTTGCGCGTGAAGCCCTGGATAGACGATCAAAATCCCGAACCAATTCCGATCAAAGTAGCATCAAAGTGTCGGGAGTCATCAGTCTTAAACCCATTAATTTGCTTCATTTTAAAATGAAAACTTGGCAGAAATGTTTCCTGTGGTAGGAAATTATGAATGGTGGCACTCAATTCTGATCTTACTTTGAACAAATCAGTGCGGCCCGTCAAAATTTTATGGTAGATGGTGACCATCAGTCATCAGCATGTCTACTTTGATCGGAATTAGTTCGGAATTTGATCGTCTATCCAGGGCTTGACGCGCAAAATTCAGGCAACGATCCTCAGCAACGATTCTCAGCAACCAATCGGACTAATGTAGGATTTGTCTGAGCTATTCGGATGGATTTGACACGCATCTGGATGAAAATAACTCGGATTTGCGAAATTTCAGCCGTCGAGCAATGACTGTTGACTTCCACATTTAGCTTCTGTATTCAGCGTGTGATTGCGGCATCTGTCCGGTGGTCAGTCCATGGCCGTCAAAAAGTCCGGGATTCGGAGCTTTTTTGTTCCAATTTCTCCCATTCCATGACCGTCAAAGTTCCGGGATTCTGTTTAGATTCTATCAAAAGTTCCGAGAAAGCCTCGGAAAATGCGAGTGATCCGGAATACTTCGGGAATTTTGAAAGATCCGAGACAATCTCAAAAGTTCCGGAATTCGGAGCTGATTCCGGGAAAATGGAGCACTGACTTTGTCGGTGGAGGCAGGTGGTTGCAATAATGGACAAAGGTGGAAGGTAATAATAGACTAACTAACGGCAACCCACGAGGGATCCATTAGTTACCACCCACTTGAACTGGTATAGGATCGCTCCATACTCCTTATATGGATTGCATTTTGCAAAAAAGAACCACTAGCATTGCAGTGTTGCTAAGATTGTGCATCACAACTCCTTTTGTCTTGGAGGAAAAACCCGATTATCCATAAAAGTTTCTATTTATACTCGCTAAAAACTGTACATTTAAGACAAAAATTACCATCTAAATTTCATAGTTTTTCACGATTTCCGCAATTTTATTGCAAAAGATGAAGTTGCACAATCTTAGCATCATTGCAATGCTAAAGGTTCCTTTTTGCAAAATGCAATCCATATAGTCTTTGTCTATTGTTCTGTGCATCACTTTCAACAATCAGCTCGCTTCTGTGTTACCGGGCATTTTTTGTCACGGATATTAAATGTTGACATTTTTAGCGTCGCATAAGGGCGTTATTAAAAAGAAAGTAAAAATCCTTTAAATGTCAAAACGGTACCCTCTCTAACCCTCAAAGTTTCATTAGTAGTATTAGACCTCAGATAGAGCTATACAAGAGTAACAGGGATAAAATACGGGGGAATATCGGGAAACAAGGCTAAAATACAACAATAAAAATCTGGAGACGTCTCGACTCAAAACTGAGTCATTTTCAGTCGGTAAATACATGTAGGTCTCTGGTTTTCTCGTCGATATTTTATAATTTTTATCGTATTTTCCGACTGAGAATGACTCAGTTTTGAGTCGAAACGTCTTTGGTTTTTTTATTTTTTCATTTTAAGCTTGTTTCCCGCTTTTTTCCTTGTTTTACTCCCGTGAACATAGTATCGGGCTGTTTCGTCAAAATTTGTAGCTGCACAAAAAAATAGAGCGTCACAAACAGTACAAAAATAGGACCTATATTTATAGATAAAATGATAAGAATGTAATGAAAGAAAATGTTAGTGTAGCTCTAGGGAAACAGAAATTCAAACTATTAAATTGTGTTTTTTTCAAGCTTAAAAATTTGGTCGCACCTTTCATCTCTAAAGAATGCCTCACTTTTGCGGAACCAACTGACAATAGATTAAATAAACAAAATTAAGGCAAAAATATATGATTCCGTGTAAAAAAGAGCTTATCGCGATGCAGAGGATCGAAGTTTGATTGCAGATCATTTCTCCACTTTTTTGCCGGTTTGCAAAAATAGGAATATTGAGCAGGTTGCGAGTTAGCGTAGCTCCGTTTTCAAACTCGACGGTCGTTCAGTTTTTACGTGGATCGAATGACGCACGAACTTTTTTTCATACCCCACGGAAAACGTTTGAAAAAATGTGGCTTCACTTGCTTGATGGCGTATCTCGACAGAATCACTGAGTGGTTGTAAAATATTGAATATGATTCATGAGAAAAGAAGAGGAATGAAGCGGGATCAAAACAACGTAAAGCATCAGAAGCATTATCGTGATGGATAAATTTAAGAAAAATAAAATTAGATTGAAGATACAAAAATGCTGTCCTCAAGTAACAAAGATTTTGAATTTTTCTTAGAGATGCACTAAATCTACGAGGGAAGAGGGATGTCCTTAAAGATTTTCTGTCACTGTGCATTATTGCATCTATGAATCGACTTTAAAATAAAAATGAATGTTAGCCTACATACATGACACAAAGTACAAATGCACCGATGCATTTCGGGTAATATAGACATCATCACAGTATTACATAAGAACAAATATTAACAAATCATTAAAAATAAAAAAACTAGAGTACAGAACACATAGTCTCATATGTTATGTGTTCTATGTGATTTGTGCTCAAGTTTCTTATTTTTAATGATTTGTTAATATTTGTTCTCATAGCCTCGATCTTACAGCCCCCTCAAATTGTAATACATTGTGGATTGAATTGCGAGCGAAGTTTTCCGAAAAATGTGTTAGTCACCAAAGGAACTTCGGCAACACTCAAATGCTCATGCAGCTTTTTTTGCTTGACAACAAAAAAAGTAAGTGCTCAAGCTGTGCATACGTAAAATAATTATACGGCGGAGAAAAATAAAAATCTATATTTTTCAAACACCTCTCCAAAACGGCAGGTACAATTCACTCGATGGGGTTTTTTTAAGTTTTCTTGGGTTTCTCAAGTTTCAGATTTATGCTCCCAACTTTCGGTTTTGTCAATGCGTCCAGCATTGTTGGCCTTTACAGTGATAATTGCTTCTGATTTTCAATGAGCAAAGTTAAAAAAGTAGGTCCAGTTTCACAATATGGCCTGTCCATTAAGTTGTTTCGCTAATGAGTGTGATGCCTTTTTCGCAAAAAAAAAGGAATTGAATCCATCATTTGCTAAATGCCGCAGATGCCACATGATTTCGAGAGAAATGAGAAAAATTGTTATCTTCGAGAGTACCCGATCTTTATAACCGAAACGTACTATTTTTTGTCGTCACTTTGCTGAAAGACTATTGGTACAAGCAAAAATAATCCATTAAAAAGCTCAATTTTTGAAATTTTGACGCTTACGACATTTCAAATAAGCGGTTCCATTTCGATGGAAATAATAATGCTCTGTTCCCATGTTGTAGTGTTATCAATCAACACTGACTCACTTCCAAGTCAAAATTTGCCGTTCCTCAAGTGAAGTATCGTAACTACATTTCGACGTAGCAAAATTTCCACGCACGAATTGTCGTTTTACCAGGATACTGTTGGCATTTACGTCTGAGCATTTTAGTGGTTGTTTTCCGATTACACATCAAAATCAGAAACAATTTGAACAGGGTTTGCACGGACACGTTTTTGTAAAAACTTGATTTATTGAAAATGATTTTGCAACCTCGGAATAGATTTGTGCTCCTTCGTCGGAGGACCGATGTATTGACAATTAAAGCTTCCAATTGTAAGAGTTTGATCGACTGTAAATGACTTAAAATTACTATATTTTCTCCGAATCGAACCCACAATACGACCGTGATTAGCAGAAAGAAACCAAACCACATAAGCTATTGCCAAATTAAACGAAGCGATTCAATTTTTTACAAGAGAACGTTTGTGCGGATTTTGTTTAAATTTTAAGGAATTTGCTCCGTACTATGCAGAAAATTCACTGAAATCCACAAACATGCACAACCGTTTTGAACCAAAATGAAATTGCCCGATGAATCTTGGCAATAGCTGATGTGGCTTGGTTCCTTTCTGCTTGACGTGGTCCACTTTCTAGCTCATCCGTAAAAACAGGGAAACTCGAGGTACATGCGTCGTCTCTGAACCGAGCCAGAAATTGTGGTTCTCTAAGTGGACCAGATTTTGCAATCAGGAAGGAACTACAATATCCAGCTCATCTGTAAAAATTCTCATGTGCATAGGGAAACTAATGATAAATACGTTCTTTCTAAACTGAGCCAGATATTGTTGTTCTTAATTGCAAAATGCTAAAAGGGCGGCCCATTGAACTCGATTCATCCTCAATGTCGGTACAGAATATTATTCTCAGCTAATCTACAGGAATCAATCATCAAAACACGATTCTGTGACCAGCGCAACCCCATTAGCCCTCGTCTCCACGTGCCGTTTCACGGGATTTGTCCCTGGGAAAAATCCCGCTTACAAAGTTGGGAAAAATATTGAGTTAATCGATATTTTTCCCAGTACCAATGTATGGTCCTTGTTCTCCTAAGATTCACTGAGAGAGGAAGAAGAAGTGAAAACGAATTGTACGATATTTTATTGATTACTCCATTGTTAATGTTTGTTCAGTTGAAATAATGTATCTAATTGTCAATTGAGTGCATTTAGTATTTTAATCCCGGTTCAATACTCGACTTTAACTAATGTATCTTCCCGCGCAAACTAGTCGCAGGACTGTACTCGTACTGCCGTGCAACGCAAAAACGCCGTAAACGCCATTTTACATTTTTTGGAAATAATGTTTCATAGCAGAAAAACTTGTTCACCTTGGGACAATGTTTTTACAGAATTCTTTTGCAAATACTATCAAGAACTTAACCTGAAAATTTGAGATGCATGGGCAAAATAGTTTTTATTTTATGAAGTATTAAGTTCCAAAGAACGAGGGAAAATCTTGATGGATTTACGGCGTTCTCGCCTAGCACGGTAGTGTATGAGCCCAGTCCCTTGGAGACGGTAACTGGGATAAATGCCAAATGTTTCATTCCTGCGATTCGAACCTGCACGGAGAAAAAAACCTCGTGCGTGGGACCCGAAGTTTAGGTCATATGGATCTCTGAAGTCTCAGATTGAGCATCTGAACACCTAAGGTCGAGCTGTCGAGGTTCGGATCACACATCTGAAACTTCAGTTCTTACATCCGAAGTACTTCAGATGTGAGAACCGAAGTTATTCGGATGTGAGAACCGAAGTACTTCAGATGTAAGAACTGAAGTTTCAGATGTGTGATCCGAACCTCGACAGCTAAACCTTAATAGTTCAGATGTTCAATCTGAAAACTTCAGAGGTCCATATGACCTAAACTTCGGGTCCCACGCACGAAGTTTTTTTCTCCGTGTATGGGACAAATCCCCTGAAACGTCCCGTGGAGACAATTCCCTATGTCCCCCCAAAAAATGGACTTTATATTTTTTGGCACTGCTTTGCAGAGATCGATTTATCGGTGCGTATCCGCTGCCCTGAAACTGCGCAAGGAGAATAAAGGACAGGAATGCGCCAGGCGGAGGGAGGAAAAGGGCTACAAACCTGCGCCAGAGCCCCCTGCGCCGACAAAACCAAAAACCACGTTCCCAACTGCAAGAGCGCCCACAGCTACAGTAAACACGAGGGCGCCCACCACCACAGCGTCCAATGCAGGGGCGCCCCCAAAGACGGTTCCCGCTAAGGCTCCGCCCACCTGGACCACAGCGTCCAATCCGGGGGCGCCCCCCAAGACGGTTCCCGCTAAGGCTCCGCCCACCTGGACCACAGCGTCCAATCCGGGGGCGCCCCCCAAGACGGTTCCCGCTAAGGCTCCGCCCACCTGGACCACAGCGTCCAATACGGGGGCGCCCCCAAAGACGGTTCCCGCTAAGGATGCGCCCACCATAAAGCTGCGCACCAGGCCGACGCCCGCTAAGCAGGCGTCCACTGCGAAGACGCCCACTAACCAGACGCCGGCCAGGACGGCGCCCCCCGCGATGAAGCCCAATTGGCCTCAACAGAGACAGGACTCGAAACCGCGCTTCCAACCACCGACCCAATGGACGGCCCCTGGGAGCTTCGGCAACACGCCCACCGGACACACCGGGGCGACACGCCCTATCCCGCCGCCGCCCAAACCTAGCCCGGCCGTCACCGTCACTATAGATCCCAAGGCTAGTGCTAGGACAGTCACTTTCGGCGGCAATGCTGCACCCCGGGCCGGCGGCGGTTACCAAAAGTTCGGGCAATCCTATACTTTTAGTTAGATACAAAGATATTAAAACAGCTTTAGCTTCACTGAAGAAAAAGGATGGTGACATCTAGTGTAAGTCTATACTTGATTTTTTACACAGTGATACTACACTGTTATAAGGAAGATAAGGAACCGATGAACGGGGTGTTCATTGCAAAGATTGTGTAGCATCGCGTCCAAGATATTGGACTTCATGCTTACCCTTGATATACTTGCCTGCTCATCTCGTCCAAGATCTTGGACTCCACGCTCATCGCTAAACTTCTCATTTCTTTGCTTGAGCACGGAGTCCAAAAGCAAGTAGACCTCCCTTAGTTTTAAAGTTCATCGTGATAGAAAATCGTATACTTCACTTATCTAATCTAACCTAACCTAACCTGACCTAACCTAACCTAAGCCAGGTATAATTTTTTCGAGAACACTTTTTTTCGTCAAATACATCATACATCTTTGTCTCAAGACATTTTTGGACCCCAAGCTCGTTTATTGTCAAAGAATACCTGCGTCTCACAATTTTGGACGCTATGCTTTTTGGTTTCGATTTTTCGAAAAAAATAATCCCTTATTAAAGTGAACATGGAGTCCAAGATCTTGGACATGATGAGCAACCGAACATTATATAGCTGAGCATGGAGTCCAATTTCATGGACGCGATGCTACATTACCATTGCAAACACCTTTATAATCGGATCTTTACCATAGCTTAAAACGGGAAAATATCGATAATCGATCATTCACGCCCCGGTACTAGTCAACATGTGTTGAATTGCCCAAAAATGCACTTTTCCGACCTGATGTTCTGGTGATTGGCACGATGAAAGTTCGATTTTACGAGCTCACCTTATTCAAGAGATCATAGGGCAAATCGTACCAAAAAATCTCGAAATTTAACCTGCGCCAAATTTTCCGCTATTTCACGCACGTTTCTTTCGCGGAATTTCGTGAGAGTTTATGAAATGTTAAACTTCTGAGATAGACTCAGTATACTGTGAAACGGTAAAATCTGCATTTTGACATTTTGAAAAAAAAAAAAAATTAAAGAGAAACATACATTAAGAGCTAAATTTCCAGGGTCTTCAGGGAATTCTTGTATAATTGTAAAAGGCCGTTTATCAATCCCCAGAAATGTCATGGAAAATGTAATTTCATATGAAAGTACGCGAAATTTTATTCCCAGAAATTTCATTTTGCATCTCTGTAAAAACCCAGTCAACCTCGCAATTTCTGCCGCATGTCACCTGATGATATGGGAACCCCCGGCTTTTCTTGGTATGATACTACAGCATGCATACCTGGGTGCCATTTCTGTCGCACCAAAAATGTAACACAGTTGGCACAGACTGTGCTGAATGACACTTGTCGTGAGCATAAACATACACATACACAGCAGTGCTAAGGGAAAAAGCCGCATGAGCCCTCAGACCTTGCCAAATTCCCTTTTGATGAAACATGGATACCTCAGGAAACGTGTGAACTTTTGTCTTTCAGTTATCCAGAGAATTTTACTTGCAATTTAATCCAACGTATCTGAATATTTCAAGGCAAATTTTTTTTTTAATTTTTTAATTTTCCTTTGAAATTTGTATCTTATCTGAGGAAATAAATTTGACAAATTTCTAATGTTCATACGGCCTTCTAATTTAGCAGAGCAGTGCATTTTCGTGTAATTACCTTCCACTACTTCGGCTAAGTAGCATGTTGTTGAATTGATTGACCCTTGAGGAGTAACTTTAACCATTGATCCTCAACGAAGAAATTTTGACGATCCGTTATAAATGACTATTTTCTCATTGATATATGTAAGACTTTGCTTCAATAAATATACATGTATTTACGTTTTGCAATAAATTTATGCCAACAAACCTGTTTATAAATACCTTTAAAATACTTAGCAAATATTTTATAATCATTTTAGAAGAACTACACAGTTTTGTAGACCAGGCAGAACACTTAGGCTGAGGGGCCTATAAGAACGGTTTGGAAAATTGAACAAGATACTACAGTGGAACCTATTCATAACGTACTCTGCTCAGAGCGGAAAACCGATCTTAAGGTGATTCGATGGACGCCATATATTGTGTCAGAACGGCATGCGATATATCACATCAATTGGTTCCATTTTTTCAGCTACTCGTCATTTTTCTCCAATTTTGAGATCGCAATTCTGTTGTCAGGAGACTAAAGCACTCACTTACCAATTTTAACAAAGAAATTCAACGTAATAAAGGCGCGGTTTTTTCAGAGGGAAAAAATAGCATTCGATACTGATATCGAAACTGCACTCGAATGCGATATTTTCTCTCTAAAAAAAACCACGCCTTTATCACGTTGAATTTCTTTGTTAAAATTGGTAAGCGAGTGCTTTAGTCTCCTGACAACAGAATTGCGAACTCAAAATTGGAGAAAAATGACGAGTAGCTGATAAATGGAACCAATTGATGCGATATATCGCATGCCGTTCTGACACAAAATATGGCGTCCATCGAATCACCTTAAAGGAAAAACCTGTCCGGTAAACCTTCCCATGACGAAAACATTTCTATGGACCGAGAGATTCCGTTAGAACACTGCCGTACCCCTTTTTTAAGCATAACGTTAAGTAAGGAAGCTGTTTGCCTAACCAACCCAATCTTTTTACGACGTCCTTATATTGCTGTGCGAAGGAAAACCGCCGTATAAGCCTTCAGGCGATGCGACAATTCCTTTAATACACCATAATAATTCTGGTAAAATTATGAGTATTTTCCTTCCATTTTCTCTGACAATTTTTCGCGCCAATTCACCTTAAGCGCCTGAAAATTTCAAGGAAACATACTCATAACTTTCCTCAAAAATTAATATTTTATCGAAGGAAGTCTGGCAACTCTGGAATGTTGATACGGCGTTTTTCCTTGGCACGGCGTAACATGTTTCACTGTACTAAAATTTAACATCCTGAGGACAATCACAAAAGTTTAATGAGATCAATGGCCACGTAATAAACTACATGTAATTGTAAATATACATGTACTTCGCTGTAGGACCTAAAAAGAAAAATAAATATGAAAATAAAAACTCAAACGATTGGCATTATTCTAGTGAGTTCATAGTTAAGGCACGTCAAGACAAGGTTGCGTCGCGTTGACAGCAACATATATGAACGCAACAATACAAACTTAAAGGATACTTATGTTGCCTACCCAAAAATTGAAGGCGTTTTGAATTTCCTTGCGCAACTAAAATGGGACACATGTAAAGTTCGGATTCTCGCAGATTCACGTAAATTTTTTGTTTTCATCCGAAGGTAAACACGCTGTTGTGATATATGATAATTAAGGAAATATTTGTCTATCGAGCACCTTTAATTCGTGTAGTTTATTTGCCTATGTGTACAGATCTCCTTTTCTTGAAATGCTTTAATTTCTACGTAACCAAGGCCATTTCGGAATTGATGGATTGGATTCTCAGGTCTCTTCCTAGGCCCGCTCGTCGCAAACGCGTCAAAGTAAGTGAAAAAAAAAATTTAAAACAAGTAAAAATTGGTAAAACACGATTACAAAATTGTTTATCTCGTAATCTGTCAGTTTTTATATCCCTTGAAAAGCCGTTCAGGATATTCTTCAGTTTAAGAACAGAGGACCTTTTTGGCAAAAATTTTGATAGGACGCTTCTTGGATGAGAAAATGGTGGAAAAATTTGAATCTAAGTTAGAGACAATTTACCTATCCATATATATGTTTAGGCTTAGTTGGTTCATCAATTTAGTCGAGAGATGTCTCAACACAGTCTTCGAAAGGGTCGCTTGATGCGTATGCAAGGATGATCTGCGCCAGGTGTCCCTTTTACTGGCCAAGGAATGCCGCATCTGATCAATGAGTGCGATAGAAATGGACGATAAATCAAGGTAAGGACTGTTTTAAGTTGTCCAGTCTTGCTCTCCTTTAACCGCACAGTGCTTCCATGGGTTTTGAATGGACCACTAGACAAGGTACGAATTTAAGCATTCTGATACATGTATTTTAACCAGAATTTCACGTAGAACACGATTCGCGCAACGAAAATTACTGAAACAAACTCCTAACGAAGCTGTTAACATTTTTATTTTACATTGGTTACGAGGAATTTGGACTGCCCGCTCACAAGAAACTCAAAGCTCTACGTGAGTCAAATCGCCCACTACAACGGTTTCAGTAATCTTCTCAATCGAGCAATGTTTAGCTCCTACCATGTGTTGTTCAAACTCTAAGCAATTTGCTATAGCTGAGCCAAAGCGTCAAGATTGAGGTTGCCAGATTTTTATATCGCAGAGACTGTCATGATAACGTTTAGCGCGCGATGTGAATCACGTAGAGCATTGAGTTTTCATGAGCGGGTGATTTGAATTCACGCACCAAGAATCATTAATATCTTCGCAAGGAGTTAATGGCGGTAATTTTTGATGTGCGCATCGTGTTCTACATGAAATTTTAGTCACGAAGCATGTATCAGAATGCTGAAATTCGTACCTTGTCTAGTGGTCCATTGCATTCAAAAGCAATAAAGTGACTCAGCCGCGAATTCACACTACTACCACGGAAAAAATATTGACCCAAGCCTGTATTTGTATTTGTGTGTCTGTGTTATGTATCCATCTATTTTTACTGTCGTTGACAATGAGTCAGTCGCTGGTCACAGAATCGTGTTCCGATGCTTGATTCTTGTAGATTGGCTAAAAATAATGAGATCTGTCCAAACAACAACTTTCTTCTACGTTCAATATTAACCGAGATACCGCCTTTTGAAAAGTCGGGTTTCGTACGTCATCTACCGTGGTAGTGACACCCTTGATTTCTTCCACCTTGATTTTATCCAAGTTTTACGTTGGACAAACGGTACAAATGTGCGTCTCATCGATTGATGAAAGCAAGATGGAAGAAACCAAGGGTGTCACCACCGTGGTGGATGACGTCAAAAACCTGAACATTCAAAGGGGTTATAGGACATTTCGTCAACGATTTTTTGTCCGCGCACCTGCTTTTCCCAGTAGTTTACGTCTACGCGTTTTTTTCGGAAGGGGAGTTTTGGTCCACTTACCACTTGAGACCCAAAGTTAATTGGTCCACATGAAAATACAAACGACAATTGCTTACGACGTTTTTGAATGAAAATGTTTAATGTCTTGGAAGAATGAGGTTTTGCTTGTTTTTTTTTTTTTTGTTTGTTTGCTCCAGCAGAGAAAAATATATAATTGAGATGTTTGGTAAAAATGAGGGAGCGTCATTTCCATGAAAGAAAATTCACTAAAACTCTCTACACCTCTTTGGTGCAACAGGACACAATTATCTTTCAAGAAAATCCCACATTTTTATAGCTGATCAGGAAAACCTTTTGATTTGCCTCAGCTAAAGGATCTCATATTTTTTCTGTGCATGTGAACTTCACTTCGGCACTGGTTTGCCGCAGCGCTTCGAGCTACTACTTCGCCACGGAGGTGTTGCACAGTATCATATGAGATCGAAGGCACCCCAACATATCATGATTGATGGCATCTTTCAAAAGCACGAAGTTCCCTCGCATATTAAATCGAGTGACGACAACAAAAAGAGAGCGGTAGTCGAAAAACGTACAGTCCTATTATCTGTATTTAATATCGTTTAGTATGATTTTTAACTTCATTGGAGGAACAAGTGACCTAATTTAAGGAGAAATATCCTCAAATTTACCGCGGAGAAGATTTTTCTATGAGTTAATAAAGAAAATAATGTTTTCTTAAAGAAGAAAAGATGCTTATATAAGAAGGAAAGTCCCTTACATTAAGCAGAAACCCGCTTTTGTTCACCTATTTTATTCTTAATTCAAAATAAAATCTTCTTGTACGCATACTCAAGAATGTTCCTTTATCTCTCTTATCTCGGGTTATTTTGCAAGGAAAGTTCCGTACTCTTAAAGGATGGCTGTCATTCTTATTGTTGGTATGTTGGAGTGCCTTCAATTTCATATGATACTGCGCAACACCTCTATTGTGAAATAATGAAGCGCTGCCGTGGCACGTGACACGCTGCGGCGTGGCCAGCCAGCCAGCACGGAACGCGCATTGGCGCCTACAAACCTAAGGGATACCTCAAGCATTGCGCAATGCTAGAAGTATCTGCTTAGGTTTGTAGGCGCCAGTGCGCGTTTCGTGCTGGCAGCACGTCGCGTCGCATCACTCCGCTCTATGCTAGGGCCTATCATTTAAACTCGCGGAGTCAGCGTTTTTCAACTCATGATTTTTATATGTTTGCACAATCTGCATGGATTACTTTAATTTAAATTGATAAAAACATATGTATGTATAAATACGAAAGAAAAATTTAATGTGTTTTTGTAAATATTAAGGTGTTTCCTTCAATGATTTTCAAAGCACATTAATATTTTCCTTTCCATTTTGTGCCTTTACTGTGCTGCAGCGTGGTGTGAGCGCAACCAAACGCTCAAAATAGGACGTATTTGACTCTGAAAGATCGATGTACAAATGGGCTATAACCGAAGATTGCGTGCTTCTCGGTTTTTTCCCTGTTTCATTCATTCGTGCATAGTTTCTTTCGACACAACTACTGCTTATTGATTTTAATATCGATGTTGTCGCTTAGAAAAGGTTTTACAAATATTTGCCACGTTTTAAAAATGTAAATGTTTTTAAAATAAAGTAATATTTTCATTTAAAAAAAAAGGTATTTACAAGGTTTATTTTTCATCGAAAATTTTAAGGATGGAAATAAAACCAAATATTCACCCATGACTATTTTAAAAAGATTGAACAAAAGAAGGAAATGACATTTCATTTCAAAAATGAGTTACCACAACAACTCTTCCGTCTCTCTCAATTTTCTTATTTCATTATTGTCAATATAATTTTACATACGGACTGAAATATGACACTTGGACCAAGTCACTGTTGCTTATTTCACGCGTGGACGTAAACTACTGGACAAAACAGGTGTGCGGACAAAAAATCGTTGACGGAATGCCCTGAAACCTTCAAAGGTCAAATTCTCGGTTATATTGAACGTAGAAAGTCGCGGCTCGGACAGATTTTATTATTGGGCCTGTTGCATGCAAGAGATACAGCTGTATGAATAGACTTTTTAGAGGTAAAATGACACGAAAATTACGATGGTCACATTAATAAAGTCTGAAATACACTCCTTACTGAGCAATTTGCGTTGTTAGGAACGGGCTTTTTCAAAATTCCCGCATCTGGTGGCAGTTTTCTAACGGAAACAAGTAACGGAAACTCGCGGCTATTTCCGGTCAACTAAAACTGACAACATAACCTGAAAATCGGAGATCGTGTTATCGTGAAATGAAATGTAGAAGGATTGCGTTGGATATTTAAAAGTTGATTAATTTAGTTACCGCGTAAAGCGTATATGGGCCACTATGAGAGATCACGTTGGGTTTGTAAACAAACTGAAGGAAAAAAGAAGTACAACAACAACGACTTGGCATCTTCCGGAAATCACCGAGCCCGCCGTTTGCTCGTTTCCGGTGATTAGAAAACTGCCCCCAGACGCGGGAAATTTGAAAAAGCACGTTCCTAACGACGCAAATTGCGCAGTAAGGAGTGTATTTCAGACTTTTTTAATGTGACCATCGTAATTTTCGTGTCATTTAACCTCTAAAAAGTCTATTCGCACGGCTGTATCTCTTGCATGCAATAGGCCCATTTTAGCCAATCTACAAGAATCAAGCATCAAAACACGATTCTGTGACCAGTGCAACTGACCCATTTGCTCTATGATCTTGCAATATGATCGGGAGGTCCCAGGTTCAATTCTCGGCCAGGTGACCCAATTTTGGTGGTCTCAAAACACGGTTACCTAGGGCTAGCTCGATTGGAGACGAAGTGGGTATGGGCCTTCAGGGGCGGTAAATCGCAGGACTATACCTCGTGGGATATTTGAAGTGGGGGAAAAAATCCAGTGGCGTGGCGTGAATTGCGATATATCGATTGTTATGCCATTCAAACCTATGAAAAAGGATCGATAAACAGGGTGTTCGCAGCGCACACCTTAATAATCGATTCTTCACCATAGGTTTAAACGGCATAACAATCGATACATCGCAATTCACGCCACGCCACTGAAAAAATCGCCAGATTCAAAGGCTTGTATCAGCTAATTTCAAAAGAGTCAGGATCAATTTTTATGTTCTGTATATTGCACAATATTGGCTGTTGGGATGGAGCTTTTTCCTTAGTGACGTTAGTGAGAAATGCCTTTTATTAATAGAATTTAAAAAAATTATTTCACTACTATACTACCGTCATGGGTGTGTAGTTTTCCATTGGTTTCTATAGATCTAGTCTGCGATTTTTTTGCGGGGATTTTAATATTACTACCAAGAATAGCAAGCTCGGAACAAAAATACGTAGTGATTTTATTTTGAAAACAATGAAGCCTCTGCCGTCAGCAAAAGCCCGAGCCTCCTATTCTACCGTTCTAAAGAAGAACGTCGAATGATCATTTGAGAGTTGCCACATTTCTTCGATAAAATGTTCATTTTTTAGGAAAATCTATATTTTCCCCTGAAATTCTCGGGAACTTCAGGTGATATTGCAGGCAAAATCATCTGAAAAATCAAAAGGAAAATATTCACTCTTTTACCAGGAAATTCGTGTTTTATCAGAAGAAATTTGGCAACGCCTGTTCATATGACGTTTTTCCTCGGAATTGTAAGGAAGCAAAAATAGGGTGAAAATATAATTTAGAAAAAAGGTGCACTTGGAACTGCGCCTATTTTTCAGTTTTTACCACTTGTTTATTATGGGAAACTTTCTGGTTGAAAATTTTCCAGCCTTCGGGACTCTATACGTGATCGATCTCCTTTAATTCTTGGGCAGATTTGAATTTGGAATTAGTGTTGCTCTGAACGTCATCCAGTTCAAGATAGTCTTGGTTGTGTAGCTTGGATTCTCTTCTTGTGAAATGTTCTTTCCTGCTGTTTCACTGTTTATCGTAGGATTAATTTTTGGACCATATCTGGCCGTCCAAGGGGCGCAACGAGGTGCTGTTGTAACTGATTACGAAGTGAGTGCAGAATTTTCCTTTTAATCTACACCTTTAAAAAAAACCTACAGCAACTTCACCAGGTTCAAAAGGAACATTCCGAGTAGCATCAAGTTAGAACAAAATAGAAGACGCTTCAAGTTTTACTTATTTATAAGCTGTTAAGGACAAAGTATAATTTTTTCGAATTTTCATTTCCTACGTTTAAAAGATATTTTTCGAGTGCGGATTTTTCGTAGGAAATTTAAGCCTAACTGAATTCGAAACGACTTTGAACAATTTTTCTTTTCCAAATTGGACCTAGTGAGTTTCTGCTCAAGTTACTTTCGATTTGCAAAAATTCATTATAACGAAGAAAGTATTTAAGTTGATATTCCCGAAAGAGGATACTGACATGTACAAGAAAATGAAGGGATCATAAAAATGTAAGTAGCGCTCTTTTGAATGATCATTTCCGTGTAACATCAGGATCTCAATCCCTGTTTCTCAAAAAAATCTGCAGGCAAACCTCATTTCTTTCCCTCAAACCTATAAAATTGAAGTTGATGTTCAAGGAGCAGGACATTCATGTTCCAAAGAAATCTCAGGATCACAAAAATGTAGGTAGCGCACTTTGAATTATTTTAGTCTAATAGAGGGAATTCAATTCCTGTTCCTAAAAACAATCGCCATCCAATACTCATTTCTTTACCAAAACTCTGAAACATTGATTTTACCGGGAAATTCAAAATTATATTCATATTTCATAAGGTCAATTTGATTATCTCTTTCAAGCTTATTAATAAAAAGTTTACATCTCCTTTTCTGCCGTGCTAAGTAAAAATGCCGTATGAACATTCTAGAGTTGCCAAATTGTCTTCGATAAAATGTTAATTTTTAAGGAGCGTTATGAATATTTTTCCTTTAAATTTTCAGCAACTGTAGATTGAATTGCGAATGAAATTCTGTGAAAAATCGGGAGAAAAATTTCCACAAGTTTTCCAGGAAATTCGCATTTTGTTGATGAAAATTTGGCAACGCCTGGAGGTTCATACGGCGTTTCACCTTAGCACGATTGTGTTTCTGATCCTCGTTTTCTCAAGCATGCGGGGGAAATTACTTTCCAGAAAACATTAGTGAGAAAATATGAGCTCGAAGGTGATTCTAAATTTTTCTAAGAATACCTACGATGAGCATTGAGCCGGTTTACTGGGATCGACTACGTTGCACCAATCGAACCGAGTGAGTCAATAACGCGATGATGAAAAATACTGGACCGTTTCTTTCATTTTGTTTCAGAAGCTTCTCCGTTCTAGATGTTTCGATTCATTCATATGCCACCACTGAGGTGACTTTACCGGGTGAATTTTTGATCGCCAACTGAACAACTTTCTACTGCTAAGGTTTTTCAGTTAAATGCAGTTAAAAAACTGCCGAGAACACAGGCGCATTTCAAAACTTTTCCGGTTGGATGTAGTTAAGGTGATTCGATGGACGCCATATTTTTTGTCAGAACGGCATGCGATATATCGCATCAATTGGTTCCATTTTCTCGGCTACTCGTCATTTTTCTCCAATTTTGAGATCGCAATTCTGTTGTCAGGAGACTAAAGCACTCGCTTACCAATTTTAACAAAGAAATTCAACGTAATAAAGGCGTGGTTTTTTTAGAGAGAAAACATCGCATCTGAGTGCAGTTTCGATATCAGTATCGAATGCTATGTTTTCTCTCTGACAAAAACCACGCCTTTATTACGTTGAATTTCTTTGTTAAAATTGGTAAGCGAGTGCTTTAGTCTCCTAACAATAGAATTGCGATCTCAAAATTGGAGAAAAATGACGAGTAGCCGAGAAAATGGAACCAATTGATGCGATATATCGCATGCCGTTCTGACACAAAATATGGCGTCCATCGAATCACCTTAAGAACTTAACGAATACACAGCTGATTAAGGAAAATATGCGAGATTCTCTGGATAGCCCGAGAACACGAAACCAGTTTCGAATGCGTGCAGTGATAGGGGCCATCGCTCGTTCTACGTCCAAGATTTCCACACTTACCTAATTTCTCCAGATAATACCAAAATATCATAAAAGATCATATGGAAGCGATCGTGCGACAGCGATGACCCCCATCAGTTCGCGCACCCGAAACTGGCTTCGTGTTCTTGTTCGATGGGAGAATCTTGCACATTTCCCTGATTTCTCCGACACGTTCTGGTGGAATTCACACTGAAAAGAAAACTCCGGCCGTGGGAGCCGCAATTACGGGCTGTATAAACATACCGTCCGTTCTGGGCTCAAAGGCCGAAAATTCCGGCTGCTAGAGCCGTAGCCTCGGCTTCTGAACCCGGAGCAATCGAAGCTACGCCTCCAGCAGCCGGAATGTTTGGCCTTTGAGCCCGGAACGGACGAAATGTCTATATGGCCCGTTATTGCGGCTCCCACGGCCTGAGTTTTTTTTTCAGTGCACTGACTGGTGAAAATGCCAGATGGTTAACAACATGGGGCACCTGACCCCTCCAAAAATCGATACGATTCCATTGGTTTTAATGGAGAAAAAGAATGTTGCCAATGGACCACTAGAAAAGGTACGAATTTCAGCATTCTGATACATGCTTTCTAACCAAAATTTCACGTAAAACACGATGTGCACAACAAAAATGACCGAAATCAACTCCTTACGAAGATATTTAATGATTCTTGATGCGCGGATTCAAATCACTCGCTCATTAAAACTCAATGCTCTACGTGATTCACATCGCGCGCTAAACGTTATCATGAACGTCTCTGCGATATAAAAATCTGGCAACCTCAATCTTGACGTTTTGGCTCAGCTATAGCAAATTGCTTATGGTTTGAAAAATACATGGCGGGAAATGAACATTGCGCGATTGAGAAGCTTGCTGAAACCTTCGTAGTGTGCGATTTGACTCACGTAGAGCTTTGAGTTTCTTGTGAACGGGCCTTTCAAATTCCTCGTAACCGATGTGCAATAAAAACGTTGATATCTTCGTTAGGAGTTGGTTTCAGTAATTTTCTATGTGTGAATGGTGTTCTACGTGAAATTTTGGTCAAGAAACATGTATCAGATTACTTATATTCGTACCTTGTTTTGTGGTCCAGTCTTATTTTTCTTCGATTTCAGCCGGCATTTGTGGACATTCTGAATTGGGTGGAGTCGAAGGACCAGTGCACATCGATCCCGGCCGCAAAGCGAACAGGGAACCCGGCAACGTGGGCAAATGCCATCAACAAAGGGAACGAAGCGTGCGTGAAAATGAACCGCAAGCTCCAGGATGAGGTCCACGATTATCGCCGGGAAGGCTGCGACAGGGGGACAAACGCTGGCTGCTGCGAAGTCTCGGAGCCCAGCGGACAGCAGCGGTGTTGCGTTGAAGTTAAAGTCGGTGGCCTTTTCGGCAAGCGCACAAAAAAGGTGAGCATCTGCGTATAACAGGAAGGAATCAAACACTGAAAAAATATCTCGGTGTATTTACTTAGAAAAGGGTAAAATTACCAAGAATTCAGGGTTCTATTTTTGATCGCAGTTTTTTCTTGGTAAAATTACCATTTATGGAATTGGTAATTTTACCGAGAAATCTCGCTAAAATTATTGAACTTTCTCGGTAATTTTACTGGACCTTGGTAAAAACGCCAATGTTTTTTTATCGACTGTGGTAGAATAACTGAGATAAAATGGCGAAGTAACCGGGAATTGATTACCAATAAAAATGACATTTTTACCTGAAAAAAAAAAAAAAAACAGTAAAAGTACCGGTTTTTAGGTAAGCTTACCAGTCTGTCGTGGTAAAATTACCAATAATTTGTAAAAAAAAGTGAGATGGGAAAGGTACCAACGGACCTTGGTGACAACGCCGAGAATTTTTTTTCAGGGAAGCACATCAAGAATGGGGATGTTGCATGTGTGAGGAATTTGCGATTTGACCATTGATTCTTCTGTGTAAGTTCGCGAGAAACACGATAGTGCCACTGGTTTTCCCTGAAATCAACTCTCAAGCTCAAAAAAAGCTCTCAAAGTGAGGCCAAAATGGAGGGCATATCCCTCGCTATCCTGAGAGTCCACGTCTACATCAAGACAAACTCTCCATGCAAAGATAGGGAGCAAATACACTGACTGGGCTGCCACTTTATTTAGGGACTCTAAAACTGAAAACACGGCAACCCTCCTGATGTATTTGCTCCCTATCTTTGCGTGGAGAGTTTGTCTTGATGTAGACGTGGACTCTCAGGATAGCGTGGGCTATTCTCTCCAGTTTGGCCTCATTTTGAGAGCTTTTTTTGAGCTTGGGAGTTGATTTCAGGGATAACCAGTGGCACTATCGTTTTTCTCGCGAACTTTTACATGAGAATCATTAGTCAAATCGCAAACTCACACATGCAACATCTCCATTCAGCTGTTATGGAAGCACGCCGCGCCGTATGAATATTCGAGAGTTGCCAAATTTCTCCGGATAAGACGTGCATTTTTTTTAGAATAATCCTCTCCATTCTAATAAAATCATTTTTCAGACGCTTAATGGGCTGAGGTGAAGAAGGGGAGTTCAAAGTCCGTAAGTGATGTCCAGTCCATAAGTGGGTCGATTGAGGTTTCTTTTTTTTAATTCTTCATAATACTATCACTTTTTCGTTTGAGATTTGGTTATTCGTATTTTCCCTTGAAATTTTCAGAAATCTTAGATCAAATGGGCCTGTTGAAACTTTTGCTATAGCAAAAATAAGATTTTTTCCTAGATAATGTCTCAAAAATCACGATGAACGCCATCGGCAAACTCTGAAAATATGCACTCCTAACTTCACAGTATGCGTAGAAATTTGCGTTTTTTAAAGATTCCCGCTTCAAAAAGGATATTATAGTACAGGGAACATTTCTTTAGAGGAGTCGTTCCATTCAATCCCTGCTCAACATGGCCGACGCTTCCGCGTGCAAGTTGAGGAGAGCACGAGGTCAATCAAGCCGAATGTCTATCAACGCGAGAAAAATGTGAATGTAAACACGCCGATTGTTATCAGGTGGTTAGAATCATCGTCTCGTCACATGTGTTTTGACGGATTTTTAATTTGTTGGAGCGTCTTCAATTTCGCATGATATTGCGCAACACCTCTGTGGTTAAACAGTTGCTTGAGGCGCCGTGGCACGCTGCGGCGTGGCCGGCGCATTGGCCCCTGCAAACATAAGTGGATACTTCAAGCATCTCGCAATGCGTGAATTATCCCCTTAGGTTTGTAGGGGCCACTGCGCGTTACGCGCTGGCAGCATGATCCGATTGTTATCAGATGGTTAGAATCATCGTCCCGTCACATGTGTTTTGGCGGATTGAAGTCGGCTGTATTGAATATTACGTAGTATTCTTGTGAGCAAGGAGTTGGATTTTTTTTTTTTTTGTTGATGGCTTCTCGTGGAGATAGAAAATTTGCGTACAAATACCACAATTTAATCAACTCACGACAACCTAACAATGGTTTCGTGTATCTCACCATGAGATAATTCGTCCCATTGTGAGGGAGGAATAAGCCCCATTAAACAATGTCATGCAGGTTCGACTAGAAAAATAATAAAGAATTTCAATTTTTTTAAAAATAATAGTCGTTTTTACAAGACGATTGAAAAATAATAAACAAAGATCTCATGATTAACGTTTGTGCGGATTCCTTCAAAAATTCCTTAGAAATTTGCTGCATACTATGCAGGAGATTCACTGAAATTAGTAACAAATATTCGCAAAACCATTTTCATGTGAAAATTTAATTTTCCTTTGAAATTAGGCGATCATTTGCAATTTGATGCTTCATACTTGTATAAAACTCCACATAAAACACAATGATGTTTTCTCTGATTGATTTTCCGACCAATTTCAGGCTAACTTAACCAGTGGCGTGGCGCGCTTTGCGATATATCGATTGCTCTGTCATTTAAACCTATGTAGAAGGATCGATTAACAGGATGTTCGCAACGAACACATTAATAATCGATTCTACTGTATAATTTCAAATGGGAAAATATCGGTAATCGATCGTTCACGCCTCACTACTGAACTTAACCCTAACTTTTGATACAAAACGGGCTAATAAAAATAATTTCAAGATTTTCCGATCCGGCTGGGTGAAAAACTAAATCTATCTTAAATGGACCGCGTTTAGCAGAAAGGAGCCAAGCCACATCAGCAATTACCAAATTTAACCGAAAAATTTAAATTTTTAGAAGGGAACGTTTGTCCTGAAAAGATGAGGAGATTTCATTCGGGGCCCAGTTTCAATGGTAGATGGAACAACCTCTTTGCAAAAAAACAAATCGCACAACCATTCTCTCAATGGACTTCGGCAATAGCTCTCTATGGAGACTCCCCTCTCCCCCCCCCTGTCCAGGTGGATTCGGACTTATAGACTTTAACAATCAGAATATCGTAAATAATGGAATGATACAACTATTCAAGCTTCGGTGTGTTGCACAGTATCATTCTCAATTGAAGGCGTTTTTTCTTTCCTCGAATCGGGCTTTTCTCCTAATGTCACTCCCCTTGCTCTGGCGTATGGACATTCAAGAGTTGCCAAACGTCCAGTAAAATGTTCATTTTTAAGGAGAGTTGTCCCTTGTTTAGCAGATAGGAACCAAGCCACATTAGCAATAAATTGCCAAAAACTGGGCGATTTGATATTTAACACGAGAACGGTCGTGCGGATTCCTTTGAAAATGTTGCGGAATTTGCTGCATACTACGCAAAAGATTCACCGAGAGCGCAAAAAGTTGCACAACCGTTTTCACGTAAAAAATTTAAATTGCGAATTGAAAATTGGAAATTGGAATTTGGCAATAGCTGATTTGTCTTGGTTTCTTTCTGTTTAACGCGGTGAATTTGGTATCTTGGCAATGGAGGAGGCTTTTACTTTCGGGCCTCCATCCTTCAACTACATTGCCATGCTAAGGGAAAACGCCGTATGAACATTCGAGAGTTGCCAAACTTCCTTTTTTAAGGAAATTTATGAATTTTATTCCCTGAACTCCCTTTTTGTGTAAATGGTCACTTTTATTACTTTAAAACTTAAAATTTGCCAAGTCTGGTGCCCCCCTCCCACGGAGGATTTTAAACGGTTGCGCTTGCAGCTTTGAAACTATGTTTGGACGAGAACGTTTCAGGAACTTTGGGTGCTATTGCGAACGAAATGATCGGAAAAATCGGAGGAAAAATTTTCATTAGTTTGACGGGAAATTTGTGTTTTATTGAAGGAAATTCAGCAACGCCTAAAGGTTCTTACGGCGTACTTCCTTAGCAAGGCAGTGCTGTCCTGCCTACGCGGTGGATGTTCAACAACGAGTTGAGTATTTCGTTTTGCAAACAAACCGAGATTTGATACACTTGATTGGCTCATTGCGCTACATACGGTGCCTATATAGACCGGGTATGGCCATTTGTGTGCCGGTTTTTCATATGTCGCGAAAAATAGGCTGATTTGGTGCGTGTACTGCCGTAAATAAATAAAAACAAGAATGTGTTTTTGGTGAAATTTTATCCGCAAATAAGAGTATATTTATTTGGCTGTATCTCGTGTGTGCAACATACCTATTGTGGAGGATCTCAATTGGGCTAATTTCTACCGAACGGAACTATTTGCATTGAGACCTGAGACCCATAAGAATATATGCATAGCAGGGCTCACGTCATAATTCAAATAGTTCCGTTTGGCAGAAAAACGTCCAATTTATCAATGGCAGATGCAAACTTAATGCTTTTCGGGCACTCGCGGGGAGCAGGGTGGCAAAATTTCATGAAAAAGAAAATCTTGAAATTTCATGTGAAATATATCATGAAATTTCAGAAATTTATGACAGATATTGAAAAAATACTAGATCTCTTTCATATTTCGCAAAATGTAAACATCGTGACTTTCCTCTATTTTTGTGTGTTTGAGTGTGGGTTGGGGTTGCGTACTCTAGCCCCTGACAAATATGAAATATTTCATAGCCTCGTGAATTTTCATGGAATATCCACTGAAATTTCGGATGTTTCATTTCTTTTCTACGTTTCGTTCCACCCTGGGTGCGATGCTTGAAGTATACCGACAGTTTTGCAGGCGTTTCTCGGGATCGTTTTTCAAGCTAAGTATCGGAAATTTCCTTCTGGGGGATGAGGTCCTTTTTCACAGATCCGGCCACAGTATGAGGCAATAAAACTCTATCTCATATCCACGAAATGAAGACAAATAACGTGAGCTCTTTTCCGTCGACTCAGAGATTTTAACACACAGTAGGAAAGTTGGATCGGGCGAGAGGCGTGGTGCAACTATCCCGACCTCCAAGAAAGCAAAATTGCGTTCCCAAGAAATGAAGGAAAATTTGAGGCATTTTCGGCTGACTCAGAAACTTTAACGCATGAGCAGAAACACTAGATGAAGCGAAGCGCTCGGTAAAACTATTTCAAAGAAGATGAAATTGCAGATCCATAAAATGACGGAGAACTTGAACTCTTTTCGGCTGGCTCAGAGACTTTAACGCATGGGTAGAAAGATAGATGGAGCGAAATCCGTGATACGACTTTTTTAGCTTCCAAGAAGATTATCCCAACTATTCGGTTTGTCAAACCCAGCTTTTCTTTGTAACCAAAAGTTCGGTTCGCATAACCGACAGATGCTATCGCGGTTGCGTTTTGGACTTGCAAAATATTTAGTTCAGGTCCAAAATCGGCAGAGGAGGGCAGGACTTTACTTCAGGCTCTCCGGAGGAATATTGTCGCACTTACTGCTGTTTTGCCTAAAATTACGTCATTTTTTGGGCACTTACGCCTTTCTCATCAGTCTCGTTTTCATACAATTAAGTTGAATTTAAGCAACACCGTAAATGATAGGCGACGTCAATCGATGATGATCGAGCATGTTCAGTAAAAAATTGCCGGTGTTTTTTAAGAGTTAGTATCGATGGCGAAATTATTGAACCTCATACGAAACAAAGTCACAAAAAACTTGACGATAACGATTTGACGAGACAAAAAGTCAGCAGCTCTGTAAAAAAAAGCAGCAGCAGCAGACCTTTTTTGCCGGTAAAATAAGGTAATTTTTCAAGTGAAAATACCGTGACGAAAAGGCCCTTTACACCCTGGATTATTTTTTTCAAAGTGTAAAGCACCCGTGACGAAAGGGCCCCTTACACGGTTTCAGTTTCGGAGTCCCCAAATAAGGTGGCAGCCCTGTCAGTGTATTTGCTCCCTATCTTTGCATGGAGAGTTAGTCTTGATGCAGAGGTGGACTCTCAGGATAGCGTGGGTTATCCCCTCCATTTAAGCCTCAATTTGAAAGCTTTTTTTGAGCTTGGGAGTTGATTTCAGAGAAAAACAGTGGCACCATCGTGTTTCTCGCAAACTTTTACATAGGAATCAATGGTCAAATCGCAAATCCCTCACACATGCGACATCTCCATTAATTAAGCACTTTGCTTTTTGGTTAATGTTTCCAGATCTCTATATTCAGTTGCGTGGAACCGGCCCTTCGGGAGTACAAGAGACAACTGGGAGAAGCAAAACAACGGCGAGGGCCCCACAAACTCTACGACTGCCCCGAAAAATCTGGTCCCAACGTCTACATGGCCCCATATCCGGGAGCGCCCCAAACTACCCCCGCACCCACCGCTTCCACACGACGTTCTTCATCCTTCTCTGCCCCCCCTTCCGGCCGTTCATCCCCACCCTCCTCCTTTTTCTCCTCAACCCCAAAAGCTCCTCCCAAACCCACTAAATTTTCCACCCCCACAACCCCAAAAGCTTCTCCCAAATCCTCTAAATCTTCCACCTCCAACACTCCGAAAGCTCGTCCAAAAAACTCTAAAACTTCCACCTCCAAGATTCCTGCTACACCCTCTGGTCAAACTAAAACATATACTGTGAGACCAATCGCGTGGCCCCCAGGAACTCGTCCGCCGCATTCGAAGTGGGAGATTGGGGAATCAAGCGTTGACAAGAACAATTGATTTTACAAGCGATAGAAGTAACCATCTGTAGAACTCGGGCGTTTAAATTGGGTCGTCCACAGATTTTGTAAGGCTTCTTTCCGGATTTTTAGACCCCCCTCGCCCCGTAAGGCACTCATAAGGCTAGCCTGGGCCCCTCCCAAATAATTACGTAAGGCTGGCCAGACCCCCTCTTCTATTATCGTTTAAATGCAAAATGTAATTAAACAAATGGTGTTGAAACACATCAGTATTGTTTTAAATATCACGGATCGCTGGTAGAGGATCATGAAAAAAGACATTTGCATTGAAAAAATAACCAGATTTTCAATTAAAAAAGTTCAAAAAAAATTACATTTTAACAAACAAAAAAAAAAAATTAATCGTCTTAAAAAAAACGAAATTTGGACTAGTCAGTCTTTGAATTAACGAAATTCCCTCCTTCTCAATAATAAGCGTTTGGCTTACGTAAAGCAGCGCTTGACCCCCCGCCCCCTCTCCCCCGTAAGGCACAGTCAAACTATATCTTCAGAATCAAATAATCTAATTTCACTTATTTTATCTGTAGTCAACAAGCCACAATTCCACATTGAAATACGTTTTAAGTTAACAAACATCGGTGGCAAATGAGAGGAGATAGCGATTTGACTTCCGTAGTACATCACTTTCATCATTTCCCCGTCATTCCGGCGCGTTTGATACTCCTCCGAGTCTTGGGAATTTTTAAAAATGGGTTCATCCGGGATTTTGGTTCGAAAAATACGCAATAAAGCACCACGTAGCCTTCTCACCTGGTACTTTCAGAATCGTTATGTATATATTCTTAAGGGTCTCAGGGCTCATTACCTAATGCATATAGTTCCGTTTGGCAGAAAAACGGCCAAGTTAGGTTTGAGCTGACGTGCGATGAAATAAACTATTGGCAGAGGCAGGACACGATACCATAACATATTTACATATCGTGTTGAGGTTTATTTTCTAAGTATACATACTAGAGCGCGGCAGTTCGAATACTATGTTTTAATATTATTCATTCGTTGTAATGTTGAATCCAAAAATAAAGGAGACACAAATTCTTCAAAAACGTAAGTAATTTTATTTTATTTTATCTTATTTTTTTGTCCCTATCAATTAGCAATCGTCGACAGATTGCCTTTTCCTCTTTGTTCTGATAAAATCTTTTATGAGACGCTCGTGGGACGGGGAGAGTAAGAAGGCCTAAGGGTTGATTTCCAAAGAGTCAATCGAAATTCAGAGTAAGGAGAAAGGCATTAAGAATACTTTTTGGCGGGAAATTTTTCTTTGAAACATCGTTTTGTTATTTTTCTCATACAAAAAAATGTAAACCTTGAGAATTAGACGAATAAGATAGGTAATTATATGCTTAAATTCAAACGTCGATTCTTTCTTACTGAATGCTTCGTAGCAGCTCAGACACTCGCCATTGCGTGTAGAAAAATCAGTGACTCTTTGCAGGTCGTGCTCTTAAAGTTTTTTGCCACTTAAACCTTCACTACATTGATACGAATTCTTGAAATTTTATGAGTCAGCCCGCATGCTACTTGAAAATGGCCTGCAAATGCCGACGACCTGTGACATATTCACTGAACCAATATTTCTGAAAATGGGCCTGTTGCAAACTTCAACTATAGAGCAAGGAGTTGTCTCTTATAGAAAACGGCTCTAAAATCACTATGAGCGCATTAGGAGTGTCTGAAACACACTCCTAACTTCATAATCTGCACAAGAAACAGTAATCGTTTTCTCAAGTTTCCTGATTTTTTTTTTTTTTTTTTTTTTTTATTAATTAAAAAATTGTACAACTAGCCCCTGACGGGGCTATTAATTACATTATTTTTAAGTTTTATACTTATAACTAAAATTTAACTAAAGCTAAATTTTTTTGTATTAGCAATTAACCATTCATACCGAACATACCAAATGTCTGTTTCTTTGACCCTACGCTATTTCCTTATATTCAAACACCATGCATACTGTAATATGGAGTACTAGTATGGGTAAAATAAAATACAAAAATGATTATGCAAATAAACAAAATTACAAAAATTAAACAAAAAGAAAGAGAGAGGACTTATTATAGGTTAATTCCGTTACCTATATGTATGTTTTAATGGTCCTACGTTACTCTAAGTGGTATACTTAGGAGTAAAGCAGGGTAATTGTTCACAGCACCACTGCGCTGTCTTTTAAGCTCCTGATTTAAGGACGATACTTAGTAAGTACGTTCGGAGTTCGGAGGACAAAGCTACATTTTGAGTAAAATGCAAACTTCAAATAGACCAAAGAGCCATTTCTTACAGACAATGGCTCAAAAATCCCGTTGACTGCATCGGAAAAGTCTAAAATACACACCTAACTTCACAATCCGCCGAAGAAATATGCGTCTCTCTTAAGCTTCCCGCCTCGAAAACGATTCTACGGCACGGGTGAACATTCTGTAAGAGGAGTCGTTCCGTTCAACCCTCTGCGCACCAAGATGCCGCACAATATTCAACATGACTGACGCTTCCATGAGCAAATCGTGGGGAAGCACCGTGGTCTTCAATCAACTCGACGAAAATTCAAATATAGACAAGACGGTTGATGAAATCCCGACTCGTCACTTGTGTTTTGGTGGGTTGGCGTCGGCCAACCCACAGTATTAGTTGTTAAATAAAATAATTTAATTAAATATTTTTTTTATAATTTCATAATTTAAATTACAAATCAAAACGATAAAAAACTTTAAGATTTAAGCGCTGAAGTAAGATAAATTAATGTACCAACTATATCTATCAACTATATCTAGAATTGATATAGTCTTTGATTTAAAAATATGTAAAAATATAGAAATTTAAGTTTAGATTTTAAATAAAATTATTTCAACATTTATTTAAAAACAAATTAAAATAAATCCTATTCTGCCGTAC
This sequence comes from Bemisia tabaci, assembly GCF_001854935.1. Taxonomy (NCBI): domain Eukaryota; kingdom Metazoa; phylum Arthropoda; class Insecta; order Hemiptera; family Aleyrodidae; genus Bemisia; species Bemisia tabaci. The sequence goes on from NW_017547881.1 coordinate 1,788,020, forward strand.
TAAGCAAGAACGCCGTATGAACATTTGAGGGTTGTCACGTTTTCATTGATAAAACATTTATTTTCGAGAAAAGTTATGCATATTTTTCCTTGAAACTTTCAGGTATCCATAGGCGGTTCTAGACCTTCATGCTTGGGGGTGCCCAGAGGTGGAAAATGTCGGAGATCGGCCCCGAAGGGGATGGTCGCTTAGGGGAGGCCTAAGTTTCGGCCCTCGAGTTTTATCCCTTTCCTACCCTTCTTTCTCTTTTTCTCTCCTTCCTTTCTACTTAAATACGTATAAATTCAATGTAGAAAATGTTTAGCAAAACTTTCCATCAAAACTACAATCTTACCACAAAAAAACAGTAGAATCTTTGTAAAACACGGCTATCAATATTAATTCTGTTTAAAACATTTTCAATTAATTGCTGGGATTTTTTCTCAGTGTGAGCGAATACAGAATCTTCAAAAGCAGTGATTTCACGATTCCGATAACCGTGCTAAAGTTTTGCTTGGGGGTGCCCGGCACCCACTGGCACCCCCGTAGAACCGCCTATGCAGGTATCTTAGATTGAATTGCGTACAAAATCGTCTAAAAAATTCGAAGGAAAACGTTTACAAATTTCCCAATAAATCGTTTTTATTGAAGGAACTTTGGCCACGCCTAGGGGTTCATGCGACGTTTTTCCTTAGCATTGCAGTGTTATGGGAAGGTTGGACGGAACGACTCCTCTTACAAAATGTTCACCTAGCTGTGCTGTAGTATCGTTCTTAAATCGGGAAACTTGAGGAAACGATTACTATTTCTTGTGCAGATTGTGAAGTTAGGAGTGTATTCCAGACTTTTCTGATGCGCTCATCGTAATATTTGAACCATTTTCCTAATGAAACAACTCTTTTTTGCCTTAGCTGAAGTTAGCAACAGGCCCGTTGTTTGAGGCAAAATGTAGGTAAGTTCGGAGGACAAAGCTACATTTTTAGTAAAATGCAAACTTCAGCTAGACCAAAGAGCCATTTCTTACAGACGATGGCTCAAAAATCTCGTTGACCGCATCGGGGAAGTCTAAAATACACACCTAACTTCACAATCCGTCTGAAAAATATGCGTCTTTTTTAAGCTTCCCGTTCGAAAACGATACTACGGAACAGGCGAACATTTCTTTAGAGGAGTCGTTCCATCCAGCCGTTCCGCACCAAGATGCCACACAATATTTAACATGATTGACGCTTCCGTGTGCGAATCAAAGACATAAAGACGGAGGGCTAAAAGCAAAAAATGAAGCTTCTTTTCAACCACCTCTACTATTGGCTAGAGGATTGGCGGCGAAATCGGGACAAGTTTGAATTCAAATATAGGGCGGAACTGAATAAAATAATTGCGGAAACAAAGTATTTTAGGTTGATTTTTGCCCAAATTCAGGTACAAACTCATATTTTTTTAACTCTAGGTTAGTTTCCGTCCGTCGTCGACCGATTAATTTCATTTGGGAGTAACGTTGATCTAGAACTGTAACGGCCTGTTTGAACCTGCAGAACCACCATGAGCAGAAGAAAAACTAACTTTATGTGAGATTACTGCCTGTTACCGAGCAAAAGTAGGTGCATTATATTAGGACGCAGACCGAACTTTCTTAGTATATTCGTTATAGGAATTTAAAATACGTTTCGAAGAAGAAATGTGGAAAAATCAAGAGGACAAGTTCAAATCAAATTTCCGTTTGCCGCCATGGATTCCCGCGCTCATTTACACACTCACACAAGCGCGCAGCGCCGAACCTAGCTTCACTTTTTCCCCGTGCTTGTAGATACGAGCGCTCCGTCTTTATGTCTTTGGTGCGAATCGAGGGGAAGCACCACCATCTCAAAGAAAAGGCGAATCTAAACACGTCGCCTGATCAAACCCCGTCTCGTCACGCGGTTTTAGGTAGAGTCCCTTTATACTGAGAGTCAAGACAACACCCTTCATGGAGTCACAAAGATTACAGAAAGTGAACGTTTTTCGTAATCTGTGATCGGCCCATTCTCGAATTCCTTTCTTCGTTCCTTCCCTGATTCCGTTTGTTCCTTGCCGAACCCGTAATTCCCCGGTCCATTCCAGATTATAATCTTTGCAATCGGTGAAACTGTAATCTTTATTCCCGTTTGTGACACGGTGAAGGCCTAAAATACGGGAACCAATCAGAAATGGATTCAAATTGTCTCGGCTCTCAGTATAAGGGGACTCTAGTTTTAGGCGGGTATGGCGTCGGCCATGTTGGATATTGTGTAGCATCCTGGAACGGAAGGGTTGGGTGGAGGGACTCCTCTTATGAAATGTTCACCTGTGCTGTAGTGTCGTTCTAAAAGCGGGAAACTTGAGAAAACGATTACTGTTGTGCAGATTGTGAGGTTAGGAGTGGATTTCAGACTTTCAATACGAATTTACAAAAACGATGAAAAACCTGAGCCCGACATGGTGGTGGCCGGGATCTGAGGGAAAGAATCTATTTTAATCTTAATTTTACATTTTTATTGTAACATTTCCGACTGAAAATGACTCAGTTTTGAGTCAAGACGTCTCGGTTTTTTTAATTGTGTACTTCAGCCTTGTTTCCCATCCCCCCCCCCTTGTTTTTCAACCATCATTGTCTCGAGCTGCTCTATACAACTTTGTATCTATTTCAGACTTTCCCGATGCGCTTATCGTGATTTTTAGGACATTATCTGTTAGATAAAACTCTTCTTTTTCCTCAAGCTGAAGTTTGCAAAAGGCCCATGGAGCTGATAGGTTGATCAGTGAGGTGCCATGCTAAATATAGAATATTTTCCATAAATTCAACGTTGGTTTACGTATGCTCGTCCTAAAGGATTCGTTCTAATGACGTGTGTAGTCTCGTAACGTGATGTAGCGTGCATTGCCATGTTCAGGTGACGTCATTAGCACACCATACAGATTCGAAGGGCGATACGTTAATCGAAATTTAAATTAGGAACGAACTAAAATTAGAAATGAAATTTAATTAATATGACCCTCTTTTAATCTTTCATGCAATTAATATATCCTAAATCCATGAAAAAGAACTGCAAAAACTCGTTTCTGGGGCGTGAGGCAATTATCCACCACACGGCGGATCGAGTCAATGGGAGAGGTAGGACATTATTTAAAAATTTTAAAAGCGTATGACTTCATTAATATCAAATTTTGATGTTTTAAACGTGGTTTTAGTGGTTTTCTTGGAAAATTTTCTGTTAAAAGCACCCCTTAAAATGAAAATTGTGACGATATGAACGCGACATTTTAAAATTTTTGGTAAACATTTCCATGTCCAACTTCTTCCAAAGACTCACTCCACTGTGCGCTAGTGACGTTGGCGAGAAGTGCTTGCCATTAAAAGCAGCCAAAAGCTTCATGCATCATCGTAGAGTCGTCACAAACAATCCGATCGCGTCAATAGACGCAGATTCGGACTTTTTTTATGACGTTCACGCCACACCACAGCGCTCGGGATTGCAGGCTATGAGGAATATTGACGGCGTAAGTCCGCAATCACATATCTCGTTTGCGGTGTCTGAAAATCTCCGCCTCTATGTTATTTTTTTTCAAGAAGACCGAATTGACATCATTCCTTGAAGTTTATGCAGAATTTTCTACAAAGAAGAAAAATCACGGCAGTTTTAAAGAATCACCGTTGAGAAGTTTTCCGTTTGAAAAGTAAAGTACATATATGACAGGAAGTCTGCGACGTCGCAAATCGAGTTATGTGATTGCCGACTTACACCGTCGATATGAATTTTTCTGAATGATGATGGACCGTCACTTGCGATGTCGAAAATAATTTGTATTTCGCCGATGCTGCCGTGTTGAGGAAGAACGTCGTATGAACACCCACGTGTTGCCACACTTCCTCCTGTGGAACATCCATTTTTGAGGAAATTTATGAACATTTTCCTTTGAAATTTTCAGATACTGTAGATTGTATTGCGACTGAAATTCGCATTGAATTGGGGAAGAAATGTACTTAAGTTTCCCTGAAAATTTGTATTTTATCAAAAGAGATTTGGCAACGCCTGATGGCTTATACGGCGTTTTTCCGTAGCATGGCAAAATACCAGCGTGAATTAAGTATCGTGGGCAAAAAATGAGTGAGGGGGAGAACAAAAAATGGATAGTTCGAATTGCGTCGATTTAAAACCTCCTCTTTCCAGAAACTTGAACCGAACAATTTTTCTTGCTCCTCTAGTTTTTACGCAATTTCCATCTCCCCTCGCCCAGATCTAAATGTCGCGACTATTTAGTATAGGCTGTCGTGACAGAATACTAGCCAGTTTAGCATGGTCTCACTTGTCCACTCGAATTTTGCCCAGTGCGATGTTATTTTCTGTAGTTTTACTGTGCATCGTTGGATCGGTTGTTGGTACCTATCCGCCCGTTCCTGACGGAGTAACCTATGAAGTAAGAGCAGATTTTTCTCCTACATCTATATTTAAAAAAAAGAACTACATTAATTTGCTGAAAATTTGAACGCCACTCCTACCACCATTGAAAGAACTTCCATTAATTTAAGGTGATTCGACAGTTGCCATTTTTCGTGTCAGAGGGACGTGCGATGTATCGCATCAATTCGCTCCATGATTTCAGCTACTTGTCATTTTTTTGAATTTTGAGATCGCACTTCTATTGTCATGAGACTGAAGAATTCACTAACCAATTTTGACGTAAAAATTCAACGTATTAAAGGCTTGGATTTTTAAGAGGGTAAATATTGCATTCGATACTGATATCGAAACTGCACTCAAATGCGAAATTTTTCCTCTAAAAAACCTCGCCTTTTTTAATGTGTTGGTAAAAATTGGATTGCATTTTGAAAAAAGGAACCACAAGCATTCCAATGTCGCTGAGATTGTGCAACATTTTTCCCCTTGCAAGTAGAAACTGATCATCGAAACAAGTTTTATTTTTACTCCCAATAAACTATGAATTTCAGACAAAAATCACATTCGTAAATTTATTTTTCTTCGTGATATCTGCAAGTTCTTGCAAAGAATTCAAGTTGCACAATCTTAGCAACATTGGAATGCTCTTGGTTCCTTTTTGCAAAATGCAATCCAATTGGCAAGTGAATTCTTTAGTCTCCTAACAACAGAATTGCGATCTCAAATCTCGAAAAAAATACGAGTAGCTGAAAGAATGGAACCAATCGATGCGATATATCGCATGTCGTTCTGACACAAAGTATGCGGCGTCCATCGAATCACCTTAAAAGCAAGAATATAATATACTGACATGTTAAGGAAAAACGCCGCATGAACCCTTAGGCGTTGCCACATTTCCTTTGGTAAATCATGAATTTCCGGGAAAATGTGTTAATATTTCTCATCTAATTTTTCAGATAATTGTGTTCGCAATTTCATCAAAAGCTCCTAAAAATATAAAGGAAATACACTCCTAATGTTCCTAAAAAATAAACATTTTAACGAAGGAACTTCGGCAACTCTCGAATGTTCATACGGCGCACAGTGAATCGAGTCAGTTAGAGAGGTCGGACATACAATTTATTACTACCTAAAACTGCAAATTTTTATGTTTATTTTGTCACATTTCAACTTTTAAAGAGTGCCACAAGAAGAAAATTTCACGAAGAGACCAGTGGAACCACTTTCAGAACCTCAAACATTCGTATTAACGGAGTTATCGGCGTTTAAAGTTTCCAAATTCCAAATAAAGTGTTTCCGACCTCTCCTATTCATTCAATCCACTGTACGGCGTTTTTCCTTAGCAGGGCAGTATACCCCATAGGACAAAAATCAAACAAGACATTTCGTCAGATGCCTGTGCATGTTGTCACTTAATCGTTCAGCTGATGGTATGTTAATCGTTCAGCTGACGTTACATCTTAACTTCATCTTGTTTTAAAGTTGTTTTTCGGGATTGGGAGCTGAACCCATTGTCACGGGATTTATTTTGTTCGTATAACGTTGAGAAAAATTTGTCTGGTATTCTATTGCTTAGTGGCATCGATTGAACCAGAGATATTTTAGAGACCTCATATGGTTACTTCAAAAATTAAATGCTCCGATTCTGCCGTGCTAAGGGAAAAGGCCGTACGAACATTCGAGAGTTGCCACATTTCTTCTGATAAAATGTTCATTTTCGAGGAAAGTCATGAATATTTTTTCGATTAATTTTCGAGAGCTTTAGGTAATATTGCAAATAAAATTATCTGAAAAATAGGAAGAAAATTGTTTACAAATATTCCCGAAAATTCCTGATCTACTAAGGGAAATTTGGCAACGTTTTGAGGCTCATACGGCGTTTTCCCTTAACACGGCAGGATTCGCCTAATGATGACTGGTGACCCAAGGGTTGAGCAATTGATATAACTCAACCCTGCGACCTAATTTGTGAAAAAATCGCCTAGCAAAGTAAACACGCTCAATTTCATCATTCATCATCAGGCAAAATCCGATTTTTTGCTTTACAAGCACAGGCGTACCTAGGTCATTTTGCTTGAAAGGGCGTGCCCCCCCCCCCCATCTCCGAGGGGATCCCTGGGTGATCCTTTGGTGACCGAGGGATCTCCAACAACGAGGGGGGCTTGGGGGACCTGGACCTCTGCCGGATAATTTGTGAAATTTAACTCTATTTCGACGCACCTTATGAGGCTTCCGTGATAAAAATTTCCCATCAATTTCTGCACATAGATTGTACGCTGATTTAAGTAAGTTCAGCTCGAATTACTTTCGAATTGGTACGGCGTTCTTTCTTAGAACGGCAGTATATCCTTCAGATTGTTAGTCTGGGGTCTCTGAAATATATTGTCCAGTGGCGTGGCGTGAATGATCGATTATCGATATTCCCCTATTGGAAGCTAGGGTAAAGAATCGATCATCAAGGTGTTCGCTGCGAACACCCTATAAATCGATTCATTTTCATAGGTTTAAATGGTAGATCAATCGATATGTCGCAGGCAATTCGCAATCGCCGGCAATTTACAAGCTGGTGGTGGATAAATATAGGAAATCATAAAATTCAAAAATAAAAAAACGAGATTAGAGTGCTGATTATGTTGCCTGTAATGTGAATAGACACTTTTACATCCTGAAAAACATGGCAGGAATATGCACACTTAGAAGAGCGTGGAGTGAACTCTGTGACATTAGTTGGGTTGAGATCGGACAGGCAACTAAACTAACATCGTGACAAAGCGTAGAGTATCACAAAAAATGAAGGCGCTTCAAGCCGAGCTCATACTTTTGAAGACCATAACCCTCAAAAATTGCATTACTCCGATGCGCATCATTGCGATTTATTGAAACAACGTGTGAACCGCTTGCACATTGCCGGCGATTGCTAATTTCCTGCGACAGATATATCGCAAAGCACGCCACGCCACTGCTATTGTCTCCGCGCTCTGGGGTATCATTCCGTAAGCTGAAGGCAGCTTTCCTTTTTCAGGCGCCATTTGTGGATCTCCTCAACTGGGTTGAGTCAAAAGACAAGTGTACACACATCCCAGTTACCGGGTGGGGAGGAAGAAGTGCGAATGATGTGGCGGATGCGCTAAACGATGGGAACTGGGAGTGTGTGCAAAGGAACGGTCAGCTCCAGAGAGACGTCCCTGACTTTCGCCGCGGAAGATGCAATAAAGGGGAAGAGCCGAGTTGCTGTGTGGTGACAGAGGGAAAAAGCAAAAAGTATCGATGTTGCGTCAAGGTAGATCCTTTGTTACCGACATTTGGCGCGACGAAATCACAGGTGAGCATGTTCCTAGTGAAACTCGACCTCGCGCGGCACCAGCGGGCCGATTTTTGAAACTGACAGACAAAGCTATAGACCAAGACGACAGAAGGGATTTAAAGGGATGCTATTGGTGAAAGTAGAGTCCCTTTATACCCAGAGTTAAGACAACTCACTTTTGGTCGGGCTGAAAGTGGCCTAAAAAAAATCCAATTCTGATTGGTTCTCGCTCATGGAGGCCGAAACGAGTGCACCAGGATGGCGGTGCCTCGAATGTGAACAAGAATAATGAAAATATTACCTAATTGTGGTTTATCAAGAGTAAATTGTTATTTCCATCGGTCCAAAATGAAAATTGATTAAGAAATTATTCACAAACCAATCTCATTTTCTTTTTAATTGATCAATTTGTTGATGTTGTTGTTTTTGTGTGACAGACATCGCAGGATTCCTGATCCTTATCCTTTAATATCGTTCGTTTGGGTGCACTCGTTTCGGCCTCCATGGCCAGCCAAGGCCGGCTGCCAGTCAGCTGATGATCGAGTTGTCTTAACTCTGGGTATAAAGGGACTCTAGGTGAAAGCAGGTGGTGGCAATGGACATAGGAGGTGGGTAATGGACTAACTAACGGCAACGTACTAAAGATCCGACAGTTAGTCCATCATTTTCTTCCCTAGTCTACAAGAACCAGTCATGTCAACCAATAAGATCGCTCCATACTCCCTATGTCTTCTTTGTCTATCGCTTTGTCCATCAGTTTCAATAATCACCCCGCAGGTCTAGTCACCTCCTGTCACCTCCCGTCACCAACAGTGACCGCCTCCAAAGAATGGGATTCTCGAAACTATATGCCTTTGCTTCGCTTCCCTCTGCACAGGCTCACGCAAGGTGACGCACTGAAAAAAATTCGCGGCGTTTTTACCAAGGTCCGTTGGTACCTTTACCATCTCACTTTTTTACCAATTATTGGTAATATTACCAAGACAGACTGGTAAGCTTACCTAAAAACCGGTATTTTTACTGTTTTTTCAGGTAAGAATACCACTTTTATTGGTAATCGATTCCCCGTAACTTTGCCATTTCATCTCGGTAATTCTACCGCAGTCGATAAAAAATATTGGCGTTTTTACCGGGGATCAGTAAAATTACCGAGAGAGTCAATAATTTTACCGAGATTTCTTGGTAAAATTACCAATTCCATAAATTGTGATTTTACCAAGGAAAAACTGGGATCAAATAGAACCCTGAATTCTTCGAAATTTTACCCTTCCTTTTCTTAGTAAATACACCGACATTTTTTTTTCAGTGCCGCGATCGCGAAGAGAGCGGCGAGTGCAAAAATGAAGCTTTCAGAAAATAGGCTCAGAAAATTTTAAATAATGTAAACAATGGAACGATACAACTATTCAAGCTTCCGTGTGTGGCGCAGTATCATTTTCAATTGAAGGCGTTTTTTCTTTCCTTGAATCGGGCTTTTCTCCTGACCTCATTGCTCACTCCTCCTCTGTCGTGCTGAGGAAAACTGCCCTATGAACATTCAGAGTTGCCAAATTTCTTCCAGTAAAATGCTCACTTGAAGATTTATGAATATTTTCTCTTGAAATTTTCAGATAGTGTAGATGTAGCTGATCGATTTTGTCGGTCGGTTTTTAATCACCCAGGCTATTTCTAGGAGTCTTTCGGATGATTACTGGCAATTTGACCAAGAACGGAGGTCTCTTTCAATAAAATTTTCCGGTCAGGGGCTTCTGGGCCCGTTTTCTCAACACTTTATTTTTGCACTTACTGCTCTCTTTGCTATCCTGGGAGTATACCGTGCCAAGGTAAAACATCGTATGAGTCGCCACCTATTGCCAAGCGCATCCAATGGGCCTGTCGCAAACTTTTGCTAGAGCATAAATAAGAGTTGTTTCTGTCAGTAAATGTCTCAAAAATCACGATTAGCGCATTGGCGAAGTTTGAAATGCACTGTTAACTTCACAATCTGCGTAAGAAATTTCCGTTGTTTTGAGCTTCCCGCTTCAAAAACGATACTACGGCACAGGTGAACATTTCGTCAGAGGTGTCGTTCTATCCAACCTCCGTGCACCAGGATACTTCACAAATTTCGACATGGCCGACACCAATCCGCCAAAACCAAAGACATACAGACGGAGCGCTCGTATCTAAAAGCACGGGGAAAAAGTGAAGCTAGGTTCGGCGCTGCACGCTTGTGTGAGTGTGTAAATGAGCGCGGGAATCCATGGCGGCAAACGGAAATTTGATTTGAACTTGTCCTCTTGATTTTTCCACATTTCTTCTTCGAAACGTATTTTAAATTCCTAAAACGAATATACTAAGAAAGTTCGGTCTGCGTCCTAATATAATACACCTACTTTTGCTCGGTAACAGGCAGTAATCTCACATAAAGTTAGTTTTTCTTCTGCTCATGGTGGTTCTGCAGGTTCAAACAGGCCGTTACAGTTCTAGATCAACGTTACTCCCAAATGAAATTAATCGGTCGACGACGGACTGAAACTAACCTAAAGTTAAAAAAATATGAGTGTGTACCTGAATTTGGGCAAAAATCAACCTAAAATACTTTGTTTCCGCAATTTTATTTATTAGTTCCCGCCCTACATTTGAATTCAAACTTGTCCCGATTTCGCCGCCAATCCTCTAGCCAATAGTAGAGGTGATTGAAAAGAAGCTCTAGAAGCTTCATTTTTTGCTTTTAGTGCTCCGTCTTTATGTCTTCGGCCAAAACACATGTGCCTGGTCGAGATTCTAACCATTTTTTAACAACTCAGCGTGCTTACATTCACGATTTCTTTGCGTTGATAAAGATCCGTTTTGGTCTTGTGCTCCCGAGTCTGATCTGTGTGCGGAAGCGTCGGCTATATTGAGTATTGCTATTGCGAAAGTGTTGAATGGAACGACTCCTCTAACAAAATGTTCACCTGTGCCGTAGTATCCCGTTTGAAGCGGGAAGCTCATAACAACGCAAATTTCTTACGCAGATTGTGAAGTTAACAGTGCATTTCAAACTTTGCCAATTCACTAATCGTGATTTTCGAGACATTTACCCATAGAAACAACTCTTATGTTTGCTCTAGCAAATGTTGGAGGGTATTCGAAGGTTAAAAAACCCCCATTAGAATCGGGATGTTCTTCAAACTATTTTCCGGGGCTCGAAAAAATCTTCAACGATCATCACGATAGAGTGGTTCTTTCCTTTACTTGGAAACTTGCTTACCGATGGCTACGGAAAGATACTGTATATCTACAAACCGGAGATTTTACACAACGAAGAAAAAACTTCGCTGTTCTTGTAATTTTGAAGTTAGACTCTCAATTTTCCCCACACATTACGGCTGAGGTAAGTGAAGTAAATGTGTGTTATTCGCCTTCAAGCATTATGTATCGACAAATCGCGCTTCGATCCGTTCCGTTCGTTTCGTTTCAGCTTTGGTGGGACATTCGAAAAAAATGCCTCTTTCATAATACTCTGCCGTGCTGAGGAAAAATGTTGATAGGTCAAAATGTCCAAAAAAAATGTCGAAAAGTCAAAATGTTCAAACCCTGAATGCCCAAAAATCTAAAAAGGCCAAATATCAGTAATGTCCAGCAGGCAAATAAGTCCGAAAGTAGGCAAATGTCCAAATGTGAGATTAAGCATTGGTTGACTTGTCATTGGATTTTTGGGAGCAGGTTTGCAAGCTGTTAGTGGATGCAGCCATAGAAACAGATGCGTCGGATAATAGAGAGATTCAGGTTAGCAAAATATGGTGATAATATTTTTCATGAGAGCAGGCAAATTCTTACTTTTAAAAATGTATTGTGATTTATTTTCCAAATTTTAAGTGATATTGACAAACATAACAAACATGGCTAATATTACCCCATTTCTCATGAAAAGCCCAAAAAAAAAAAAAAAAAAAAAAAAAAAAAAAAAAAAAAAATTATTCTTGTCAATAACAACTTAGTTTGGACATTCACCTACTTTTGGACTTATTTTTCTGCTGGACATTACTGATATTTGGCCTTTCTAGATTTTTGGGCATTCAGGGTTTGGACATTTTGGCTTTTGGACATTTTTGTTTGGACATTTAGACCTATCACCGGAAGAATGGCGAATGAACATTCGATACTTGCAAATTCCCCCAGATTGATCATGTATTTTTTAAGAAAGTTACTCATATTTTTCTTTGAAATTATCAAGTATTTTAGACCAAACTGCGAAAAAAATCTCCTGAAAAATTTGAAACAAAACATTCAAACAACTTCCGGTAAAGTCAGTTTTTCTTGCAGTAAAAGTGACAAAGCCTGAAGGCTCATATGGCGTTTTTTCCTAGCACGGCAGTATTTGACTCTCATTTGTAAAATGGCCCCCTGGCATGGATCAATGTTTTGTCGATTTTGAATGGTCTGCGGCAAAGGAGCATACCTTTGTCTCACTTATCATGAGTTAAACAGCGCTTCCATACGGAATTGGAACATTAAAAAAATAACAGCTCGCGCATTCTATACCGAAAAATCGCTGCCTCATTTTCACAAAATCTTCAGTTGAGCGGTTTTATTCTATAGCCCTCCGAATTCTGAGACGTAAATTCCACAAAATGATACGAAAGTGACACCACATTACAAATCCGGCAACACCGTCGTAGTGACGTCATGTTCATCGAGAATCTTTTTTGTGCAGCATAATTTCAGCATTATGATGATTTTTTATTTTTACTACGGACCAGACTGCTGGAGTGTGTTTTACGGGTATACGTGTGACTTTTTTCGTGCACAGACTGGTTTTCAGATGTATTCCCGCTCAGAAGAATTTCCCTCTAAATTTTCGAGGGGAATTATCGTTTTTTTTCCCCCTGCTGTCCATCAAGGATTCGTAAAAAGGGTCAGACTGGCATGCGATGTATTACATGGATTGCGTAAAAACTCCAGGCAGATTTCGGCTTTTCAGCAGAAAAAATAGGGCGATGACCCTTGCGCATGAGTCTAGAGAATGAAACAAAATTGGCGTTTGTACCAAGGTCCAGTAAAATTACCGAGAAAGTTCAATAATTTTACCGAGATTTCTCGGTAAAATGACCAATTCCATAAATGGTAATTTTACCAAGAAAAAACTGGGATCAAATAGAACCATGAATTCTTGGTAATTCTACCTTTTTCTTAGTAAATACACCGAGATTTTTTTTTCAGTGTGTAACTAAGTTTTCTGCTCTCTGGTCTACTTTCCAGGTCTCTATATTAAGTTGCGTGAAACGGGCTCTTGATAATTACAAAGATGAACTGGCGGCTATAAAAGAACAAAAAAGGAGGGCGACTATAAAAGAACAAAAAAGGAGCCAACCGAAACTCTATGACTGCCCCTCCAGACCCCCCACACCCTACACTGAACCCCGTTGGCACTACGGACCCCCTCCAGAAAAGTACCGAACTACCCCCGCACCTTCCAGTCGTGTATCCCCTCGCTCTTCCTTCACCTCCCCCACTTCTTACTCCACGCCTAGAGCTCCTCCCCAACCCCCTAAACCTGCCTTCAACCCACCCCAAAGACAACCGGTTCAGAGCAAACTGGTTTCAGTGAAACCGAACAAAGAACAAACTGGGGTTAGGACTGAGCTGATTTCCGAACCTGGCGAGTATAGCGGTGCCAGGAAACAGAAAAAGAATCAGAAACCACCAGGTCCAGGAAAAAAACCAGGACCCCTCAAAATCGGTTCCCCGAAGCGTTCTTAAGGCAAGGGGACGGCAACCCTAAAATCGAAAATAAGGTAGTATCTAAAATTGAAGCGGGAAGGTATGAAAGGCAAAATTGCTCCGTCCAGAATGAGAAATTCGCAAAATCGGCAGGTATACGAATGATTGTAAGTCTGACTGGTGACGTCATGCGCTCCCGGTGCGACTGCGGCAACTGCGGTAGTGTTGGGGATTTTTGATCGATTTTTTCACAAAATCGAAATCGATTTTTCTGAGTCGAATAATCGTGTAAATCGATTTTTATTCGCAAAATCGATTTGAACGAAGAAAGACGGATTAAAACCGAGTTTCCACGAAGAAATGTCTCTCGGCGCGCTAATTTTTTCCGATTTTTAATCGTTTTTTTTTTTAAAAATCAATGAAAAATCGAATTTTTAAAAAATCGATTTTTCTGGTTGATTTTAATCGAATTTATCAATTTTTTTAAAAAAAAATCGAATCGATTCGATTCATCGATTATTTTGAGAAAATCCCCAACACTTCTGGCGCGTTCGCTGTCTAGCGCCGCGAGGTCACCTGCGAGACGGAGTTAATGACGTCATGCGCTCAGCTGTTTTTTCGCGATAGCGGCTGCAGGGAATGCAGATATTCGCAATTATTCCTTTAAGGAATTCCCTGGTAAAAATTGGCGATAGGAGCTGCGTTTCAAAATACCATAGGAGTTCTTATAGCCGACTGAAGAAGACGGTAGAAAATCATATGGCTGGCTGTAGAAAGTGGAAAAAATCATACGGCCGGGCTACACGCAGCGATAAAAAAGTAAACAGCGGGCTATAGTTCCTATCGCCGGGCTTTACACTTTTTCGCCTGGCTGTTGCTTTTTCGCCATCGGCTATAAAAGGCTGTTAGAAATTGTGTAGAAATTCGTGTGCTCAAATCCTTAAGTTTGCACGGAATCACTTTAATATTTACAAAACGTACATTATATTTTCCTGCTTTACTACATATTTTTTTCATCAATTAAAATGAGAATAATCCATACAGAGTGTGCAAACATTTCAAAAGTCATGAGTTGAAAAACGCTGACTCCACGAGATTAAATATTAGAGCCTAATACAAAGCGGATCGGCGGCGCACTGGCGCACTATGGTCCCAATTCACTTTTCAGTGATCAAAAATCATAGCGGCTCTCCGTTTGAGTATAAATACATTTAAGATATGTTTTCCTCATGATTTTGATGCGCTGAATCCGAATTTGACCTCCGCTTTTCCCTAAAAAATCATTTGCAAAAGTTACCGTCATTTTTTCACATAAATCACAGACTGCCATACGATTGGCTTGTTATACTTGCTTAGATTGGATGAAAACCATGCGTTCATTGCACATACATGTACAGTTCATGCAAAATTAAGGATGTTTTAATTTTTTGACACCCCCAATTTTTTTTTTTTTTTTTTTTTTTTTTTTATTTTTATTTTTTTAAAGGATAACTTAACTGAAAAAAATGAAATAGATCTAAAATTCATTTGTATTTTAAAAATGTCGAAATAATGCTTCAGAGAAGACTTTTCTTCATGTTGATTTGCCGGGAAACGCAAATCGGGTACATAACAATGTTGAAGAGCGGGGGGTGCGATATTGTCACGTTAAGGAAAATCCAATCAACAATGGATAAATATTCGGGGAGTAAGGAATTTTACATCAATAGGTACTTTCTAGGATGGAAAAGAGCATTTTTAAAGATAAAACTGCGGAACGGAAAACTTTTCAAAAAATCTCAAAAAGTAGGGGGAACCAATTTTTTTTTTCGAAACGGTCAACCTCAAAAAGATTCATGGAAGCTACATAATGGCGTCTCTGTAGATGCAAAATTGCTTAGCACGTGTTAAGGCTGCAATTGCAGGTGTTTTTCAGGACAAAAAATTGAGTTTTTCTGGGGCAAACCCGTAGTCACGTAAAAAATTGAAGTTTGGTCGAAAAAACAGGCGGAAGCAATTATTTTCGGTTCGGTTGCCTTCCTAAGGATCTGTAGAAACGACTTAAAAGTGTCTCTGGAGGTGCCAAATGTGTCAGAATATTTTTCGAGGGGCTTTCCAGGGTTGTAATACAGTATTTTGAAGGAAACACGCAGGTACGAAAAAGATTCAAAATTCGTTCAAAAAGCAAGAAGAACCAACAATTTTTGGTTTAAAATCCTTCTTAAGGATTCATAGAGACTACTTAAGCACGTTTTTGGAGGTTTCGCATGCCTCAAAAAAGTTTAAGACGACTGCAGATTGATCGATGGCTAAACTTGCCAAATACCGTTATTTTAGCCACCGACTTAGAGACCTAATAAATTCGATTTCTCGAGAAAAAGCAAACTAAAGCACGAAATATTTCTACTGTAGCTTCCCCAAGATGTGTAGAAGCTCCCTAAAGGTGTCTCATTAGGTGACCTTTGGTGACTTTTTTTTAAAATGAAAGTACGTGGGAAAAATCGGCATTTTTTCATGAAAAATAGGTACCCAACTTCTACCTTGTGTAGAATGTATCAGAATGCCTCGGAGAAAAATTGTAATTAGTGCGTTACAAACCTCTTAGAGTCCTCTACAAAATGGTATAAGCAAAAATTCTGAGAGACCATTTCATGATTCAGGAGAGGCTCCGAACGCTTTGTCAGAAATAGCCACTTCACGGGTCAGAAAATACATATCCGACTATTCGCACAGTTTGTGACACTTTCAAAGTGGCTAGAAATTTTTTTGAGGTATACTACGTGTAGTTTATGACCCGTAGATACTATATTTATCAACTTTGACTCGAAAAAAAAATGTCGTCCAATTTCATAAATATCGATTTTTGAGCGCTCCCGAGCGGATTGGGACCATAGTGTGGCGCCTACAAACCTAACAGTGATACTTCACGCATTGCGCAATGCGTGAAGTATCCCTGTTAGGTTTGTAGGCGCCAATGCACGTTTCGCGCTGGCTCCCCGCTCGCCGCGCCGCAGCGTACCACGGCGCTTGAAGCAACTATTTCACACCAGAGGTATTGCACAGTATCATACGAAATTGAAGGCGCTCCAACATATTAGGAATGGCAGGCATCCTTCAAAAGTACGGAGCTTTCCTTGCAAAATAAATCAAGATACTACGGTCCAAAAAGAGAGCGTCAGTCCAAAAACTCACTAAGTCCTAGCATCCGTAATTAATAACGTTTAGCATACACTTTATCGCCGGCCTGTTGCTTAATCACCATCGGCTATAAAAGGCTATAAGAAATTGTGTTGCCGGCTATAGAAGCTATTGGAAATCTTACAGCCGGCTGTAGGTCTATGGTATTTTGGAACACAGATTCTACTGCCAATTTTTACCAGGGTTCTTTAGTGACCCAGTTTAGGTTTGTAATCCCTTATGTATATATGTATGATCTACATGTATATAAACCATAGATAGTTTTTCTTTTACTTGACATTGTATCATACCCACAGGGCTTTATATAGAAATAAATATAATTATCTAATTATCTACAAAACCATGTATCTTCATTTGCGAAGTCTTGGGACATACTTTATTTTTTCTTCAGAAAACTAGGCAATGTAATAGATGAACAATTTCCTTGATATTTCTTCACATTTCGCAGAATATTCTGTAAAAATTTCAAGCTAAAAAGTCGGCTTCCTTCTCTTCGAAAATATAAAATAGGAGCAGAGATTTTGAAACAACGCGATGGAGACACGTGGTTTCATTTCGTAAGAGAAAATGTAAGTTCACATAAATGAAAAGAACAAGATGGGAGAGCCCCGACGAGGTGTCGGGAATGCAAATTTTAACGTTAGATCACATCTGCCATCTAAAATTTCCAAATTTTGAAAATCCGACCGAAACTTCTGGTTTTTGGTTTCCTTCACTACTCATTAAGGCTTTCCGAACTAAGTCTCTTTTACAAATTGATTGCAGAAGACGCCAGAGGCGGATACAGCAATTTGGCAACACCGGATTTTCTCCATTGAAACCGATTCTTGTCGGAGTACCTGGCCCCTCTAAGAATCGATAGATTTTCATAGGTTTAAATGGAGAAAAGACAGTGTTGCCAATTTACTGGAGCCGCCAATGGTAGACACACGAGTCATTTAGACGGAAAAAGTTGGTGACGTAGCCATCGTGCGTTGATAATCAGCATTAAGCTAAAAATCTCAATACAAAGGGAAAAAGCTCTTATGAGCACAATTTTCCCTGTATCAAGATTTAATGCTGATTTTCAACGCACGTTGGCTGTATACGTCACTAACTTTTTCTGGCTAATTCTTATAAATTTAGCGAATTTCCCCCCTCATCATAAAAAAAAAAAAAAAAAAAAAAAAAAAAAAAAAAAAATCTTATTAATTTGTTCCTTCCGAATACTTGTCGTCAAATTAGGTGTTTTGCATAATGTCTGTTAAGTCTTTTTCGCTTATAAATTGTTCTGACTCGGAACGATTTTGTCTCCGACTTCATATGAATCTCGTTTAATCTGCTAATAACACTCTAGGTATTCTCATTGCCATGTAATCAAAGCAGGTGAATTAAATAAGCTAATAAGTTTGAATTATCGTGTTTGTACAAGTGGACCTGTACTTTTGATGAATTAAATCTTACAGAAGTATGTGGTTTCATGTCAAAGATTTCCCATTTGAACTGCGTTTAGCAGAAATGAATCAAGCCACATCAGCTATTGCTAAATTTAACTGGGAAACTCAGTTTTTTACAATGGAACGTTTGCGAGGACTCCTTTGAAAAGTTTGAGGAATTTGCTTCGTACTATGCCGAAAATTCGTTGAAATTCGCAGAAAAATCCGCACAGCCGTTTTCATGTAAAAAATTAGATTGCTCAATTGGATCTGGCAATACTGCAGTGCCAAGGAAGAACACCCTACGAGCCCCCAGACGTTGCCATATTTCTTTCAATAAAAACAGAATTTACTGGAAAAATTGTGAATAATATCCTCCGAAATTGTTATACAATTGTGTACTCAATTTAATGTAAAATATCTGGAAATTTCAAGGAAAAATATGCGCAAATTTCGTCAAAAATCCATGTTTTATCACGGAAAAATTGGCAACTCTCGAATGTTCATACAGCGTTCTTCTTTAGCTGATGTAGCTTCTTAGAGTCCCTTTTTACTGAGAGTCAAGACAACACCCCCTCATGGAGTCACAAACGGGAATAAAGATTACACAACTCGAACGTTTTTCGTAATCTTTGATCGGCCCATTCTCAAATTCCTTTCTCCGTTCCTCCTCTCATTCCGTTTGTTCCTTGTCGAACCCGTAATTCCTCGGTCCATTCCAGATTATAATATTTGCAATTGGTGAAAATGTAATCTTTATTCGCGTTTGTGACACTGACGAGGCTTAAAATATGGGAACCAATCAGAAACGGATTCACATTGTCTTGACTCTCAGTATAAAGGGACTCTAATGTAGCTTGGTTCCTTTCTGCTCGACGCGGTTTATTTGAGCAAACCTTTCCTCTCATTGTCAGTGCAGCGTGGCAACGCAGCCGTGCCAAGTCAATGGTTCCAATAACGAAGCCGAACGGGCGTTATTCATCAGCGTATTTTTCTTCCTTTTTTTTTCTTTTTCCGTTTTCTGTAAATAGAGTCTATTTAAAGACACGCCCCCTCCCCCGCCCTTTTGGCGCGCACACGACGCGTACAAATATTTGTATCGATCATTCGAGGCTAATCGTCACCAGTAATATCTGACAGCTGTTGCACTTGTAACCGCCGAAAAGACGCGAACCCCCTCCCTCCCCTCCTAGCGCTTCGTGACCCCAAGTTGTCGAGGCCCTGGTGCCGTTCTGAACACAAATTGGATTGCATTTTTCAAAAAGGAACCACTAGTATTGCAATGTTGCTAAGATTGTGCAACTTCTTTTGTCTTGGAGGAAAACCCCGATTAACCATTCATGGTTTCTATTTTACTCGCTAAAAACTGTAAATTTAAGACAAAAATTACCATCTAAATTTCATAGTTTTTCACGATTTCCGCAATTTTATTGCAGTTGCACAATCTTAGCATCATTGCAATGCTAGTGGTCTCTTTTTGCAAAATGCAATCCAATTCTCGTTAGTTTGAATCTTGGACACTTTTTTTTTGCAGGATGCAGTATTTTTTTTTTTTTTTTTTTTTTTTTTTTTTTTTTTTTTTTTTTTTTTTGACTATTTTTGTTAAGTTTTCTCTTTCCCTAGTCGTCGCTGAGAGTACATTAGATGATTTTTAGCAATAAATTCGTATACTAATCATTCCTGGCCACTGGTTTGAGGTTACCTGGTCTTAGCTGCGGAGAACACACGGGATCGTGAAAGGTGGAATTAGAATAATTGATTTTTTTACTTGAGAAAATGAATTTATCCTGGCATGGAATTTTTAGTTGAATTTCTAGCCAAGTCTGATCGAATGAAGTTTTGTACGACAGAATCACATTTTAAAAGAAGGTCGAAATAATTTAATGTACGTCAACATAGGGAACGTTTCTTTACGCGGACTTTATTGTTGCCGGATAGTGCTGAAAATCAGCTTAATTCCCTTGTTTTAAACCCATGTAAATATCTACATTTCACTGGACAATCTGGCAATGTGGCCGAATAACACCAACACATTCTCACACGGTTCCTCGAATGGCCAGCAGCCTGATTGTTCAAATTTTGTTTGTCGGGTCGACATACATGACATAGATTAAATGGCGGAGCGTGATTGGTCGACTATGTCTTATCGCTGCTATGTCGTGCTTATGTCGGGTTGTAACTAGGTACCCACGACAAGCTAACCCCTGGTAAAAATCGGCGATAGGAGCTGCGTTTCAAAATACCATAGGAATTCTTATAGCCGACTGAAGAAGGCGATAGAAAATCACATGGCTGGCTGTAGGAAGTGGAAAAAATCTTACGGCTGGGCTACACGCAGCGATGAAAAAGTATACAGCGGGCTATAGTTCCTATCGCCGGGCTTTACACTTAATCGCCTGGCTGTTGCTATCTCGCCATCGGCTATAAAAGGCTATAAGAAATTGTGTAGAAATTCGTGTGCTTTGTAAATCCTTAAGTTTGTACGGAATCACTTTAATATTTACAAAACGCTCATTATATTTTCCTTTACTGCATGTTTTTTTCATCAATTAAAATGAGAATAATCCATACAGAGTGTGCAAACATTTCAAATTCATGAGTTGAAAAACGCTGACTCCACGAGATTAAATATTAGAGCCTAACACAAAGCAGAGCGGCGGCGCATTGGCGCCTACAAACCTAACAGGGATACTTCACACATTGCGCAATGCGTGAAGTATCCCTGTTAGGTTTGTAGGCGCCAACGCGCGTTTCGCGCTGGCTGCCCGCCTGCCGCGCCGCGCCGCAGCGCACCACGGCGCTTGAAGCAACTATTTCACCTCAGAGATGTTGCACAGTATCATACGAAATTGAAGGCGCTCCAACATATTAGGAATGGCAGGCATCCTTCAAAAGTACGGAGCTTTCCTCGCAAAATAAATCAAGATACTACGGCCCAAAAAGAGAGCAGTGGTCCAAAAACCCACTAAGTCCTAGCATCCGTAATTAGTAACGTTTAGCATACACTTTATCGCCAGGCTTTCTGATCTCGTAACCTCAATTCCGTATTCGACCGGCCTCCTAAAATAATGAGGTTTAGTTATGAGAATAGAAAATTTGGTTCACCGATATAAATGGTTCAATAATCGAAGGTTTCAAAAGGGATGATAGTTTAGATGCTGCATTATGTAAATAAAAAAACAACAACATTGAGAGTAGTATCGCTTCTCGATATGGATCAATACGTCAAAGAAAGTTAAAACGAATCGTTTAGTGAGCAGAATCCAATGGTTTTGCATATCATTACGTATTGAGCACGGTGATAATAAGAAGATGTCACAAATGTGGACAAAAATGTCCACGGAAAACAAACTTTAATGAGAGTGGATGCACTGGCATTGCAGAGTTTATGAATGTCATAAGAAGCAACGTCGTGGTAGATATGAAAAATACGATTCTGCAATTAATATTCTGTCACAGCTGAGCTGATCATCTGCAATGAGTATATTACGTTGCTGAAGGTTAAACTCCGACAGAAATTAGATCTTGAATGTTCATTAAAATTCTAGGAGGAAGAAAAAAGTAGATTAAAAATGATGGTTAACAACAAAAGTAATAATCTGTCAATTTCAAATTTTTTACGTGCGTTTTTGCTTTCAAGGAGGATTGAGTGCTTTCTGAGTTACATGAAAACAGCTAGGGGGACTCAATTTTTTAATTTCAGTGGAGGAAACAATAATGTTAAATTTTAAAGGAATCGGTGCATGTGAGTACCGGTTGCATACTCAGCCCCTGAGGATAAATTTCATATTATTTGAATACTTGACCGCCCTTTGAAATTCAAGGAATATTTCACTGCAATTTCGAACTTGAAATATGTCGGTAACAACATAGTTTTATTTCGCGGCCAAACTTTTGGGTGGTCGTCAGCAAAATTTGTTTAAAGCCATCATCTTATTTCGGTGTTTTAAAATTTCATCTCTGAATGCACACTGTATCTCGTTCCAAAATTTCTGCTGCCTCTTAAATCTGTACTTGGGTTGCGGTGTCCTAAAATGTTCGATACCACTAATTGCGCATCACTTTCCGTGGATCAGGATATTTACTCGCACGGAAAACTATTTCTCTGTTGGAGTAATAAATCACGCGCTTTTTCGCTTGAACCATGGAGAAAATAAGCTCGAAATCAACGAGCCAATGTTAATGCCATTCTTTTTTTCAGAAAAGTTTGATCCTCGAAAACACACCTCTTTTTCTGTTCTGGTAAAAAATATTCATGCAAAAAAAAGCAATACGCAATGTTAAAGGATTTTCATTCCTGCCTCGTTCCATACGAAAAACCGAAAATTATCACCGAACATGTACAGCTTTTAACCTAAGTAATGGCTCAGTCGTGGTAATCAGCATGTTTTTTCCCTTTTTTTCGTCGAAAAGGGTAGTGGTGAGAGAGTGTTTTCTGTCAACAACTTTAATTCAGATTTTTCAACCTAACTCGACAAAAAAGCACCATGCAGAAATACGTACTTTCCTCTGGGGATTAAAAGCACTTCCCCCTTTCTCCTCTTTTTTCACCTTATGGAACAATCTTTCCTGAGCGTCATGAATAAGCTAAATACGATCTACGTATTATACGTACGTATAACGTATCGGGTATGTACGTACGTATACGTATCCGACTATCTAGTCGGGTCGACAAACGGATGGACTACAGTATGGATAGATATACGAATCAGAGCAGATATCTCATTTGGACCCTTTCCGGGTTTATGGAGGGAGGAAATAACAATGATTTCTGTATTCAGATATATATGATTTTCAATTTTACTAAAACAAATAAAACTTGAAATCAATTATGATTTAACTTGCATTGCTCAGTTTTACGTGGCATCACAATTTCTCAATATTTAGGTCAGAACTCATGGGCATAACACCTTTTTGAAAAAAGCATACTGTATCTGCTTATACTTGCCGTGTAAGAGCTTATCGTTAAATCTAAATCTTTGACGCGGAGTGTCTAAATTATTAGACATAAAACCTATTTGTGAAGTTTAAATTTTTCTGGATATAAATTAAAAAAGTGAACTTCATACATTTTCATATTCGAAAAAACGAAAAATGAACATTTTCCCCATAAAAATGCAAAAAGTAATCATTTTATTAAAATCGGTAGTTGATATATACATATATATTTACTTACTGATACAAAAACTGGCTCTAATACTTGGGACGCAACCAAAACAGTTAGTTAGTCAGTTATTATATTTTTGAGACATTTCTTCAAACAATTCTTACTCACAGCTCTAATGATGTGCTAATTTAAAGGAGTGAAAGAATTGCGTTTCGCAACTTTGTACTCGCGTTAAAAAGCGATTAAACGCAGAAGCATGTGATCTTCCGATGGATTTAATTTTGCCGCGGTACACTTATGAGCAGTGTCCCTCTAGCATAAAGGCGTATCTATATTGAAATAATGAGCCCTGTATTGCATATGAATCCGTATGTTCTGTGGCTCAAATGAAAATTAAGATACGCCCTTAAGTTAGAGGACCGACAGTTTGAAACAACACACTTCCCGATGGCAACAAAACACAAATAAGGGTTAATCGGCTGGCCGGGAATACTGCCGCACTATGGAGGACCACCGTATGTGCCTCCCAACATTGCCAAATCCTCTGTAAGGAAAAACACTCTTTGGGGAAACTAATGAATATTTTCTGCTAAATTTTTTGAAGAATTTACTTCGCAATGTAGTCTAAAGGTATCGGCATTTCCAGAGGAGAGAATCGTATAATTTGTATCGAAAATATATGTTTTACTGAAAAAATCCGACAAAATGAGAGTATTCATACGGTGTTTTTCCTTTACAAGGCAGAAAGGGCGCGGGGCTCGAAAAACAAGAACTCTTTGTAAGGTCGTTCCTCTGAAGTCGTATCTCGATGTCCACATGAGCCCCAGAAAGCATAGGTTTATATGTAGAATAGGGCTCACGTGTAAATTAAGATACACCGCTACGTTAGAATGCCGACGATATGATGTTTGGCTCCTTGCCACTCTGATGAACTATTACGCGTTCGGGCTGTAAAATACACCGCGCAGTGGGTTCCGTTAATTACTGGAAAGTTACAGCCTTTCGTTTGACGAATGATATGTGCGGAAATTTCCTCTTGAGTTCTGAATTGTATGCCGGATGTAACGTACTGGGTCGCCTAAAAAAAGGGCCCTCCTTGATTGTTTAGCTGTCATGTTACAAAAAATGATAATTAGAAACCTGACGAATGCATGTGTCAGCAACTTGCGATTTAAGTGCTAACTCCTATATACAATTTCGCGAGAATTACTATAGTTTCACTGGTTTTCTCTGAAAAAGAAACTCAAAAACTCAAAAAAAAGCTCTTAAAGTTGAGGCTGTTATAGAGGGGATAGCTCATGCTATCCTGAGAGTCCACGTGTGCGTCAAATCAAACTCTAAATGCAAATATTGGGAGGAAATACATTAACCGTTTTTTTTTTTTTTTGTTCATTTCGTCACACAATTTTGATGTAAATTTCATTACGTTTTAAATCATTAGGGCTGCTTATAGAAGAAGATTTCATGAGAAAACCAAGGGAGCCACTTTTGGACCTCAAAGTTTTGTTTAAACAGAGTTATGAGCGTTTGAAGTTTTACAAAAACTGATCGCGGTCGACGCATGAGTCGTACAGACAGTAAGTTGGAATTTTTTAGCCAACGTGTGTTAAAAATCAGCATACAGCTGAAAATCTCAATACAGAGGGGAAAAGCTCATTCGAGAACAATATTCCTTCCAAAAGATACGCCGTTTGGTGCAATACTAGTTGCAACCATTCGGGAAGGCAACTGCAGACGCGTTTCGGTTCTAATATACGAGGTCTGTTAGATTAGAAACCGGATTTTGGTCATAACTAGCTTACTGTGCGTTCGAATTAGGTTTTCTTAGACTTTTCTGATAGCTGACAACATACTAAAGAACGCTACGTTCACAGATTTTGTTTATTTTGATCAGTGTTTATTCTGTATCATCTTGAATACGAGGACGTCAGGTGCGTTTTGCGATTTTCATCATACGATCACTGACAGAGCAAAGATTTAACATTACATTTTGTTTCAAGCTCGGTATACCTTGTACCGAAACTTTTGGTATGCTAAGTAATGTTTACCAAGATCATTATAAGAGTTTTTCTCACTATTTTGAGTGGGTTAAACGATTCAAAACTGGTCAAGAGTTCGTTGAAGTTGAGGAGCATGGGAATCGACCATCAACGGCAACTAACATTTGTCACGTGGAAGAAGTGCGGGCAAAAGTCTCGAAAATGGTCGTTTCGAGCTTGCTGAACAGTGTAATATTTCTGAAGGCTCCGTACATACAATTTTGATAGAATATGTAGACATGCATAGAGTTTCAGAGTACACTTGCCCCTTGATTGTTGTCCGTTGAACAAAATCCAACCAAATGTTAATTTACCTGTAGCTGCTTGAACGTTCTAACAATGATCCTACATTTTTGGATAGGATAATTTCCGGTGATAATACTTGAGTGTACGGCTAAGATACGGAGACGAAACTCCAATCATCCTTGTGGATTGAAAAATTTAGTGCAAGACCGAAAAAAGAGAGACAAGTTCGGTCAAATATAAAAATCGCAAAACACCCATGAGGTTGCCGTACTTGAAGCCACATACCAACGAGGCTAATTAAGATTTTTCAAATCTGTGAACGTAGCGTTCTTAAGTATATTTCCAGCTATCAGGAAAAATCAAAAAAACTTAATTTGGACGCACAATAGGCTAGTTATGACCAAAATCCGGTTTCTAATCTAACAGACCTCGTATTGGACCCATCATCAGTGCAAAAAATTCCGGAGGCTGTGCTGCCCTGAAGATGGGTTAGATTAGAACCAACACGTGTCCGCAGTTGCCCCCCTGGATGATCGGGAAAACTGTGCTCCAATGAGCTCTTTCCCTCTGTATTGAGATTTCCAGCTTTGTGCTGAATTTTAACTCACGTCGGCTAAAAAATTCCAACTTACTATCTATTAACAGTGTTGCCAATTTCTTTGGGGACTCCAAAACTGAAAACATGGCAACCTTGCTGATGTATTTGCTCCCCCATTTTTGCATGGGAAGTTTAACTAGATTTAGAGATGGACTCTCAGAATAGCAGTGGCGCTCCATCATGGCCTTGTCTTTTACAACTCTTTATGAGCTTTAGAGTTCGTTTCAGAGAAAACCAATGGTACCATTGTGTCTCTCATGAAACTTGACGCAAGGAAAAGTGCTTACATCGCACATCCCCCACTTATGCAGGAGCTCCTTTCCAATACTGAATTTTCTTCAAAATTCTATCCGTTGAAGCTGAGAGAACGGAATGATTCCTCTAAAATGAGAAAAATTTGCCTTAAACCCCCTTATCCCTTTAGTCTAAAACGTCCACCCGTTGCAATTAAAGAATCAGTCCATTTTCTCCTTGTCTAATGCTTTGTCTATCAATAATTTAATTATCAGCCCACTGCATGCGAAAATGAGCCTAGTGAGCGGAGCTTTCCTATATTGCACGCTTCTTCGATTAAAATGGAAAGATTCGTTAATGTGGCGCTTGGCTACAAATATTTATACCACTTTGCGGCGATATAAACCGACAGGAGCCACATCAAAACATCATCATCGCTTCACATCAAAGAGGCCCGATCGACGCTCATTGCGTGATCTGGTTATCGAAATTTTTCTTCGGAATCTTTGCAATTTTTACCATGCATTAGGCTGCATTTAAGCCAAAAGAAACTATGTGAAAATGATTAAAATTGAAAGAAACTGTATGCATGGGATTGGCTCGTTTCACAATCTCTAATAATTTGATTCATTTGCTCGTTGTCCCTCCTCCTGTGAATACGCCCAGTTCCATCAGCAGAGAAAGGCGAAAACTACATATATATCACAGACAATTAGCAATTGCCGGCAATTTACAAGCCAGGGGTGAATAAATATAGAAAATCATAAAATTTAAAAATAAAAGAACAAGGTGAGAGTGCTGATTATGTTGCCCGTATATGAATAGACACTTTTCCATCCTTAACAACATGACAGAAATATACACTCTCAGAAGAGCGTGTAGTGAACTCCGTGACATTAGTTGGGTTGAGATCGGGAGGCAACTAAACTAACATCCAGACAAAGCGTAGAGTATCACGAAAAATGAAGGTGCTTCAAGCCGAGCTCACACTTTTGAAGACCATAACCCTTAAAAATTGCATTATGCCGATGCGCATTATTGCGATTTATTAAAACAACGTGTGAACTGCTTGCCAATTGCCGGTGATTGCTAATTGCCTGCGACATATATAACACCAAAAAATGGAAAGAACTCGTACGAACTTGAAAAAATAAAAATTACAAAATCAGAGGTATAAAATTACGGACCTTACCATAGATATGGTGTTATGTTAGTCGTATATTATCGTGTCTTACCTGTAAAAAATCAAAAATAGGGGGGAAATATTAGTATAAGTAGATTTGCATGGGTTACAATAAAAAAACTGATGCAGAATAAATAAAAGGGAGAGGTGATCTCCCGACTTGAGCTTGATTTGAACCATACCTTATAGTCAGAGGAAGCGCTCATAAGAAGCATACAATCTACTAGGATCGCTAAACGTGATACATTTTTAAAATGGATTACTCTGGAGTTCCATAGAGTCAACTTATGATACAAACATGTTTGCAATGAGCAAAGCGAAGTATAAATCAAATGATTGATTTAAATAGCTGTAACCTTGCAAATAATATTTAATTAAGTGCGAAAAAACTTGCATTTCAGCTAAATACGCATTTTGGGCATTTCACATCTTCAGTGGCTTACACAATTTTTTTAAGAAACTGACAAATCTAATCAAATAAACAGAGAAATACAAATTACTGAATAAAACATCCTTGAATAAATTATACAATTAGAATAGGTACTGAAGATGGGCTATGCCCGAAAGGCGTCTTTAGCTGACATGTAAGTTTTGTTACTTAATTAAATATTATTTGCAATAAGGCTATGGCTCTTTAAATCGGTCGTTTTTTGAGCTCGCCCACTCGGGAGAGCTCTTTGCGATCGATTTCTTTTAGCATTGGTAGTGTCCGTGGCGACGAATGGATGGTTCTCGTTGCCGTCGGAGGAACGGCCAAAATCCCATTGATTTCAAGGTCTAAAAGTTGAATTTTCGCGGGTTACAGTTTTCCTCCGTCGAACATTTCCGTTCCCTCATTCAACTGAGGATTAATTGTTCCTCGTTTGCTACACTAGAGAGCAGCACTTTCCAGTGGCCGAGCATATCAAAGCATGTTGCTATGGTTTTATATCAAATAACCTAATTGTATGTTATCATCCTCTTATCTTTTCAATGCAGTTTTTGTGTGCAGTTGTACTTGCAATTGTTATTATTTCTTAAAATAAAGAACATGGTGACCTCGACGTGATTTAATAATTTGTTCAATTAATTTTAAGTTACTAAGACTAAGATTGAGATTTGCGCATAATTAATGGATAATCCTTAAGATTGCCGTTATTGGTACCATAGAAGGTTAATTAACCTCAAAATAATTGCATGCTTGAGAGCTCGGTTGAGACTCGCATTGGGATCCTTTCAGAGTTTGTTTAAACCTCATATTAAGAATGCTTTAGGATTCGTTTGAGCCCCTCGCATCAAGAATGCTTGGGAATTGGTTGGAGCCTCGCATTTAGAATGCTTGAGAATTCGTTTGAGCCTCGCATTGAGTTTCTTTAGAGTTCGTTTTAACCTTAAAATACAGATGCATGAAGTGCTCTTTCGAGCTCCGTGCTATTTATAGTGCGCGAGGTGCTCCATTGAGCCACCCCATACCTACAAAGGCGTGATGTGCTCCATTGAGCCACTCGCATACAAAGGCTTGAAGTGGTCTCTCGAGCTCCACGCTAAAATTCAAGTGAATTCCTTTTCAGCTCTTAGTGTATACCATAAGTATTGTGTAAGAATTATGGCAGAAACGTTCCTCCAAACCGTGCTAAATTATAGTTTCTTTGAACTCTGTGCCGATAAAAATTCAGAATTCCAGACTGCCAGCTTAACAAAGTATAACCTTAATTCAAGTTGGCGACTTGATTTAAAAAAAAAAATTAAAATTAAATCATATGATTTCATTACATTGTTGACAAGTTAAGAAAAAGCTTATCAACGATGAAAGCCAGAAACAAAAATGCGATGGCAAAAATAGCCATTGCAACATTTGCCGCAAAATCACATTCATAAAAGATAATTCCATTTCTCTCTCTTTATTTCTCTTTATTTATTGTAATGTGAAAAATTTGTCATATGAAATTACGTCATAACATTTTGCATCGGCATGTAACCTCTGATAATTGGGTAAAGATTCATTTAATACATATACAATTTCAGAAAAAATCATTAATAGTTGTTAATAGTTTCCCAAAGGCGAGCTCTCCAACACAGTAGTGTTGGAACCAGCAGCTTGTTCAACTTGCGATAGTCGTAATGTTGTAACCAATTTTTTATAACAGAATTTTCGGGTTGATAAATCATGGGAGGTTAGAACGGTGCAAGATGTTAGCAGGTATAAAGGCTTGCGTGAATCGTCTTTCCTACTACGCCTTCAATTTAGGAAGTAGGCCAGAAAACATACAGCGAATTGACCGTAGAGGTTGTGGAATGACTGGTAACCAGGATTTTTCGACGCGACCTCATTGTGATTTTTGCAAGAGCCCAATCCCGGAATTCCTGGAAACTTGGCAAACGCGGTGATCCCATTCATTGCCTCTTGATCACCTGCTTCAACACTCTCCGAACGTTCTCTGGGGTCAGTGTCGTTCCACATTTCCCCATTGCCAAAAATCTCTCAGGTGAGTTCTAGGGCAACAGACAGCGTTCGAAGAAACAAGTCGTCGTTTCTCTCACGAAAGAACGTAACCATGTTTCAATGTTGCCGAATTTACCTCCGGAAGTATCATTTTTACCAGGACAATCTTGGATATTTGGACCGCGATTAAGAGAAAAGACCCAAGCTTCATCAGATTTTGCCAAAAACTGAGCAATTTAATTTTTTACGAGACTCGGATTTTTTGTGCGGATTCCTTTGAAAATTTAAAGGAATTTGATTTGATCCCGATTTCATCAGGATTTAAGGAAAAATCGTCGTAAAATCAGAATCTAAGAAAAGTTGAGCGTCCGATCAGATTTTCTTATCGAACTATTTTTGTGAAATTACATTCGCCAATTTCTCTCCCAATTTTTCTCCGAAAAAAATCAGGATTTGATCAGGATTTGGACAAATTATGAAATCAAGATTTAGCAGTCAAAAATCAGGATTTCCCAAAATGAAAAAAAACTAGACACCCTGGAAAATTTTTAGGAACTTGTATTGTAATATGCATACAATTCACCGAAATTTGCACGAAAATCCGCATAACCGTTTACATATAAAAAATCGAACTGTCAAATTAATTTTGGCAATAAGTAATGTGGCTTGGTTCCTTTCACTTTAACGCTATCCATTGACTGAGAATTTTACTAATTTTTTCTCTGGTACTTTGCAAAAATCCGATGTTTTTGAAAAAGAAAAAAAATGCGTAGGTACACTATTGTTAAGAATTGAATCGTTTGGGTCAATTTTACAACTTTGGAATAAAATGACGCCCCTTCGTACGGGAAACAACGAAGTCAGTGGCGTGGCGTGAATTGCGATTTATCGATTGTTATGCCATTTAAACTTATGGTAAAGAATCGATTATCAAGGTGTTCGCTGTGAACACCCTATTTATCGATCCTTTTCCATAGGTTTAAATGGCATAACAATCGATATATCGCAATTCACGCCACGCCACTGAACGAAGTCTACGCAAGTAAGCACGAACCGTTGATATTCAGATGGTATCACGGACGTGGAGGTAAAACGACTTTTCCGCGATTTCGAAAAACAAATCTTTTGAATAAAAAAATTAAGTAGAGGATCACATGGATTGCATTTTGCGAAACAAAACCAAGATCATTCCAATGTTGCTAGGATTGTGCAACCTGCATTCTTTGCATTATTTACTGAAACCATGAAAAAAATCAAATTCACAGGGGAAATTGTCGTGAATTCATAGTTAATTGGAAGTGTGGATGAAACTTGTTTAGATGATGAGTTTATATTTGCAAGGTGAAGAGAGTTGCACAATCTTAGCGACATTGGAATGCTCATGATTCCTTTTTGCAAAATGCAATTCATATTACAGAATCACTAAAAATGCAAAAACCGCGTAAATTGATTTGCAATTTTGCAAATTTTCTAAATCATGATTTATTTTTCAAATGAGAACATGTTTAGTGGATGGACGTATCGATGTTCCTGAGGCCTACAGGCTACACCTTCATTTCTATTATAGCCCTAGAAATCATGAATTTATACGGAGAACAGGGCTCGAATCAATAAGCAGTGTCACATCCTTTCTACGAAAAAGTGACCTTACATTGCGGAGCCGCCAAGCTCTTTACTCACCGTTTCGCCATTTTCCGTTCGAAAGAGCGTAACCCCATTCTAAGGTTGCAAAGTTGACTTACACAATTTAATTGTTTACGAGTGTGTACATGTGCACTTGCTGTCAAAAATGTCTTTGATTCTAGTATGAGGTCAGCAGAAAAATCAGCAAAATTTCCATTCAGAGAAGACCAATATTCTCCTGGTGAAAAAGCTATTTGCGAGGAGCATTGTCATTAATGCAATTGGATTGCATTTTGCAAAAAGGAACCAGGAGTATTGCAATGTTGCTAAAATTGTGGACTTACTTTGTCTTGGAAGAAACATCTGATCATCTGTAAGCAGTTTCCATGTTACACGCTGAAAACTGTAAAAGGACAAAAATTACCATGTACATTTCAAATGTTTGCATGATTTCGGTATTTTTATTCCAAAGGATTTTTTTTTTTTTTATTTATTAAACATATCGACTTCTATAAAGAAATAAGATATTTGGTTGTAACTTATGAAATAAATAACAGTTATCGACTAAAAATATTTACAGTTGTTCAGTCATTTTTATAACTTGGATGCCCTGAGACGAGCATCGCAGAGCCCATAGGGAGCGGTATAGTTCCCGGTTTCTGCGGTGTCCGACCCCGAACAGCCTAACAACCCCGAACAGCCTAATATTCCAAAGGATGAAGTTGCACAATCGTAGCAACATTGCAATTATACTGGTTCTTTTTTGCAAAATGCAATCCAATTTAGTTACGTTTTTTCGTGAAGGAAACAACGATTCACTTGCAAGAAAGTTCTGCTTTGCACTTTCACTAAGATAAGTGCGTCCTCATTTTTCTGCAAAAATAATTTCACCGTAGGTACAATACTTCATTTTTCTGTAAATTGGATATAGAGGTACCCAATTTTAGTCACATTGCGAGCCTTAAATGACCTCTTACCGAAAATTTCTTCGAATAAAAAAAACCTCAACGTTATTTCTTTAAAGATTTCCTGACTTTTCCGTCTCCCTGTAATGAGGAAGCATCTGTGAAAATTCCAAACACTACTGGTGTTAATCACTCTCCCTTGCTCAAATGGAATCGAAGCTGAGATTGAAATACACCGCAAATGAGATACGCATTTTTTTAGTTCAAGATTACCACACAAAGCAATAAAATGAGGATATTTAATATGGGCTCAAAAGGGGAAAAGTTCTGAATTTCAGCACCATCTGGAAATTATGCTGCAGTTTTCCTATCGAAATGAACAGTATACTACTGTGGTACAAAAAAAGAGCTAGAATTTTTTGGTTGGAGCTAGGTTTTTTGTGAAATATACCAAGAAACGAGCTTTACTAATAACGATTAATTATAGCAGGGCTTTTTTTGCAACCAGTGATTTTTTTTTTTTGTGATACGTTCTATTCAATACGAAAAAATGCAAGGACAAATCCAGAATTTGGCCAAAAAAAGACAATGATCCATGCGATGAGTCGGCAGAAACGTTCGCAACATGAAAAACTTCAAAATTGAAAAAATTAAACGCTAGCCATTGCTCCCAAAAACATATTTCATTTGCTGGCAGCAATCAACTGTTAAATTGATTCGAAAATCCTGAATTTATCGGCGGCAAAGAGCGAAGCATTCCGAGTTGATGCCTCGCGCCATCGCGCCTTCAATTCTGCAGACGCAACACAGACATCCATGAAGCACGAATAGTTGTATCTTTGCACCGTCGTCAATGCGCGTCCTTTCCCCAGATCTATTTCCATATTCTGTTTTTTCCTATTTGGACCGCGTTAACAGAAAGGAACCAAGCCACAACAGCTACTGCCAAATTTAACCGAGCAATTTAATTTTTTACGAGAGAACGTTTTTGCGGATTCCTTTGAAAATGTTCAGAAATTTGCTTCGCACAATGGAAAAAGTTCACAGAAATTTGCACAAAAATCCTCACAACCGTTTCCATGTAAAAAATCAAATTTCTCAGTCAAAATTGGGAAAATTAACTAATTAATTAATTTAACTGCACAATTTAATTTTTTTTACGAGAGAACGTTTCGTGCGGATTCCTTTTAAAATTTTCAGAAATTCGCTTTGTACAACGGAGAAAATTCACAGAATTTTGCACAAACATCCGCACAACCGTTTCCATGTATAATTATCAAATTGCTCAATTAAATGTGATGTGGCTTGGCTCCTTTCTGTTAAATGCGGTCTATTTGTCTCGTTTGTAGTGGTGTTTCAAAGGCTCAGTGAGCGACACATCCGAAGATCGGAAAGTCGTAATCATGCCTTGTTTTATTAATATAACCCTACTAGGGACACCGCGTATAAAAAGTCTAGGGCATCTAAAGATAATAGGGTCAGGAAATTTACATCGGAAGTAGGATAACATCGAAGTTTTTCAAAAACAATTTGATAATTTACTGCTATTGTAAAGTGTTGGCAGAATACGGGCCCATCGTACCTAGAAACACATTTCTACTGTTTCTTGGCGGGCTTTTTTTTCGCAAAACTTGAAGTAATGCTAAAAGTTGTGTCCGTCCTCTCCTATTGACTTGACCTACTGCGCGACACCTCACCAGCAGCATAACGTCACCTTCCGGCCAAAGTATCACAAGCGCCATGCGACGTTGAAAAATTTCCGCCGCCATTTTACTTTTTTACAAAGAAATTGTTCAACAAAGCTTTCCGAAAATTTCACCGAATTTTCTTTGTGCTGCCAATTAAATTCGGTGAAATTTGCAAACATATTCAACCAGCCACTTCTCTGTTCAAAAATAAAATGGCGGCGGAAATTTTAAAACGTCGCATGGCGCTTGTGATACTTTGGCCGGAACGACTTTTTTGTGACGATATGTAGAGGTAGAGTACCTATGTAGGGAGAGTATGGACATGTCAGAAATTTTGAGTTTAGGTGATGGAGCTCTTAGGGCCCAAAAGGGCAGGCAATCTATGAGTTCAAATTATCCAGAGTGATTTATTATTACAATTGTGAGGCACTTTCGTTGATGAAGCACGTATTTGACTTGGTTCTTGCATACATTTAGTAATTTTTGCAGGAGAATGCTCATGTATAAACATTCTTTTCCATTTTGGTCAGGTATTGGAGCGTGAAGATTGGCAGTGACATTTTTCGTTTTCAAAGGTTACCTAGATTATGTAGCATTGCGTCCATGATATTGAACTCCATGCTCACCCTTGATATACTTGCCTGCTCATCTCGTCCAAGATCTTGGACTCCATGCTCATCGCTAAACTTCTCACTTTTTTGCTTGAGCATGGAGTCCAATAGCAAGCAGACCTTTCTTAGTTTTAAAGCTCATAATGATAGAAAATCGTATACTTCTCTTGTCTGATCTAACTTGAACTGACCTAACCAACCTAACCTAACCAAACCTAACCAATGCACAACTTTTTACGAAAACACATCTTTTTCGTCTTTATTTCACAAAAATTGTCTTAATAAATATTTGGACCATATGCTCGTGTGTTGTCAGAGAATACCTGCATCCCACAACTTTGGACGCTATGCTTACTTCGATTTTTCTAAAAAAATTATCCCTCAGAAAAGTGAGCATGGAGTCCAAGATCTTGGACGTGATGAGCAACCGAAGAATATATAGGTGATCATGGAGTCCAATATCATGGAAGCGATGCTACATTACCGTTACGTACCCTTTTGGGCCCTGAGAGCTACATACTTCGACATGTCCATACTCTCCTTAAATAGGTACTCTATGTAGAGCTGTATTCTTACCAGCTTAAGGTAACCGCAACTTGACAACCCGGGCAGTGGAATCTGTAGGGCGTTAAAGGGACATCTTCGCTCGACAGGGAGCAGCGAAAGGGAGAGCGCTCGGCGTTTTGTGGCGTGACAGGAGGGACAATAAAAACAGAAGCCGGGATCAGGGTCCTCGGTCGCGATCGGTGGGGCTGAATGGGTTCCGAAAACACTCCCGTTTTACGAGCCCTGAATAGGCAGGGATCCCTCCACCAACAGCAAGCCACTTTCCCTTATTGTCGCGGGTTGAGGGGTGGCGCACCTCGAATCAAAGAAACTGTAAGGAGGGATCCACGGAATTCTCTGGAATGCGTTTCCGGTTCGGGAATAAGAGCGTATCTCTATCTGAGAAGCTTGTTTCGAAAAGTGTCCAACTCTGAAAAAAAATTCGGAGAAAGTAAGAAAAACTAAATAACAGGAAATTTTTTCCCATGTTGTAGCATACTGCAAAATTATTCTGACACTTTATCGGCACTATGAACACTTGAAAAAATGGAACAATTTTAATTTCTGTAGAAAAAAGGGAAATTTTTCCGTTTAACGTATCATTTTAAGGGAAAAAGGCGTATCTCTATCTGAATAGCTTGTTTCGAAATGTGTACTTTGAAAGAAAAAAAAATCAAAGAAGGTCAGAAAAACTGAATTACCCCGGAAATTTTTCCGCGTAACGTATCGTTTTAGGGGAAAAGAGCGTATCTCCGTCTGAATAGCTTGTTTCGAAAAGTGTCTAACTTTTAACAAAAATTCAGAAAACGTAAGAAAAACTAAATTAAGCCGGAACTATTTCCATTTAGCGTATCATTTTAGGGTAAAAAGGTATCTCTATCCGAACAGCTTCTTTCGAAAAGAGTATTTTGAAAAAAAAAAAAAATCAGAAAAAGTAAGAAAATCTGATTTAAGCCGGAAAATTTTGCGTTTAGCGTATCCGTTTAAGAGAAAAAAAACGTGTTTATCTGAACGGCTCTTTTTGAAATGTATCCGACGCAGAAACAAATTTCACAGCACGGAAAAAGCACCATTTCGCCAAACAATTTTCGAGGAATTGTGGGATTTCATCAAGCCCGATTCAATTTCTATTCCACCACTGTATTTTGAACATTTTGAGGTACTGCAGCGGTAAACCCTGCGGGGTTTTTCTTTTTCTTTTTTTTTTTAAAAAAAAAAAACGTAACTCGTCACATCGCGACGCGTTCGCGTTCTGCCAGGTATTATTACGCATTTGACCAAATAACATTTTGTAACGACAGCAAAACTACGCCCTTTGAGAACAATAAGTATGAAAATAAGACAACTATTTTCGTTTTAAAATACGATGACCGAATCAAAAAACTTAAAATACACAATCTGATCCAGCCGCCTGCGCTCTCTTCTTCGAAATAAGACGTAAAGACCAAAAACAATCATACAATTTTTTCAAAATATTTTCCTCGGCATTTTTCGAATATGCGGCTCGATTTAAAACCCAAAATTATGAACTTTTTGGTCAACATCATTGTACAAGGCCACTCACAATGGATACAGAAGAGCGCCTTCAAAAAATCCTGATACCACTGTTCGTGCGTCATGGCAGTCATTTTGCATACCCGGCCATTTGAAGGCGAATCATTGACTTCAGGCAACGGGGTACAAATCACAGCAATGTCATTCGATATTTTTAGGGAGAAAAAAACTCCGGAGGTCGCCGGGGGCCGCGCCCCTGTCAACCAAGGAGCCAAAGCCGAGGGCCGCCCCCCTGGCCCCTAAGAAGCCGAAGTCGGGGCCCGCCCCCCTGGCTACTAAAAAGCCAAAGCAAGAATTTGCAGGTGGGTCACCTCCGGAGTTTTTTTCTCCCTAAAAATATCGAATGACATTGCTGTGATTTGTACCCCGTTGCCTGAAGTCAATGATTCGCCTTCAAATGGCCGGGTATGCAAAATGACTGCCATGACGCACGAACAGTGGTATCAGGATTTTGCATTAAGTTTATGGATTGATTTGAAGGCGCTCTTCTGTATCCATTGTGAGTGGCCTTGTACAATGATGTTGACCAAAAAGTTCATAATTTTGGGTTTTAAATCGAGCCGCATATTCGAAAAATGCCGAGGAAAATATTTTGAAAAAATTGTATGATTGTTTTTGGTCTTTACGTCTTATTTCGAAGAAGAGAGCGCAGGCGGCTGGATCAGATTGTGTATTTTAAGTTTCTTGATTTGGTCATCGTATTCTAAAACGAAAATAGTTGTCTTATTTTCATACTTATTGTTCTCAAAGGGCGTAGTTTTGCTGTCGTTACAAAATGTTATTTGGTCAAATGCGTAATAATACCTGGCAGAACGCGAACGCGTCGCGATGTGACGAGTTACGTTTTTTTTTTTAAAAAAAAAAGAAAAAGAAAAACCCCGCAGGGTTTACCACTGCAGTACCTCAAAATGTTCAAAATACAGTGGTGGAATAGAAATTGAATCGGGCTTGAAAATGAAATTGAAAAACAGAATTTAGAAAATGAAATTCCCTGACATTTCCCTGACACATTCCGGTGAAACCTCCTGACAATTGAAGAAATACCAGATGGTTAAAACGACATAATTAGAAATAGTTTTGAGGCAACATGTATCGTTCGAAACATTCAAACGCATTGTAAAAAGCAAATTAAGGTGACTTGGTAATTTTTCCCTGACAATGGACCACTAGACAAGGTACGAATTTAAGCGATCTGATACATGCTTCTTAACCAAAATTTCACGTAGAAAACGATTCACACAACGAAAATTACGGAAACCAACTCCTAACGAGGATATGAACGTTTTTATTTCACATTGGTTACGAGGAATTTGAACTGGCCGCTGACAAGAAACTCAAAACTCTACGTGAGTCAAATCGCCGACTACAACGGTTTCAGCAAGCTTCTCAATCGAGCAATGTTCATTTCCCATCATGTGTTGTTCAAACTATTAGCAATTTGCTATAACTGAGCCAAAGCGTCAAGATTGAGGTTGCCAGATTTTTATATCGCAGAGATTGTCATGATAACGTTTAGCGCGCGATGTGAATCACGTAGAGCATTGAGTTTTCGTGAGAGGATGGTTTGAATTCACGCATTAAGAATCATTAAATATCTTCGTAAGTAGTTGATTTCGGTAATTGTCGTTAAGTGCATCGTGTTTTACGTAAAATTTTGGTTAAGTAACATGTATCAGAATGCTGAAATTCGTACCTTATCTAGTGGTCCATTCCGTCATTTTCCCTTACATTTCCCGGTTTTCCCTGACTTTTCAAAAATTTCCTGACCTTTCCCGGTTTTCTCGGCATTCCCTGACTGTGGCAACCCTGTTTAAATTGATAATGATATACGCTTGTAAAATTTTAAAATCATGTCCGACCTCTCATATTGACTCGATCTACTCTGCCGTGCTAAGGAAGAGCGCCGTATGAACCTTCAGGCGTTGCCAAATTTCCTTTGATAAAACAAAGATTTGCTGGTAAACTTATGAATATTTTCCTTCCATTGTTTCAGATAATGTTGTTCGCAATTTCAGCTAAAGTCCCTGAAAATTTCAAGAGAAAATATCCATAACTTTCCCCAAAAATAAACTTTTTATCGAAGGAAATTTGGCAACTCCCGAGTGTTCATACGGTGTTCTTCCTTAGCACGGCAGTACTATGGCACGGCAGTATAACCAGCACATCAATTTCTGGCGGGAAAGTCCCCAATTCACGACCCGGTCACAAACAAAGAAACAGGACTTATCGCGAGCGGCGAAAAGTCAAAGGGCGGGCGGCGATGGATGGAGTCCCGAGGGACCGACGACAAGTCGCTAAGTCGCTTACGGATTCCACCGAAAAATAAGTCCCAGTCGCTCGTGACGAGCCCGGGAAACACAGGATTACGTATCCCGGAGCATGTGTTCTTCCGCGATTTCCGCTGTGCCACATGTTTACTTCCCATATCCTCGTTCCTCGGACGTAGAGACGTATCACTAGTTCCACTTGAGCCCCGGAAAAGGTAGGATTATACGGGAAACGCGGCTCACGTGAAAATCGAGTTGCGACGATGTGGGTTGGGTTTGACGCAAAGGAACACTGCCGTGCTAAGGAAGAACGCCCTATGGGCATTCGAGAGCTGCCAAATTACCTCGAATGAAATATGTTATTTTGAAGAAAGTTTTACATCTTTCTCATCGAAATTTTCAGACTTTTTAGATAAAATTACGGACAAAATCCTCTGAAAATTCGAAAAAAAAATATTCAAAAATTTTCCTGAAAACTAGTTATTTGTCGAAGGAAATTCGACAACCCCGGATGGCTCATACGGCATTTTTGCTTAGCACGCGGCAGAACAGTGTAGCATCGACTTTGGACCGAGAGAAAGAGGTTGGAAGTTCTAGCCCGCCGTGGGACTTAATGTTCGCCCTGATTCTAACTGCTCGAGTGTTTTGAACACGGAGCTTATGATAATTTATGGAATTAAGCGATAAGGTGATACTTAAATTGAGGAGTTTTGAGAATGCTGAGCTATTATCGGGAGATGGGTAAAATGTAGGACAAAGAATGAAGAGTAAAAATATGCACTGGAAAAGAAGTCCCTTGGGTCCAGAGTCCAGACTCTTGAATAATTTGAGGAGAAAAAATACTCTTGGTTCAATTGGATTTTCGCTTGGATCGAGAGCCAAGCCTTTTAATTTAACTGGATTTCCTCTTGCTTTAAGCAAAAATCCGATTGAATCAAAAGTAATTCCTGTCAAATGTTTTAAGAGTCTGGACTGCTCTGAATCCGAAAGACTTTTTTCCCAGTACGATGAACAGATGAAGGAGGAGAAGAAGAAGAAATGTAAAAGGAGAAGAAGAGAAAGAGAATAAGATGAAAAGAAGAAAATAAGAAAAAAAGGAGAAGAGGAAGAGAAGAAGAAGAGGAGGAGAAGGAGAGGACCATCTACATTTTCTGATTCTAGAAATCGTCTAGAATTAGGGAAACAAAACTTCTAAGGGAAATGATGAACTTGATTTTTTCGACTTTTCCACCCCGAAATGTCTCCTATTTTAAATTTTTACCCAAGTATAGAGATAGGATCCAAAAAAATTTCTTTCCTCATTCGATGTACAACAATGTTTAACCTTTGAAGGAACTGAAAAGATTATATCTCCGTGTACCACACTAAAATTTCATCGGCACCATTTTTCACTGAGTTCCTCTTTAGTTTTTTGTTCGGAAAGTTAAACAGTTGAATTTAAGTACAAGAAAGACGTTGAAATAAATTTGAGTTGGATTTAGAAATTTTAACAGCGAGCAACGCGCTCTTTGTGAAAGTTTCGTGAAAACAGTTCATGGAATTCACGTTCCTGATGAACCTCGGGAAAATATTTCTGACCCCTCCTACGATTAAGTGTCCACTGCTAACCATCATCGTCCAGTTACAGCTATAATACACGATACCACTATTGTGTCTCCATGGTACCCATTTTTGCCTATACCTTGAGTTGAAGGCGAATCTATCCGTTGGCATATTCCCCTCTTGTTTTTACTCTCATTTATTCTCTCGAATCCTCGATCCTGTTCATCTCTTGAATATACAGCGAATCCAATGCTTTAAATGCAGAAATGTCCTCTTGTCCTCGTCTTCCATTGCACACTTAGCAAAAAGAAAAAAATTACAAGTCAGAATCCGTTGAAAAAAAGGTAGCCCTCCAACGTGACATATTTAACGACGCAGATAGCACTAAAATTGAATATTTTCTTCAGTACGCTTTTTTGCCCAAAGTCACAAATTGAAAGGTACACTGGAAAAAAAACACATTGGATCTAGAGTCCAGACTCTTAAAAACATCGACAAGAAAAAATACTCTTGATTCAATCGGATTTTTGCTTAAATCAAGAACCAAGCCTCTTCATTTGAGCGGATTTCTTTTTGATTTAAGCTTAAATCTGATTGCATCAAGAGTGTCTTTTCTTGTCAATGTTTTCAAGAGTCTGGACTCTAGATCCAATGTGTTTTTTTTTCCCTGTGTAGTGTAATGGAGAATAGTTCTATCTCTGCCTCAACCTTCCTCTTTTATCCCTCCATAATCCTCTCATATGGTGTGATTGCGCATACAGATAGAGTATTTTTGTGCGGAATCAATTTTAATCCCTCCATTTTTTGTTGCGTTTATCCCTAATATTAGTGGCGAGGGTTGAATGATCGATTAATGATTCCCCATTTGAAGCCATGGTAAAAAATCGACTGTTGAGGTGTGCGCTGCAAACACCTTAATAAATCAATTCTTTTCCATGGTTTGAAATGACGGATCAATCGATATATTGCAAAATACGCCGCGCATAACGCCACTGCTTAATTTACACGCCAACTTCCTGCTTTTGGCGATTCGCTTTTGCGAACATTTAATGGAAAAAGCTTTTCCATTACCTTAGGAACTCAAATCACCAGAAATCAACTAAAACAGCAAAACTATACTAAGAATAATCTTCACGCACTTTTCTTGGAAGTTGACCTGGAATCTTCAAACTTACTGATATGATTTAATCAACAAATACTATAACAAGGTGTCTAGATGTTTTTTTAATTTTGGGAAATCCTGATTTTGCCTGATTTTTGACTGCTAAATCCTAATTTCATAATTTTTCCAAATCCTGATTTCTTGCGGAGAAAAATT
Source organism: Bemisia tabaci (assembly GCF_001854935.1). Classification (NCBI taxonomy): domain Eukaryota; kingdom Metazoa; phylum Arthropoda; class Insecta; order Hemiptera; family Aleyrodidae; genus Bemisia; species Bemisia tabaci. Next base: position 1,829,881 of record NW_017547881.1, read on the forward strand.
AAATGTTCTGCAAAGGCGTATGCGAAAACATAAAAAAATCCGAACGGACAGCCGAATTTTCTCAATCCCGATTTTACGACCGATTTTCCCTTAAACCCTGATTTTACGACCGATTTTTTTCTCAAATCCTGATGAAGTCAGGATTAAATCATGATTGACCCCAAATCCTGATAAAATCGGGAAAATCGGGCAAATTTTGATACTGGACACCCTGTATAAAAATTGACCCGGCTCTTTGTGAAACGGCTTCAGTTTCCGACAGAATTTAAACTTTACAATCAGATCACACGGAGTGAACTTCAGGGCTTCGAGGCAAACCACGGCCGACTTCAAAATATTGAAAATTCGCCGCAAAAATAAAGATGGGAACGCGGGATCTTTGAGGATGAAGCACCACCGCTGCGAGCCGGTTAAAGATAATAAAGTTACCCTCTGACGTAATTGAAAGGACTGGGTTAAACACCGTAAAACTCCCTGCACTTGGCGTTGCTAAACTGTGCATTTTGCAGATTTTGTAGGTATATCAGCTATTACTCATATGTAAACCAACTCTCCTTAATTTTGCATTTTTCAGGGTGTCTAGTTTTTTTTTTTTTCATTTTGGGAAATCCTGATGAAATCCTGATTTTTGACTGCTAAATCCTGATTTCATAATTTTTCCGAATCCTGATCAAATCCTGATTTTTTGCGGAGAAAAAATAACGGACAGAAAACGGATAATTAATGGAAAATAAGTAGACGGCCAATTGTTCTCAAATTCTGATTTTACGACCGATTTTTCCTCAAATCCAGATGAAATCGGTATTAAATTCTAATTGACCTCAATTTCTGATAGAATCGGGAAATGTGGGAAAATCCTGATGCTAGACACCCTGTATCTATGTATAAAGCCGCTTTTATAACGCTCTACGACTCCTAACCGCCAGAGTCCCCTTTCCTCCCGAAGCCCTTCAGGGAGTTGGCGAACCCTTATTTCTTCTAATACCCCCTGTCCCCACCCTTTCACTGGGCGTCCCCCTCGTCTCCTCTCAGAGAAACCCAATCAAGCAACCTCTTTTGCAGCCTTTCGTCCGTCATTCTATTGACATGACGATACCAGACAAGCTGTCTGGTCATGACGTCGAATATGACACCCCCGTCATATTTGAATAATCTATCCTTCATTTTGCATTTTTTTGTTTAATACTCTCGGAGAGAAAAGGGACCTTTATCTCCGGAGGTAAAGTTTTCAATAGAGCAAATAAGTCGATAGAGTCCAAAGACTCGGAAAATGATGCGTTTTAACTCTGCGGAAAAGTTGCGCTTTTGGAACTGCGTATTTCTCGGTTTCTGAGTAAATTTTTCGCGTTTTAATGTGCGCGTTGTCTTCTCCGTAGCATTTTCCTTCAGAAAAATGTACCCGCATACGTCAAAATTCGTTCATAGTTTAGTACCCAATTCGTCAAATTTTAAATGTTAAGAGATGTTTCTTGGAGGAGATTTCACGAGGAAACAAATCGGCATATAAAATTTCCACTGCATGTTCGACCTTCCCCATTGACTTGCTCCACAGTACGTTCCACACCTCATTTCTAGGGTCCGATTCGAGTGCGACCGACCCGCGAACCCCCCGCCCCCCCCCTCCCACACGCGAGTGAACACCCGGACATCTTAAACGCAGCCTAGTTGGACCCTTTGATTTGGCGCGCTTTGTTTACACGCCGTGCCTTTTCATCTCCGGGAAGCCCCGGAAAAGCCCTCGAACTCGACTCCGGGGGCCTTTGATTAACTTCCTCCCGGAGCCTTCCCCCTCCCCGAGCACACACCCCCCTCCCCGTCACGGAGCCGGGAGCACAAGGTTCCAAGCCCCCTTTGATTAATGGTCTCTCCGACAAATTGATCTTAAAAAGAAAATCGGCTTTATTACGACAACTTATTTATCAAGTAGGGTTTTTTTTTCGCTCCAGCCTCTTTTCTGCAGCCGTCTTGCCTTTTTCAGCGCTGCACTGACGCAAGGCTGCAAATACTTTCCGAGATGGTCTTTGTTGCCCGCGTTACTCCATGTTCTCTAGGGCTCACGTGAAAATTGAGTTGGGCTCTTGTAACGACGGCGAAATGATGTTTTGTCGGGGCGTCAATGCGCCGTGCCAATGTTGTTCCGTTTTGTCTCGGGTCTGTAAATAAACTCCGGATCATTCGTCATTCGCGAAACCCGAGGATTAAAATCGGTTGACTCCGAGTCGTATTTTGATGGTTAGATTCCAGGCTTAGCAATAAGGAGAAGGAGGGAACCGATTCATGTTTTGGGAAAAAATTTAACAGGAATGGTTATAAGCTTGTTGCAAATTTTTCCGGTGAAAATGTCAAATTTTTCCGGTAAAAATGTCAGAGTCCAGTAGAGAATATGTTGAGGGTGATCCAGGGTTAAACTGCAGGAGCGTGCTCTATGGATCAAAATAAGACTTTTTTGTTGTGTAAAGTTTTTTCCGGAAGTGCCCTCAGTCGCAGCTACGCCCCCCTCCCCCACAAAATTTCGGAAAGTAAATCGTTTTTCCTGAATTTTGGCAACGGTTTTGAACCACATCTCATGACAATTTGTACTCCATCACGCGCAGACTTCTATTTATACCCTTTTTTAAACCGAATAATTCGCCTTCCTCTGCGTCTGCAACAATTGTTGTTACGATTATGTTGTGCGTGCTGATCGCAGCACATTACATACTTGACTCTTTGAAGGCGTTTTATATGCGAAAGCAATTCGCCTTCAGTTGCGTCTGCAGCAATTGTTGTTGCGAATATGTTGTGCGTGCTGATTTTAGCTCATTACATACTTGAGTCTCTGAAGGCGTTTTTTGTTCGAAAGTAGAGCACCCTATTGGAGAACAACAGAAATCGCTCAATCCCTACTTCCTTGGTTCTCCAACAGACTGCGCCATGCACTTATGCACATAAAACGCCTTCAGAGAGTCAAGTATGTAATGTACTGAAATCAGAACGCACAACATATTCGTAACAACAATTGCTGCAGACGCAGCAGAAGGCGAATTGTTTGGTTAAAAAAAAGAGTATGAAAGGAAGTCTGCGTGTAACGAGAGGGTATGTATTCGATCGACATGGATCGAATGAAAAATGAAAACGTGAACCGATCAACTCCGATTCAATGGACAAATAAATAAAAAACGGATCAAAATCAGTAGAAAACTTTCGTTCACTAAGAAAATTTCAAATTGCGATAGTTCGAAAATGGGATAGCCAATATTTTTATTTTCGCAATTTTAAGTGTAAACGTGCCATAGACTCCCCCCTTACAAATCGTTTTTCGGTACAATTTTGCTTGCTCTTTGCTTCAAGACCACAGTGTCTTCTTCTTAATCTTGTGACTTCAGCAAATTTACTGAATTAGTGGCTACTTCATGGCTCAAATCGTCGCTCCTCTGACGTAAGGGCGTATCTCAATTTTCACATGAGCCCCGAAAAGCATTCAGTTATATAGAGAACAGGGCTCACTCTCAAATTGAGATACGCCCTTACGTCAGAGGAGCGACGAAATGTAAACAAATCCATAACCTTGTTTCTAGTTCGCGCCCTTTTTGTCACGGTGGTAAAATGCGTCAAAGTGCTTCTTAAAATTAAAATATCTCGTGCTTGATGAGTTCTCAATTGATTAATGACCAGTTCATGACCGAATTTTAATAAATCAACACACTTGGACCGAGTTTATTAGAAAGGAACCAACCCCTTATTTTCGAAAAAATTAAGTTAAGAATGTTTTTCAGTTGCACTAGTCGTATATTTTCTCATTTTCTCCTGCCAAAAACTCAAAGTCGAAAAAAAATTGGACTGTAAAAAGAGAGGTTGAAGTTTATTTTCTGCATTGAGTCTTATGGAGTAATAAAACTTCAAACCTCTTTATATCAGATTCAACTTTATGTTGGTTGGTTCTCTTCTAATAAACTCGGTCCGAAAGAGAATGTGCACTGTGCAGGTGTCTGAAATTTGATAAATATCGTGTTTAAGTGGAAACTATCGAGTGAACTGAACACGAGGTTACCCTTGGTTCATGAATCGAACAATTATTGGAGAAGATATGTCAAAATTATCTAATCTGCTAAAATACGTGTTTTTAAATGAGAAATGCCGCCGGATGACGTCACTGGGTGGTGCATTTTCTGACTTTTAAATCTATTTTTATACTATTTCCCATATTTGAAAAAAATTATAAAAATACTGTGAAATCAGCTCTTTCAGCACTTTCAGATGAAGCAATAAAAATTTTGCATGCAAATTCTCCATTAATTCATGAAGAATTCGTACATGAGGATATGTTAGTTTAGAGTGGACAGATCGCTTCATGGAGGGCTTAGGGCCCAAAAGTGCAGCCACCCTTCTAACCAACTTGTAACGCACAAAATTTCACTGCCAGTCTGCAGATTCCAATTCTAACCAAGATGGCCAAGAATGTACAGAAATGAGCATTCTTCCGCAAAATTGAGTAAATTTATGCAAAAACTGAGTCAAACACGTGCTTAATAAACGACGGTTCGTAACAATAGTATTAGTAAATCGTTCTGGATAATTGAAATTCATAGGTTGGCTGCATTTTAACTTTATTCGCAGAAGTATCGGTGAAGGCCCGATGGGTTTTCGGAGTTTCATATCTGTCCATAAGCCCTGGATAGACGATCAAATTCCGAACCAATTCCGATCAAAGTAGACAGGCTGATGACTGATGGTCACCACCTACCATCAAATTTTGACGGGCCGCACTTCTTTGTTCAAAGTAAGATCAGAATGGAGTGCCACCATTCATCATTTCCTGCCACAGGAAACATTTCTGCCAAGTTTTCATTTTAAAATGAAGCAAATTAATGAGTTCAAGACTGATGACTCCCGACACTTTAATGCTACTTTGATCGGAATTGATTCGGGAATTTGATCGTTTATCCAGGGCTATAATCTCGCTAGACAGGTACTCTATGTTAGTTCGTTTCCGTTTAAACCAAAAGTTCGATATTATATCGAATGACGTAGTCACTGAATCCGTCTACATGTAAACACGCAAAATAAACGTAAAACAAGAGTGAAAGCGAGAGGTAAATCATCAGTCAACGAGTGCGGGCGAGATGAAGCGTGTCATTAGATTTCCCCGATACTTAGCTCGGGAGCTTTCTTCTGTCATCGCTGGCATTCCTCGCCCCTGTGTGAGTATTTGTCTCGGTCTGTGTTCTGCGTTTGTGTGTGTTTTCAATAAATCAAAAAGCAAAGTCGGCCCGCGGCGCCCTGGGTGCCCTCCGCGATCGTGAAAACGTGACGCTGTGGCCGGTCGGGTCATTTATCACGTCCCGACTTTTTGGTTCCGGCCCACGCTGGGTCGAGTCAGTGGGAGATGTTGGACAAAATATGGAAACTTTGAAAGCTTATATTTTCGAAAATACGAGAGGAAACAGTTTAGGAGTGGCTCCATTGGTTTTTCGGTGAAATTACCTTCCAGAAACACCCCTCGAAAGTGAATTTGTGACGAAATAAATATCAAAATTTGCAGGTTTAGTCAGATTTTTCATATCCGACCTCTCTGATTGTCTCGATCCACTGTGCGGCGGTTTCACCCCCTCTTGACGCGTCGCGGGCTAGGAGCCGCGAGTTAAAAACGCCCATTTAGCATGGATAGTATGAGGTTTTAACGAATTTTTGCTGGTTTTTTGGGTTGTGAAACCCGGAGAAGAATTCTTGTTGGGGTCCTAAGCGGTGAATCTGCATGATCTGGGAACGAGAACCGTCACACGGTGGAGCGAATCAAGGGGAGAGGTTGGGCAAAATTTGGAAACTTTAAACACTTTAAACTCCGTTTATATAAAACTTTGAGGTTTTAAAAGTGGCTCCATTGGTTTTTCCGTAAAATTTTCTTTTAGTAGCACTTCTTAAAACCTAAAATAGGTAAATTCCTATAAATTCCTAAATTGAATAGGACGAAACAAACATTAAAATTTGTCGTTAAGATAGAGATAACGTAATGATATTTCTGCCCGTGAAAAATGTAAAAAATAAAATAAAACGAAAAATCGAAAAAACTTTTTTTGCCTCGGAGGCCGCACAAGAAATTGATCAATTTTTTTTTAAAAAAAGACTCACTTGCACGTCAAGTTAATTGAATCAGTGAGTTCGAAAATACACCAACTCGGGTTTTTTTCGATTTTCACATTTTTACGGTTTAGGAACACTTATGGATAGAAGCATCTGCATGCAAAATGAAATTCGCTCGAAACAGCGACGGGAAAAGGGAAGAATTGAAGTATTTCATTGCAAATGCCAATTTTTGGCCATTTCAAGGGAACCGGGTGACCATCCGATTTTGCGGTTTTCTTTTTTCGGTTCAGTATACCTTGTACCAATAATTTATATAAATATTCAAGCGTTATTCAGGTCGAAAAATATAAATTTTTCAGGGCAGACTATGAAAAACCAGTATCTGAAAGTCGGTGAGAACGAAAACACACCAACTCGGAAATGTTTAAACGCTTAATTCTCTGTCACCAAACGTGGTGTACCGATTTCAACTTGGTGCTTTACAAAATCTCTAAGTACTTGTCCTTTGGCACCAAAAAGGTTTTTCTTAAACTACCTTCTTCGCCCGCTGCGCAGTTTTAGGTGTTTCCTGAACAATTTTTTTCCCCGAGTTGGTGTGTTTTCGAACTCACCGATTCAATTAGACGTGGAACATCATCAGCGCGACGTCATCATGTCACGCTGATGACGGGCGGGAGTGAAATGCGTCCGCAACTAAATCAACTTGACGTGCAAGTGAGTGTTTTTTTTAAAAATTTTTTATTTTTTTGAAGTATAAACCTGTTGCACCAATCAAGGAGCGACACAGACATAGACATGCTCCCCGAGGTGTAGGAAACGGAAAAAATGACTCGGTAGATAATAAGATATGATCAGCGCTAATTATGACGTCATGACGCGACTAATTTTACTCGATATCATCGACGGCATTCCCTAGCTCCCAGCCGGGAACCATGCATATTTACAGCTCTGCTAAGAGGAGCAAGTTTACGACGTAATTTTCATAATTCGGTTCTGCTGCTCTCTCAAGTGGCATTACAGCCGTCGTAAGTGGCGGCAGGGGGCGGGGGGGGGGGGGGCTTGAGGAAAATAGTGATTTTAAAGGAGTCCCTAGGGCACCCAAGAGAAAGGCCGCTTTCACGCGTGAAAGCGTGCTCAACGGAACAGTTTATGGAACGAGGAAATGAGGGGAAAATGGTACCCTTTGAATACCACTCCGAGATATATTGAAGCTTTGTGCAAAAGCTATTCCCACTTCAACCTCCATTTCACACCTGTGTTATCTCACTCCGCGTTTCCGCATAGCTTCAAGCGATTCGCATCGGGCAGAAAAATTATCGGTACCTCTCCGAAATCGTCCGAAGTATGACTGGATGGATCAATATCCTAGCAAAGGAGGGGGTTCTTGTGATCGTAGTAAAAAGTACAACGAGGGCTGACGGGTGATACCACCTAACTGAAAATTTCGGCAAAAATGAGTTTGTGACTTTGCCGAATTCTAAATTAATAAGAACGCAAGCAGATGATTTTTTCCCAATTCTGTAGGGGAGCGCTTCAATGACGCTGTATAATGCATGGAAAAATTGCAAATGTAACCTTAAAATTACAGAGATGGCGAAGTTTTTTCTTTGATTGGCAAAATCGTCGGAATTCTGATAGGTGGTGTTGTTCGTTAGCCATCGAAAAGTCAATTCGTGTATTCTTCAGTCACCCTTTGAATTCTCTCCTTTTGAATAATTAAATCCTTACAATGAAAGAAATTGAATCAGTTAGTTCAAAACACGCCAACTCGGAAAAAAAATTGTTCAGGAAACACCTAAAACTGGGCAGCGGGCGAAGAAGTTAGTTTAAGAAAAACCTTTTTGGTGCCAAAGGACAAGTACTTAGAGACATTGTAAAGAAACCAAGTTGAAATCGATACACCATGCTTGATTACAGCAAATTAAGCGTTTGGAAATTTCCGAGTCGGTGTGTTTTCGTTCTCACCGACTTTTAGATACTGATTTTCATAGTCTGCCCTGAAAAATTTATATTTTTCGACCTGAATAACGCTTGAATATTTATATACAATTTGTTGGTACAAGGTATAATGAACCGAAAAAGAAAACTGCAAAATCGGATGGTCACCCGTTTCCCTTGAAATGGCCAAAAATTGGTATTTGCAATGAAATACTTCGATTTTTCCCTTTTCCCGTCTCTGTTTCGAGCAGTTCCGATTGCAATTTCGAAATTTCCTTTTGCGTGCAGATACGTTACGAAACCGTAAAAAAGTGAAAATCGAAAAAAACCCGAAGTGGTGTGTTTTCGAACTCACTGATTCATTTGTAGCCCGAAAAAAGGTTTCGTCGTTCAGTTAAATGACACAGCCGACCAATCATACAACTCCACTTCACCCTGATTTGGTCCTCCAGACAGACACAAACTTTTAACAATGCGGCTAGTTGTAAAAGAAAAACCCCGAGGAAAATGTTCAAAATCTGGGGTAACTCTCGCCTGATCGCGATATTCTCAGAAAATGATCACTCCAACTTGTAAACATTACATCCTGTGCACACAGCCTTTGCGATGTGCCATTCCAAGACTCTTTCATTCAGACGTCGCCATATTCCCTTCCGTTAAAAACAAATTTACTATGAAAATTCCGGATATTTCTCTTGAAATGTTTGGACCATGTCGCTCGCAATTCAATCAACAACATCCGAAAATTTCAAGGAAAAATATAGGTGCGTAGGTAGCTTCTTTCAACAACAAATATTTCATCGGGAGAGATGTGGCAATGTCTGTGGGCTGATACGACGTTTTACATTAGCACGGTAGTATACGTCTCACAGGGTATCTCATCCGAATTTCGATGATTTATAGAGTTTTTGAGAACGGGAAATGAACTTTGCGTGACCCGCAGGGTTTTGATATCCAAGTTTAAACGGGAACTGACCCTTCCTTTAAACTATTCAATTATTCATATGATTGCCGGGCAATACTAACAAAAACTGCATCCTACGAGTGACCCAGAGAATCTATTCCGCTGCCACTGCTGATTTGCCGAATTCAGGAGGTAAAGTCGAGCTTGTGAATTTCAGCATAGTCTTTACACATGGATCGCATTTTGCCACGAGTATTCCAATGTCGCTAAGATTGTGCAACTTTTTTTACCTTGCAAATATACACTGGAAAAAAAACACATTGGATCTAGATCTAAGAATGAACGAGAAATTAAAAGCGCTGGTGACGTCAGCGGTGAGGACCCAGCTTGACGACGCGCGACGAGAGCGACGACGACCAGCGGGCCGATTATTGAAATTGATAGACAAAGCTATAGACAAAGGAGACAAAAGAGATATACTCCCATACTCCCTATGTCTTCTTTATCTTTAGTCTTGTCTATCACCTGTACCATAGCCCTAATAATGGGGCTCCCATGTACAAAGTTTTAATAAATAAATAAATAAAATAAATAAATTTCAATAAACAGCCCGCAGGGTCGATTATCGAAATTGATAGACAAAGCTACAGAAAAAGTAAACATGGGGGGTATGGAGCGATCCTATTGATTGAAATGTGTGGTTCCTATAGACTGAGGGCGAGAAAATGATGGTCTAACTCTCGGCTCTCTCGTGGGTTGCCGTTACTTAGTCGTATTTATGCTAAAAGGAACTATATGCAAGTGGTAAGATGGGGTGCGCTCGTGGTGAGCTGGATAAGAAACAACGTAAAAGTGATACAAAGGTTCCTTTTGAGAAAATGGAAAAGCGGTACAGACTAAGGGAGAAAACGATGGACTAACTGTTGGGTTGCTCGTGGGTTGCCGTTAGTTGGTCTATTACCTACTGCCTTTGTCCATTGCAACCACCAGCTCCTCGATTGTTGAATCGTTATCGAATGACCTTGATCGATATATAGCATTGTTAAGATAGGGATTTATCGATCAGAAGCATTCGATAACGATTCAACAATCGACCCGCAGCTGCCACCAATAGGTTCCCTCCATATCCCTTTTGACATCTCTGTCTATAGCCTTGTGCCTTGTCTATGAATTTCGATGATCGGCCCTGGCGACAAAGCTGGCAGCCGCGTCCCACTCTGATAACTGCGAGTGTATTACAATAATTCCATCAAGTTGTCTCGCGAGCAGTTGAGGATCGATGAAATGAGATGCGGAGCGACTCGATTCGCGAGTCGAGGGGGGAGGTTATCGGGGTGAGTGACAATGCTCGATTCGTCGTTTTTCGGAGCTCCGCAGACGGGATGAACGGCGCACTTCGCAGCCCTGGCACCGTCGTAACTAAGCCAAACTCAATCAGGAGAGAAAATTGACGCCGGTTTTCCCACGCTCGTTCCGCCCCGCTTTCCTTCCTCGGACCGAAGTTCTCAGAGACGTGAGGAACAGTGGCGGGACGCGGATGTTCGATGATCGATATTTTTCACCTTTGTGGCCTGGTTACACGCTCAAATTTCCGTCAAATTCCGATCAAAATGATGACCAATATGGCGGTCGAGAGTTATCTAGATTGATGAGTAAAATTAATTCAAACAGCGTGTTAATTCAAATAAGCATTAAATAAGCACGGTTGTGAGGAAATCAGATGAAGGATGAGTCTCACAGCTCCATCATCTACCATCAAATGTTTGCAGGCCGCAGAAATTTGATGGTAGATGGTGCGCACTAGTCACCATTTGATCGGAATTTGACGGGAATTTGAGCGTGTATTTATCAATGGACGCATTTAACAAATTACCTGGTCAATGGAAGCCACTACATTATTTTGATGATTTGAAGCTTTAAATGCGGCACTCAAGAAGTTAAAATTGCCGAAGGCCGACGGACGTTGCCGAAAAGCGCTCGGTCAGATTAGACCGCCTTCGGAAACGAAATGATCCCTGGCTGGTTGGAGAAGAGATTCCCCGTTTCTGGAACACATTCCCTGATTTACCCGGTACATTTTCATTCCCTGATGAATCCAGGTTTTTCCCGGCTTTTAAAAAACTAGACACCATGAGCTATGGTAAAGAATTGATTATCTAGGTGTTCGTCGCGAACACCCTGTGTATCCATTCTTTTTCCATAGCTTTAATTCTTAATTTTTGTGTCATTGTACTACGAAAAAAACTGATAAATTTGTACCGATTTTTTAAAATCATTTTTTGGTCTATATTTTGGGTTTTCCCGCAATATCTCCGGCAATAATGTTGAAGGTAGGAGAAACTTTAGACGATTATTATTGAAATGGACTTCGCGCGCGTCAATTTTGTGAAATATCATTGCATTTCGGGCGACAAATGTTTATATTTTTGGCTTGGCGGTTCATTTTTACATGGACATTTTTCAGCGGGTTGAACTTTTTCTAAAAATTCAAAATTGGAAATGAGATGCGTGAGTTTACGTTACTATTCGTATGAGTTTAAATTACACAGGAGAGGGAGGGTTAAAATTTAGAAACTAAAAAGTCGGTTCTCATTAAAACCGGGGAAAACTTTTTAAGCCTAAAGTTAAATGAGCAAGTTGTTTGCCGAACCAACCCAATCTTTACGACTTCCCTATACGGTCGTGCTAAGGAAAAACGGCGTATGAACTTTCAGGCGTTGCCAAATTTCTTTTAATTAATCACGAATTTTCGGGGGAATTTATAAACATTTTTCTTTAAATTCTTTAGATAATTTTGTTCACGATTTCACGGATTAGCGCAATTGAATACTTTTCAGGTCGCGATTTTTTTAAGTTTGAGTAATATAGGTCGAATCAAATTTAACAGAACGATGTAAGTGTGCGTTTTTTGGATAGATAACTATTCGCGCTCTCTGGTATGTTTATTGCCTATGCGGAAAAATTGAAGGCGGTCCTCAAGTGGACTGTACTGCCGTGCTAAGGAAGAACGCCGTATGAGCCTTCAGACGTTAATGTCCTTTAATAAATCACGAATTTCCGGGAAAATTTTTAAACGTTTTCCTCCAATTTTTCAGATACTTTTATTCGCAATTTCACCTAAATTTCCTGAAAATTACATACCTACCTGAGGAAAAATATCCGCAACTTTCCTCAAAAATGAACATTTGACTTAAGGAAATTTGGCAACTCTCGAATGTTCATACGGCGTTTCTCCCTAGCACGGCAGTAAAGTCCCCAAAAAACCGGCGGAAAATCATGCGACAGCGCGATGCACCGCCTCACGGTGGAACTTTCAACAAAAGGGACAGGCGTCGTAGCCTACTTACGGTCCGCCGCATTCAATTTTTGAGAAGTCAAGCGGCGGTGCCCTTAACCCCAGCCCCTCGTTCATCAACATTCAGCAGACTTTTTTGATAGGCTCATCATCTCAACAAAGCCCGTTTGCACCCTTCCGCGCTCGGGAAGTTCCCGAAACTCAAGGGAACGCAATAAAAGATTCATCGAGTGTCATTCCTGCCAAACGGAACCATGTGCATTAAGAAATGAGCCCTGAGACCTATAAGGATATACGCCTAATAGGGCTCACGATATAATGCCCATAGTTCCGTTCGGTATAGAAATACGTCCAAGTGACAGGTGTGCCCTCTGCTTCGCCTCCCGATCAACTGTTGGCTCAGACACAATAGCTTAAGGCCTCATGTGTATCTTTCAATTTAAATAAAGATGGAGGAATCAATCGTCCGGCCAAGTTGGTGGTGCGGCTCTCGGGGGTAAACTTTTTACGATGAGGGAAAAAGTTGGAGGCTTGTCAATATTATCTTCGCGCCGTAACTTCAGAGCCACTCTCGTAACTGGGGCTGCGAAAGCACTTATCGAGATTTCGACACTTTTAAGTTACTCCGCGGATACAGACCCGATGATGAAATAAAATCGGCTAATATTGAATTTACGGCGAATTTTCGAATGGAATTATTGGCGAGGGCTACAAATCGACGGCGAAACTATTCTGCCGTGCTAAGGAAGAACGCCTTATGAACATTCGAGAGTTGCCAAATTGTCGTGGATAAAACATGTATTTTTGAAAACGATTATGCGTATTTTTCCTTGAAATATTTAGGCATTTTAGACAAAATTGCGAACAAAATTGTCAGAAAAAAAGAGAAAAATTCACGATTTTTTTAGTAAATTAAGGTTTTATTGGAGGAAATGTGGCAACGTCTGAAGGTTCATACGACATTCTTCCTTAACACGGCAGTATTGGACTACGTGCCTCGTTTGCTGTGTTTAAAAGTCGCCGCTCCCATTTTATTTTTGTGAAAACATTATTTTTTTTCATTTTGTTTTCTTGAAAATGTTCGTGATTCTTCTGCTCTGCATGGAGCAATATCTGTTATAATGATTAACCGTAACCTTCTGGGCAAAGTAGCACAAGCGACATGCGGCCGGCGTTTAAAAATTTGCCGTTTGCCAAAACATTTCATTTTATTTTTTTACAAAGAAATTGTTGGTTGAATCTGTTTAAAACTTTCACATTTTATCGGCAGCACGAAGAAAATTTAGTGAAATTTTCAGACAGCTTTGCTAAACAATGTATGTGTAAAAAATTGGAATGGAGACGGAATTTTTAAACGTCGCATGATGCCTTCGATACTTTGGCCGAAAGGTGACGGAACCCATGCCATGTCTGTGCCAAGTTTTCACAGACATTCCTTCACACAGAGAAGAACGATCTTGGAAGTTTTAAAGAATTGACGTTGAGTTGTTTTCCATCTAATGATTAAAGTATGCTGGGAAATCCATGACGTTGCAAACCGAAATACGTGGTTTGGTAGCTTCATCGTCAAAATTACATACCGTGTGAAGTTGGAAAAGCATTTGCATTTTGGTTATCGTGCAAAAATGTACTCGTAAAATAAGAGAAGACGCATCACAATCATTAATTCCATCGATTTTCATTGATTTTTTTCTAGCTTCTTGAAAAATTCGTGTCGAAAAACTAGGCTTTTTTGCACTGAATTCTCTAACTTCTTAGACAATCTTGATACCACAATCATGATAACACAATCATACTGTCATGCAGCTCTCTGACTCGCCAAAATTTAATACTTTCCTCATTTTAGTTGAATCGTATCGTGCAAAAACCTCGAAAGTCCATTTTCCCAGTCTTGATTTGTTGAGGGTTGATAATACTTTTCAGAATTACCTACATGCAACCGTGAAGGTGATGTTGATACTCGATTCAGGGAAATCTTAATCTCGAAAAGGGTATTTGCTCCGGTTTTATGATTGTATCAACCATTGAAGAATATTATGAACTTGAAAAAACTGAAAGCTGGAAAAATATACATTAGCTGTTTTCGCACAACACGAATCAATAGACAATTTGCAGGTGTCTGAAATTTGGTGGATTTCGTGTTTAAGTGGAAACTATACTGATTGCGAGTGAACTGAGCACGAGGATACCTTTGGTTCGTGAATTGAACAATTATCTGAGAAGATATAACAAAATGATCTAATCTGCTGAAATACGTGTGTTTAATGGGAAATGCCGCCATATGGCGCCACTAAGCGATGCATTTTCTCACGTTTAAATCAACTTTGATACTATTTCCCATACCAGAAAAAAATTATAAAAAATACTGCGAAATCAGCTCTTTAAGCACTTCCAGATGAAGCAGTATAAAATGTGCGAATTGTGCATGCAAATTCTCCATTATATGCAGAAATAGATCAATTTCCAATACATTCCAGGATTCAATATTATCTCTTAGTGAGCCCATCATTTAAAAATTTTTGAACCGCGAGCCAGGTTTTTCATTACTGACATAAATGGACCTTCTGGCTGTATTAAAGTCGTTTCCAGAAGACAATACGGTCAACTTACCTCTCAAAAATTACAACCTGTAATTAAACACCTAGGAGGTCTCTGCGTGCGTGTGTGTTTGTCTACACTGCGCACTCATAGCATACTCCATTTGCTCGGATTCGAACCCAAGACCTCACGATTCACGGCGCCACACTCAACGCTTTAATCAATGGCACAGACACGCAGGAGGTCTCTGTTATTTAGATCCTCAAATACAACGGCTTAGAAGTGAGATTCGAACCCGGGACCTTGCGAATAAAACGGTACTGCTCTACAAGCTTGCAAACCCCACCAGGGGGCTTCCATTGTTGAATCCCGAAATATAAGAGTTTGGCGAGTATGAAGCTTCCAGTGCCTCTCTTTTGAAGAGAGGGTGCGCTGACACTTGAATCAGTTGTTTCTAAAAAGGAACAGGTCCATTTCTCGATGAGTCTTAGTTGGCTTCAGTGCCGTGGCGTGAATTGCGATGTATCGATTGTTCTGACATTTAAACCTGTGATAAAGAATCGATTATTATGGTGTTCGCTGCGAAAATCCTGTTTATCGATCCCTTTTCATTGGTTTAAATGGCATAACAATCGATATATCGCAAAACACGCCACGCCACTGGTTAGCTTATCATTTATGCACGCCAAGGCTCATGCAAAAATGGACTTGTTACCTTTTGAACACAACTGATTCACTTTCTTTTGCCCGTTGCTTTTGTTGTCAAATTTTACTCAAATTAAAAACTTTTTTTTCCAGTTTGGAATTTTAATTTTAAGGATTCAATGTTATGCGTTTTTGGAAGTGGTAAAACAAATATTATAAAGGTATAAATGCAAAGAAGTGAACTAGAAATTAGAAACTATTTTTGTTTTTAGAACAAAATTAATTGAATCGCAGGGTGCAGAAAGGGCTTTTCTTGGTTGCGATGTTTCAGAATCTCTGTTTACGTTCCATCCACTATAATTAAAGGAAATGCATGGAATTCGTTGAGTTTTTTTTACTGAATTATCTTTCAGGACTTTACAATACTGAAAACTAAAATGTCAGATAATTTGCCCAATAGTTTCCTCTCTAAAATATAAATTAATTAGCAGTGGGGATTGTGAAACGCATTAACCAGGAAAAGCCCTTTCTGCACCCAATCCAACGCCTCAATTATGTTAAGAATCTATTCATCGATACATCGAAAAAGTGGATCGAAAGAGATTGTTGAATAAAACATGCCAATTAGATGTCTATTAGCGCATAAAGTGTTGAAAAAGTGGATGTATAAAACATATTCTAAATGCATTTTTTCCTACTTTTGGGAACTTTATTTACTGCATGAAATTTTGCAAATTTTGTTCAACTTATCATTTTGACAAAATAGTAATGAAATTAATTTAACACGGATACAAAACGTTTTTCCCGCTGTCGGTTTTACTTAGAAATAATTTTTGAAATTCTCTGAACCTGCCTAGTGAGAGTTACAGACAAAAAACGAAAATTTACGTACATTAATGAAAAAATGAATACAAAAGTATGGAATAAAAACTGTATTTGTTACATTTCTTACGAAAACTGGTCAAAATAAGTCATTTTTTTCATACATGTTTTTCATTTGAATTGATTTAAATTTCCCTGGCAGTCTCACAGAACATGTCTGTGTGTTTTTACGAGATGCACTATTCCTAAGAGTTGCGTCTCTTTTCTTCCTATGCAAATTTTGAGGGAAAATTTGCCCCTGAATTAAGGGAAGATGTTACAACCATGCTCAATGACCCTACGGCAAATAGCAATGAGATCGCGATCGAATACGAACTGTTACACACACACTGCTGGGAATTGCGCGCGGAACAATCAGATTGATTCGACAGTGAAATGAACGGTTCGGTTTCAGTGGTGAGACGTAAATGATCGATTGTCGATATTTTCCCAATGGAGGCTATAGTAAAGAATCGATTATTAAGGTATTAATCGCGGACACTTTGTTTATCGATCCTTTTCCATAGGTTTAAATGACAGATCAATCCCCCACTTTCCCCCAAGTTCTCGCCTGGATGATCGATTATGATTAATCCCCTATTTGAAGTCATGGTAAAGAATCGATCATTAAGGTTCTCGTTGCGAATACCGTGTTTATCGATCCTTTTCCATACGTTCAAATGGCAGATTAATCGATTTATCGCGAAGCACGCCACGCTACTGTTTGGTTTGTTTAAAATCGCACACGAGTAAGCAAAAATAATTTGCCAAGACTGGTCAATGGACGAGAGAGGGAAGACTTCGTGTCACACAGGGGGGCTATTAGACTCAATACACGGTTGCCGAGTGCAGCCGAATTTTTACTGTTTTTTTTAATGCGTTATGAGTATAAAAATGATCCGTTGGAGATTATCATCAATATTTTGACACGATTGATAATAAAATACTTTAAAGCGAAAACTTAAAAATACGGCATACCGACTACTTTACCGATAACATATAGTTCATTGATTGACAAATCGAGCTACAAGCCAAAATAATTTTTTTAATCAATAACTATGTCCAATAAAGCTTATCCAGCCATATTTGGCAAGAAAATGTACTTACTAATAACGTTGAATCAACAAGAAACTAAGCGGTATCTCACCAAAAACGTCCGTTGACGTCACCGATGAACTGAACGATGACTCGCCGATGGCCTAATCGATGACTAAACCAGCAACTCAGCGAGGACCACCGTTGACGTCATCGATGAATCAACGATGAGGAAAACGATGGCATAACAAATAGTCTCGCCCATTATTTTTTAAAATCAGTTAAGATGGCAGGAAGATGTTGAGAAAAAGGGGTTACTGTCAAAAAAAATTTCACAAAAATTGAAAAGAGACCCCTAAAGTTAAGGGAGAATAGAGACGTAAGGGTATTTTTAATTACAAAAAAAAAAAATAATAATAATAATAATAATTAAAAAGTAATTCGCCAACAATTGGACTACATTTTGCAATAAGGAACTACATTTTTTGGAATTGAACATTATTGCAAATAGCAAGGCGTAAGAAATAATAAAAATAAAGACAAGTATAGCCTTACTTTGCATGATAAAATATATTTCTTTACGAATTAGTTGAATTAGTTGAGAAATATATTTTATTATGCAAGGTAAGGTTACACTCTTGTCTTTAGTTTCATTACATTTTTTGACTCACTCAAGAAATAACGTGCGCACCAATGAAAATTGCTATGCAAATAGCTGATCTCGTGATAGAATCAGAAATAGTTCCTCATTGCAAAATGTAGTTAAATTCTGAGCTCCTTGTCATTTTACGAACGCCGAAACTGCAAATCATAAACCTAAACCGTCGTGTAAGGATTTAAGGAAAGGACCAGTCAGAAAATCATCAGCAATTAATCAAAAAATTCGTCAATAAAATGTACTTAAAGAAAAGGATGCTTATTTAACAGTCTAGATGTAAAAAAGTGTGCGACAACTCACAAAACGTTGAATCAACCGCCACAGCAATTAGTTTTACATCTTGAAATTGCTACCAGGGGGTCTACTAAAACAAGCTGACCAAAAATCAGTACTTTTTCAGTACATTACCAAGAAATTAAGTACCTTCTCGACGGAAAATTTCGGTACTTTTTCAGTACCTCCAATTGACGAATTTCGAAAAATGTCAACAATTTGAATTTTCCGCTCAAATTGCGACAAAAATGAAAAAAGTTCCGGACCTTTTTGCGGATTTTCCGCACTTTTTCGGTACTTCCGGACCTCCCTTAAAAAATCAGTACTATTTCTGGACTTTCCGGAAATTCCGGACTTGTAGACACCCTGGCTGCAGTAACTGCTATAGCGATTAATTCAGTGTTTTTTGAACTGTCGCACACTTTTTTACATCCGAAATGTTAAATTAGCATCCATTTTTTTTCGGTGCGTGTTCAAGACTCGTGAGCACCACACCCCGTCCTGCGAGAGCTCTCCTCTTTTTTTGCCAAAAAATACGTAGCCTCCTGGTCCAACCCCCCTAAAAATCGATCGCTGAGAAGTAAAGCCCCGCGACTTGGCAACATCAGGCCGAGAAAAAGCTCTAAGTACAGCGAATTGAATTAATGAAGTAGCTAATTACGATTGTTACGATTTAATTCTGTTCTCGCTCAGCGGGAGGCGCCATCGACCATCGACCTCCCCTCCACGAGCCCCACGGGGCCCGGCGCCCCCCTTCGCGGGTCGCAACCATCGTTGCCAAATTGCCGCGAAAAAACTACAATTCCCAACCCATCGCAACACCAAATGTATACTCCACTTATAAAGTTCGCATCGATGTATGGCGGTGTTGTCAGATTTCATTAGACGTTCGATACATTTAGGGCTAAGCTACCGTGCTAAGGAAAAACGCCGCACGAACATTCGAGATTTGCCAAATTGTCCTTCATAAAACGTGTATTTTTGACGACATTCATGCAAATTTGTCTTCCAAACTTTAAGATATTTTAGATTAAATCGCGCATAAAGTTGTGTGAAAATTTTGGAGAAAAATAATCACAATTTTCTCAGTAAGTTCGGTGTTTATTCGAGGAAATTTGGCAACGCCTAGAGGCTCATACGGCGTTTTTCCTCACCACTGCAGTAAGGTAAATTGTTTTTGCGGAAATTTGGCAACTTGGAGGAGCAGCGGCCGGTTCGGTTATAGATCATGGACCCTTAACAATGGGCACACGCGGGTTCGATTGGCTCGCGTTTCAAGGGCGAGGAACAATTTTCGACTTTGTTTCTGGACAATTCTCCGCGAGGGAATTCGAAAATTTGTAGGAAAGCTTGCCTTTGAACTTGCTCTTTTAGATCGACTAAACCAATTAAACGTTGTGGTTTATTCTTTTCTTAGAACTGCTGATCTCCGGCTTTTTCGCAGAAAAGGTTAGAATGAACAATTTGCGAAAATTTAGCATTTTCCTCGTGAGTGGACTTGAATTCACTTGTATTGACGGTTCAGACACGCGAAATTAATGGTCGACTGTTTCCCATGTGTGAGGAGGCCTCCTGTGATGTAAAAGTCTGCTCGCGAATTATGAAATTTCAGAAGGCACACATTTCCGGCTTTTTGTGATGTGCATATATTTTTAGGACAGGGTTGCCACGGAATTTAGAAGATAAAATTTCCTGACATCTCCCTGATTTCCTTGTCACATTTTCGTAAACTTTCTGACAATTTGAGTTACGCTGGATAGTTATAAATACATAATATGAAATTGTTTTTATGTAAAATTTGTTGTCCGAAACGTTAAACCCATTCTAGAGAGCAAACAAAAGTGACTTGACAATTTTTTTTTTAAACCGACTGAAACCATGCTTAAACAACTTTCTTAGCAGTTTGCGAGATACCTCTTTTACGCTTTCTACTATTTATGTAAGCTGCTCTGCTGGGAAGACCTGATGGACGGTGTCCAAAGTAAGTGCTCATGAACTCAATAAAGAAAATACCTCAATTAACTGCATAAATAGCGTAATAATAGCATAATATTCTCAAGTGTGAATCAGACATTTCTTATGTGCTTATTATGTTTTTGTACGGTCTTGACACTGCCGTGCTAAGGAAAAACCCCGTATGAGCCTTCAGGCGTTGCTTAATTTCCTTCAAGAAAATAAGAATTTTGAGGGAATTTTGTGATTTTTCCCCCCTCGAATTTTTCGGCGAATTTTATTTGTAATCATATCTAAATTTTCTGAAAATTTCATAAGAAAACATATTAATAACTCTTCTTATGAATAAATATTTAATTGGTGGAAATTTAACAACTCCCGAATGTTTATACGGCGTTTTTTCTTGGCGATGAAAGTTAACTCGTTCAGATGGAATTATTAGTAGTAAGAAGATTTTCCGAAATGAAGACGTAGTGGTTGCTTTAAAGGATGCCTGTCAATCTTAATACGTTCATAATTTCGTATAATACTGTGCAACACCTCTGTTGTGAAATAGTTGCTTCAGGCGCCGCCGCACGACGGACGGGCGGCCAGCGCGAAACGCGCATTATTGGCGCCTACAAACCTAAGTGGATACTTCAAGCATTGTGCAATGCGTGAAAAATTCACTTAGGTTCGTAGGCGCTAGTGAGCCTCTCGCGCTGGCAGCACGCCGCTCCGCTCTGTTCGGCTTTAATATTTATACTCGCACAGTCAGCGTTTTTTAACTCATGATTTTGAAATGTTAGCACACTCTGCATTGATTATTCTCATTTTAATTGATGGGAAAAAATATGTATCAATTTATCAGACGAGAATGATAATATAATGTGTGTTTTTTAAATATTGGTGGTTCCGTGTTAAATTTAATGATTTCCAAAGCACATTAATTTTTTCTTTTACATTTTGTGCTTTTATTGTCCTGCAGCGAGGTGTACGCGCAACGAAACGCTTAAAATTTGACGTATTTGACTCTAAAAGATCGATGTACAAATGGGTTAAAACTAAAGATTGCGTGCTTCTTGGTTTGTTTTCCTCTTTTATTCATTTTTGCAGTTTCTGTCGGCACAACTGCAGCTCATTGAGCTTAATGTCGCTTGGAAAAGATTTTACAGATATTTGTCACGTTTTAAAAATATAAATGTTTTCAAAATGAAGTAATAATTTCGTATGTAAAAAAATAAAAAATAAAAAAGTACCGATACACATATAAGGTATATTGTACATTCAATATTTTAAGGTTAGAAATAAAACCAAATATTCACCACTGATAATTTAAAAAGATGATTCAAAAGGAGAAAGTAATAACATTTCATTTAGAAAATGAGCAACCATAACAACACCTCCTTCTCTCTCAATTTCTCATTTCCATATTGTCAATATAATTTTACCAACCGACTAAAATATAACGCTTGGACCAAGTCACTGTTGATTATTTGACACGTGGGCGTAAACTACTGGACGAAATAGGTGCGCGGACAAAAAATCGTCGACAGAATGTCCTGAAACCAAAACTTCAAACCAAAATTATCTCTGCATAATTCAATCAAAGAATTTTCTCAAGGCGCTGAATTTTTTAAGCCCACAGCACAGCAGTACAGTTGACTGCACCTCCCTCGTAGAAAGGATCCATATCCGAAACATCAAACTCATGTGGCCGGGTGGATACCCTCAGTGGCGTGGCGTGAATTGCGATATATCGATTGTTGTGCCATTTAAACCTGTGAAAAAAGATCGATTATCAGAGTGTTCGCAGCGAACACCTTAGTAATCGATTCTTTACCATAGCTTCAAATGGCGAGATATCGATAATCGATTATTCACGCCACGCCACTGGATACCCTCCGGTCACGCTCCTTGAACTTGATAGGAAAGTGGGGCCAATGTCACGTGTCACGCGTGCGGGTGGCTCACGGACTCGAATTCGATTTTCATCGAATTATCTTCCTCCAGTTTCAGGTTCGTGCTCTCAAGCTGTTTCAGAGGATGTCGCCGGTCAGCCTCTCGCAGAGCATTGATTTTCGTCAATTTTAGCGTTGACATTGCCCTGAGAGCAGCAGCGAGGCGCGAATGATCGATTTTCGATACTTCTCCATTTTGAGCTATGGTAAAGAATCGATTATTAAGGTGTTCGTTGCGGAGATTCTATTTATCGATTTTTTCTTTCTTGGGCTCAAAGGTTGGGTGCGATAAATCGTAAACACGACACGCCACTGCTCAAGAAGTGGGCACTCTGTCGACTCAACTTCTCACTCAAGGTCTACCTTAAGGTCCGAACGATCGGGCAGAAGTAACCTGAATGTTACTCCGAAATAATAACAAGCTTTTTTGAAAAACAAAAGTCTTAGGCAGCAATCAGCTGAAATAAGAAGACTTTGAGGGTAGATTTTTTTTTTTTTTTCATTTGGTGGAATGTGTCTGTAATGGAGATGTTGCATGTGTTAGGAATTTGCAATTTGGCTGTTGATTCTTTTTTAAAAGTTCGCGAGAAACACGATGGTGCCACTGGTTTTCTCTGAAATCAACTTCCAAGCTCAAAAAAAGCTCTCAAGTTGAGGCCAAAATGGAGGGGATATCCCACCCTACCCTGAGAGTCCACCTCTACATCAAGACAAACTCTCCATGCAAAGATAGGGAGCAAATACATTAGCAGGGTTGCCGTGTTTTCAGTTTTGGAGTCCCCAGATAAAGTGGCAGCCCTGTCAATGTATTTGCTCCCTATCTTTGCATGGAGAGTTTGTCTTGATGTAGAGGTGGACTCTCAGGGTAGGGTGGGATATCCCCTCCATTTTGGCCTCAACTTGAGAGCTTTTTTTGAGCTTGGAAGTTGATTTCAGAGAAAACCAGTGGCACCATCGTGTTTCTCGAAAACTTTTACATTAGAATCAACCGTCAAATCGCAAATTCCTCACACATGCAACTTCTCCATTCCTGCGAGTGATATCAAATAAGCTCGCTCATACTTTGAGGGTAGATAGACGAACTTACCCCTACAGACGACATATTTTCTTCGAAATGTTGTTTTTTTTTCGTCTGCGACCGGAGTGTTAACTCCCGACATTCAGAGCAATCGACCTCAACGATAAATCGTTCCTCCTTTCACATAAGGACGTAACTATATTTAAGTGTTGCCAAATTTTCTCGAGCAAATTGAATTTTTACTAGGAGAATCTCGGGAATTTCAAACTGAAAATTTCACCGATTTATCTGCTGATGTCGTGCGAAAATCAGAAAAAGTTTGGAAAAAATTTGCACGGGTACACTCCTGTAAAATATTCAATTGTTCGAGTCAAAAATGCAACCTTGGAATGGAGTTACACGGAAAAAATGGATTGCTGATTTCACGTTAACTTGTTGAAAAAATATGTCCAACGTGTTTCAAATGTACATTTTACAATAGTGATTTAACCAATAGCTAATTACAATATTTAATTTACAATAGCTAATTTAACCACACTGGAAAAAAAAACACATTGGATCTAGAGTCCAGACTCTTGAAAACATTGACAGGAAAAAGGACTCTTGATTCAATCAGATTGAAGCTTAAATCAAAAGGATTTCCGCTCAAATTAAGAGGCTTGGTTCTTGATTTAAGCTTAAATCTGATTGAATCAAGAGTAATTTTTCTTGTCGATGTTCTTAAGAGTCTAGACTCTAAATCCAATGTGTTTTTTTTCCAGTGTGAGGGTAACCATCCTCATTGGTTAAATTAGCAATTTTTTTAAAAACTTCATTCAAACATGTCGCACACTTTTTAAACTACAAAATTATTGCATCAGCAATTCCATTTTTTGTTCCGTGTAAATCCCTTTGCCTCGGGCCAAATTAATCCAACTCAGCCAAGTTTGTCGAGTTTCAGAGCGGAAAGGGATACACAAATTTAGAATGAAAAATCGTTGAAATCCATACTGCACTCCACCATATGAAATGATAACGGAGCCTGCATATACCTTTCCGGAGAGGAATTCCATTTGAAGCGAAGCGGCGCACTCCCAGCCCGTCTGAATAATTCACGTCGAGTGAGTGAAGAATTTAAATTTTCAGCGATACCGCGCGCCCTCCCGAAAGCCTGAAAAAACTTCCGATGCGTCAAACTTTTGACAATTTCATATTAAAAACCGAAAACATTTCTGGCTGACGATCAAAATCAGATAACAGTCCATCCAAGCCGGGAAGTAATTTCCAACTCCCCGTTGCTAGTAAAATTCGATGGCAGCGCTGCCTTTGCCCGGAAAAATTTCTAGAATTGTTCTTTCGATCGAACGAGTTTAAAGCGAGATTCAGAGTCGATCTGACATCTGCGCGCTCCCGAACACGGTCTAAGTTTGAGATCAAACGGAGTCAAAACGCTGCAATTAAAAAGTTAGGATCGCCTAAATTGAAGTTTCGGTGAGATGTTTGCACAGCGGCAATATTAAATTATCGTGCTTTACCTATGCTTTAAACACCAGATTAGCTTTTGATCTCTTTTTATTCGGAGATTTAAGAATGGGAAAAACTTTTAATAGCGCGATTCTCGGACCGGCTATGGGAGGGCATTTCTTTTTATTAGATTAAAAAAAAGTCATGCTATTTTTCTTCATTTTCGAATTAACTGGCAATCAATAAACCACTTATCACCAGTGGCGTGGCGTACTTTGCGATGCATATAGATTGATTTGTCATTTGAACATTTGAAAAAAAATCTATTACACCTTAATAATCGATCCTTTACTATAGCTTCAAATGGGAAAATATCGATAATCGACCGTTCACGCCTCGCCACCGCTAAGGAGCAATATCAATCTCTTAAAAGTAACTACATTACACAGTTTAAAATAAGGAAAAACCCTGTATTTCTTTAAAAAAAATTAAAGGAGAGAGAAAAACACACGCAGGTAACACTTGAGTAGCTCAAATCAAAATCCAACTCTCAAAAATAAGGCGGCTAATTATAAAAATGTAAACATTAACGACGTTATAAACTATAAAAACATTATTTACTCAAATCAATAAAAATATGATTAAATTGCTATAACAAAAAGTTAATGAGACATAAAGTACAACTGCCTGGAAAATCAATAAAAAACTAAAAACTCGAAATAAATAAGCTAATTTGACTCACATTGAATAAAACTCTATTGGGATTTAGTTTGTTAAAACCCTCCCCAGCGGATAGCGGAACAGCTCGTCTCTAATTAGATTCTCGTTCGCTAGGCGCCTGGATACAAATATTCGAGCTCGAAGGATGCCCATATTGCATAGCCAAATAATTGAAGGCGTTTTACATTCTTGCCCTCTCAACTTCACGTACCAAGCGAGGCGGGCAGCATGTTTCGACGTTTCGGAGGCAATAAAACGACGACAGGCAATCTGCCGTGCTGAAGAAAAACGACGCATGAATACTAGAGTGTTGCCAAGTATCTGTAGATAAATTTAACATATAATCTACTCACCTGGTACTTTTAGGATATTAAATAAAAAACACGAGAAATTAAGTGACCAATTCCTCATTCCACCTAAAATTCCACAAATACCCCCCTATACCCTCAACCTTGAAATTAAATAAGTCGCTGCCATCATTTCCCCACCTTTCCGGCACTTTTGGAAATTCCTTTGAGTCTTTGAGCTTTTTAAACGCGAGCTCGTCCGGGAGTTTTACTCCAAAAATACGTAAAAAATCATCTCGTGATCTAAACCTCCGGTACTTTCAGCATATGAAATAAAAAAACGCAAGGATTAGTGACCCATTTATTTCACACTTTAAACTAGTATATCTGAAAATTTCAAGGCGAAATGATCACAATTCTTTTTGAAATAAAATCTCATCACCGACAGAATTTTGATTATATTGTCTAACGTTACCTTTTGCGCTCAATGAAATTTAGTTTATTTAAATCATGAAGATAGATACAAGACATATTCTTGTAATAGTTACGTTTTACTTAGATACAATTCCTTAAAAAAAAAAAAAAAAAAAAACCGGAAAACCCAGAATAGACCACTAGACAAGATACGAATTGAAGCATTCCGATATATGTTTCTTCACCAGAATTTCACGTAGAACACGATTCCTACAACGAAAATTACTGAAACCAACTCCTGATGAAGTTATTAACGTTTTTACTTCACATTGGTTACGAGGAATTTGAACTGCCCGCTCACAAGAAACTCAAAGCTCTACGTGGGTCAAATCGCGCACTACAACTGTTTAAGCAAGCTTCTCAATCGAGCAATGTTCATTTCCCACCATGTGTTTTTCAAACTATAAGCAATTATCTACAGCTGAGCCAAAGCGTCAAGATTGAGGTTGCCAGATTTTTATATCGCAGAGACTGCCCTGATAATGTTTAGCGCGCGATGTGAATCACGTAGAGCATTGAGTTTTAATGAGCGGGTGGTTTGAATTCAAGCATCAGGAATCATTAAATATCTTTGTAAGGAGTTTATTTCGGTAACTTTTGTTGTGCGCATCGTGTTCTACGTAAAATTTTGGTTAAGAAACGTATATTAGAATGCTGAAATTCGTACCATGTCTAGTGGTCAATTTTGGCAACTTTTGAATGTGCATACGTCGTTTCTCCTCAGAGCGGGAGCAATCTGGAGCTTGCTGGCTGTTGAACAATTAGTGCGGAATATATTAGGCGCACGAGAGGGGCATGTAATGTTTTTGTAGGGCGAGTCACGTAGTAGTCTGGAAACGGAAATCCGAATTTACAGTCGAGTGAGTCGCGCTGAAAGAGAGTCGCCCACCAACTCTGCGACACGAATCAAAATGTGCCCAGAAAAGCGCACAGCGCTTCGTGCGAGCTTAAAATGAAAACCTTAGGTTCCTTTTAATCGGGATGATCTAAAGAGATAGAAGGAGGTAAAATAATAAACCCATTTTGTTAACATTTAGGATGTTGAATGTGTGTCTGGTAATTTTAGATGCTAGCTTCACGGCAAAAATGATACGTACACTGTTAAAAATCCCGGCGCGAAAGTCACGCTTACTCAGTTGCTATTCTGAGTGCACGGATCCGGCGCGAATTTCGCGCTTTGGCGGGAGTGAAAATCTTTTATTTAACTTCATTTTGATCTGCAGTATAACGACTTATAGATATCTCGTCCAAAAATTGATTTTCAAACTTCCCGATGTATGGGTCATTCTCTGTGTAAAATTTTGAGAAGGAAACATGTGACTTTCCTTGTAGTTCAGGCCATTTAAAGTGGCCAATGAACCACTAGAAAAGGTACGAATTTAAGCATCCTGAGACATAATTCTTATCCAGAATCTCGCGTACAACACGAGTCTTTCATCAAATGCCACTGAAACCAACTCCTATTTGGACGTATTTCTGCCAGACGGAACTATGTGCATTATGGCGTGAGCCCTGTTATGCATATATTCTTAGGGGTCTCAGGGCTCATGACTTAATGCACATAGTTCCGTTTGATAGAAATACGTCCAATTAAGATATTAGGTATAACGTTTTAATTTCACGTTGGTCACGGGAAATTTGAATTACCCGGTCACAAGAAACAAACCCTGACCCCTACTAGGAGAGTCAAACCGCGCATCACAACGGTTTTGGCAGGCTTCTCGATCCAAAATCGTTCATTTCCCAACCTTGACCGTTCAAAGTGTAAACAATTTGCTATAGCTGAGCCATAGCGTCAAGATTGAAATGCCATAATTCCGTATCGCGGAGACTGCCACAGTAACGTTTAGCTTGCGATCTAACGCACGTTGGCACGTAGACTATTGTGTTTCCATGAGCGGGAGGTTTGAATTCACGGGTCAAGAAACATTAACTATCTCGAGTTGGAGTCAATTTCAGTAATTTTGATTGCACGAATCGTATTCTAAGTGAAATTTTGGTTAAGAAACACGTATCAGAATGCTTAACTTCGTACCTTGTCTATAGTGGTCCATTTCAGGATGCACTGGAAAAAAACACATTGGATCTAGAGTCCAGACTCTTAAAAACATCGACAAGAAAGAATACGCTTGATTCAATCACATTTAAGGTTAAATCAAGAACCCAGCCTTTTAATTTGAGCGGATTTCCTTCTAATTTAAGCTTAAATCTGATTGAATCCAGAGTATTTTTTCTTGTCAATTTTTTCAAGAGTCTGGACTCTAGATCCAATGTGTTTTTTTCCAGTGTGAGATCAATTTTAACCTGGGGTTGAGCCTTAATCATTTAATTTCTACATCCCCGCTAGCCTTTGCAGTCCTAATTGAAATTTTGGTTAAGGAACATGTATCAGAATGCTTAACTTCGTACCTTGTCTATAGTGGTTCATTTCAGGATGAGACCAATTTTAACCTGGGGTTGAGCCTTAATCATTTGATTTCTACATCCCTGCAAGCCTTTGCAGTCCTCCGCGGTTTTTCTTTCCGTTCGAATGAAAGCCGGTCGGGTACACAAAAGTGCCGCCAGACAGGGACTCTAATCACCGAGCGACAATCACCAGACACCGCCGGAGCGACAAAAGCCAATCAAGTCCTAATTCATACGCGCACAAACGACACGGCTGCCACCTCACTGAAACCCCCGCGTCAAAACGGGCATTTTCAGCCTGGAACCTCGTCATCCTGACAATCGCCGGCCGATGTCCTTGTTCGATTCCAGCGCAGTGCCAGACGGATAGATTAAAAGGCTTCGGATTCAAGGGTTGTCAAAGGAGAAAAACCCCGAGACAGAGGCCGCGGGTGGGGGAGGGGTGTCGCGTCCCTTCCTTTTTAACATCCCCCAGGGCGGAAGGGGGCAATCGGAGTTAGACTATCCAGTCCGGGAAACACACCCTTGAGGTGATTTCCTGTGATCCAGGCGCGAGTCGCAACACAAATAGTAATACCCGTGTTTGATGTCACTCTGCGTTACTTTTTTGTGTCAGGCCAACACAGTTTTGTGTTGAATCGAACAAAACCGTGGGCTACTCTGAGACATCGATGATACACATAAGGATAGACATGAAATCGTCTTTCCGCTGGGAAATCATCCCTTCGTTGTACACGGAGAAAAAAGCTTCGTGCGTGGGACCCGAAGTTTCAGTCATATGGATCTCTGAAGTTTTCGGATTGAGCATCTGAGCACTTTAAGTCTAGCTGCTGAGGTTTGGATCACACATCTGAAACTTCAGTTTTTACATCTGAAGTACTTCGGTTTTCACATCCGGAAAACTTCGGTTCTCACATCTGACGTGTAGTGGGTGATTGTACGATGGATCAAAAGAATCAAGAATTTTCCGGGATTTTCACGGTGAAAAGTGCCTATTTGATTTTTCTAATATTTCGAGGATGTACCTAGATGGTATCAGCGACCAAATTGGTGGGACAAGTGATGATTCCCTCGTGGTAACACAAACTGACTGCGACAGACGCATTATTCGTATATACAGTAAGTTGGAAAACAAAGAGAATGTAAAAGCAGCCCATAACGGAAACGACAATCGAAAACACAGGAAAATGCGGAAACAAGGCTAAAATACAAAATTATTTAGTTTTTATTTAATTTTTGTATTTTAGCCTTGTTTCCGCATTTTTCTGTGTTTTCGATTATAAGTTGGAAATGTCGCCAACGTGCGTTACATTTCAGAGAGCTGAACATTTTAATACAGCGGGAAAAAGCTCATCCAAGCACAATTTCTCCGCAAGCTCGGTAGCAGAAAATTCAGGGGGCTGCGCTGCACTGATGATGGGTCCAATAAAACCTGAAACGCGTCTGCAGTTGCCTTCCTGAATGGTCGTAACTGGTGTTGCACCAAATAACGTATCTCTTTGAGGGTAAATTGCGCTTGGATGAGCTTTTTCCCTCTGTATTGAGATTTTCAGTTTTCTGAAATGTAACGCACGTTGGTTTCCAACCTGCTGTCTCGTGGTAAAGTCATCCCATCCTTATAGTAGGTGATTTTATGACCGTGCAAAGAATCGAGAATTCTCCGGTATTTTCCGAGGTTAAAATATCACTATTTCATCTCGTCTATGTTTCAAGGAAGTACCTTACATAAACATCGGCAGACACAACAGATAGACATGCATTCGTTTTTCGCGGAAAACCCATTCTTCCATTGTGGTAGGTGATTTTGTGGTCGTACAAAAAATCAATGATTTTCCAGGATTTTCCGCGGTGAAAGACTAGTTTATAAGAAACTGTCCTCAGTAAACCCTCATCACACTAGTAACATGTTTCCTCCGTACCTCACCACAATCATGTGGCATGATGGAGCATATACAATTTTATTTCCCTTCATGTCTGTGGATAACCGCATTGGCGATTTCTGAGGGTTGGCGATACTGTTTTTCCTCAATTTAAATGTATGTGAAACAATCGATTCTTCGCGAGGCAGTTTGTCTCACCTATGGAATTGAATGAAGGGACAACAGTGTCGCCAACTTACAAAACTGCCACTGGATGATGACCATGCCGTGATAGCGAAAAGAGCAGTAAGTGTCAAATTATCAAAATCGAGTTTCCTTCGAAATTCGTCTTATCTCTTTTCGATGGAATCATTGAAATAGCTATAACAGCAAAATTCATCTAAACGAGACATATGGGAAAGCCGTAAGTGTACAAAATTGACTTAGTTTCCGGCAAGACAGCAGTAAGTGACAATATTCCTCCAGAGAGCCAGTGAAAACAGGGCCTCCAAGTGAAGTGCCTCCCTCTTCTGCCAATTTCTAATCTGAAAATGTGTTTGTTGTGTGTCCGAAACACAACAACAAAAGCATGGAGAAGATATCACTTTCGCGGCTGTCTTGCCTGACGCTACCCTAACATGAAAATGAATAATTCCTGTTTTATCTAATTGAAATAAAATCAGTCGATTTTTAACTATCCGAACAATTTCTAGGAGTCTCTCGGACGATTAGTGTCGATTTGATAAAGAACAGAGGCTCCTTTCAATAAAATTTTCCGGTCAGAAGCTTCTGAGACCGTTTTCTCAAAACTTCATTTTCGCACTTACTGCTCTCTTCGCCATCATGACAGAAGAACGCTTCCAGGACTTTATGTCCACCTACCTTTCGTCCATTAAATAAATGTCCACCGCTATTTATGTCCACTAAACGTTAAGTCCAGTCTTTATTAAGTCTACATGATTTAATGTCCAACCATGAATATGTCCAAAATTGTCCAAATTGTGGACATGTTATGTCCACATTTTTTTCTTCTCATTTAAATGACAGGAACTACTTAAAAAATAGATGCATACTACTACTACCTTCATTCTTAAAAACATTTCATTCATGAATCAAGCCATGAAAAAGAACAGACTCTAAGAGCAGATAAAAATATATGTTCATGTGTACACTGTACGGATATGATAAGATGAAAACCAAAGCGGGAGCCTAGGAAACTCTCCAATGCCAAATTAAACATTTTTCAGTAACAGACGCAGTCAAAATTGAAAGTCCTCTTTAACTAGATATTTCGTGCGCCTCCAATCTTGTAGGATACTGTGCAACGCCTCTGACGCGGAATAGTTGCTTAAAGCGTTGCGGCGCGGCGCGGCGCGGAGCGGCAGGAAACCAGCGTGACACGCGCATAGGCGCCTACAAACCTAATGGGATACTTCACGCGTTGCGCAATGCGTGAAGTATCCTGTTAGGTTTGTAGGCGCCAGTGCGCGTTCTGCGCTGCTAACACGCCGCTCCGCTCTGTGTTAGGCTCTAATATTGAAACTCTCGGAGTCAGCGTTTTTCAACTCATAATTTTGAAATGTTTGAAAACTCTGCATTATTCTTATTTAAATTGATGAAAAAGAAATATGTACTACTGGAGAATATAATGTTTTTTTTTGTAAATATAATAGTGGTTCCGTATCAAATTTAATGATTTCCAAAGCATTCAAATTTATTCTTTTATGTTTTGGGCTTTTACTGTGCTGCAGCGTGGTGTAAGCGCAACCAAACGCTCAAAATTGGACGTATTTGACTCAAGGAGGTCGATGTACAAATAAGTTAAAAACAAAAAATTGCGTGCTTCTTGGTTTTTTTCCTCTTTTATTAATTTTTGTATAGTTTCGTTCATCTCAACTACGGCTCATTGAGATTCATATCGATGCCATTGCTTGGGAAAGGTTTTACAAATATTTACCACGTTTTAAAAATGTAAATGTTTTTAAAATGAAGTGATCAATTACATTAAAAAAAAGAATGTACATTTAAGGCATATTTTATATCGGAAATTTCAAGAATAGAAATGAAACCAAGTATTTACCAAAGACAATTTGAAAAGATGAATCAAAAGAAGAAATTAACATTTCATTTAAAATATGAGTTACGATAGCAATACCTTATTCTCTCTTAATTTTCTCATTTCGATATTGTCAATGTAATTTTACACACGGACTAAAATAGGACGCTCGAATTTGATTTTAGTGGACTTTACATTTGTGGACTTAAGTTAGTGGACGTTTAAGTAATGGGCTTAACAATAGTGTGGGCTTTAGAACTGTGGACACAAACATTGTGGACGAAAAGTCTGTGGACGTAAAAAAGTGGACATAAAGTCTGTGTACCGGCAGAACCGACGAAACATATCTTTCCAATCCGAATTTCTCTCCATCGTCTCGGAGGCGTGAACAGGTTCAGGAGCTGGATTTGAATAAAGTACAGGCCGAAACGTCATATTCATGTCATTGATACGAATCTGAATACAAAAACGTGTAGATCTCGCACGTGCCTCCGCGAGGCCTCGGGATCACAGGGCCGTATCATGTTTTCCCTTTTGTCACGGGTGTTTGACACGTTGCATTAGCCACATTCGAAGGGGCGAATCGAGGAAGTTGCCCGCTTCTCAATTCCGAACTTGATACGGCTCCGCGTGATCCACGAATCGTGATTTGTGACATGACGGCATCCGCTCAGATTTTTGATGCCTTTTCTTGTTCGACACAAACATTGGAGAGAAAAATAAGGGAATAAGAGGCTCTATGCTGAATTGACTGAGAGGGTTAGTGTCAAAGCAGCACGTAAAACCCGATCTTTCGATGACGGATAAGAGAATGTGCAAATAGCCAAGGTTGTCAGATTGTGCGTTATCATGTGTCTGCTGTGCCAAGCAAAAACACCGTATGAACATTTGTATGTTGCCAAACGTTCCTTGTTGAAAAATTTATTTAGGAAGGCAGTTAGGCATATTTTGCCTTTGAAATTTTCTGATTCTTTAAATTAAATTAAGAACAAAATTGTCTAAAAAATAGAAAATAAAATGTAAAATTTTCCCAATAAATTGGTATTTTATCAAAAGTAATTCGGCAACGGCTAAAGGTTCGTATGCTGAGGGAAAACGCCTTATGGTGTCATCATGATGATTCTAAGATTTAAATTCAAGAGGTCAATATTGGCGGCTCAGGTTTAATACTATGAAACTAAATACCACAAGATACTTATAATTTCCACTGACTTTGAACACGAAATGGTCTTCAAGCAAAAGAAGAAGAGGAATAAGAAGAAGAAGAAGAAGACTTCCCAGGTACAGATTGCCTGATTTTTCTTGGAATTTTTTATGCCCCAATGTATACCGGTTTTTCTTGGTCCTTGATACCACGGATGATTTTGACATAAAATTCTACCCGCTACAGTGATGTAAACTCTTCCGTAAAACCGACCTCTTTAGCATGTATTAAATGAAAAAGAGTAGCTTTTTAATGCCATAGATTTTGCATTTTAATCTTCAAAATCCAAGCCCAAAAACGGCCATAGATCTCTCCTTCGTTCCACTTCCCTCGCTCCTTTTCGGTCCCCGCCAGCAGGGGGGGGGGGGGGGGGGGGGGGGGTGCCACGAGGTTTTTCTCATTTCGTCGCTCTTCTGACATAAAAACGTAACTCTATTTCCACGTGAGCCCTTAAAAAAATTGAGCCATATGGAGAACAGGTCTCAAGTGAAACGCAAGATACGCCCTTACGTTAGAGGAACGACAATTTGAGAGTTTAATCTAGGAGCGAAGCGCGGGTTAACTAATGACGTGGAGTTACATTTTTATTAAGTGAGGAAACGTAGGCATTAGGAGGCACGCCGCCGCGCCAAGGACAAAACATCGTATGACCATCCGAATGTTGCCAAATTTCCCGCCAGAATATATATCTACTTCTGCTAAAAGTCGTGAATATTCTTCCTTCAGACTTTCGGATATTTTAGATTTAATTGCACTGAAAAAAAATCTCGATGTATTTACTAAGAAAAGGGTAAAATTACCAAGAATTCAGGGTTCGATTTGATCCCAGTTTTTTCTTGGTAAAATTACCACTTATAGAAATGGTCATTTTACCGAGAAGTCTCGGTAAAATTATTGAACTTTCTCGGTAATTTTACTGGACCTTGGTACAAACGCCAATTTTTTTATCGACTGTGGTAGAATTACCGAGATAAAATGGCAAAGTTACCGGGAATTGATTACCAATAAAAGTGGTATTCTTACCTGAAAAAAACGGTAAAAATACCGGTTTGTAGGTAAGCTTACCAGTCTGTCTTGGTAAAGTTACCAATAATTGGTAAAAAAAGTGAGATGGTGAAGGTAAGAACGGACCTTGGTAAAAACGCCGAGAATTTTTTTTCAGTGTGCGAATGAAATTTTTGAAAAAAAAATGAGGGAGAAATATTGACGAATTTCCGGGGAAATTTGTATTTTAATAGTTAGAATTTGGCAACGACGGAGGTGACATACGTCGTTTATACTTTAGCGTCCCGGCTCGACCGGCCGGCTCCCTTATTCCCAGTTAAAAGTTTTCATTTGATGATGATGAGGCTAGGGACCCAGGCCCGGGGGCTTGGGACGCCCGTTGAAAATTACTCGCTCCGCCGGAAAAGAATGTTTCCCTTAATTCTTGCGCCGGGACCCGCTCTAATTTACCCCTCCCCCCTCCCTTCCGCCAACCCATCCCCCGCTGTGGCGTATAGTAAGCGAAACCCCCGATTAAAGCCGCGCCATGCAACCACTCGACATATCCACGAAAAATGGAAATTTGGAGGTATATCGATGACTGAAGTGTGAAACCATGTATCTCCATTACGGTGTTTCGGCATTATTGCTCCTTTTTTACTTTTTTGGAGAGAGATAAGCCAAATTTACAGCTTGAAATTTCGGCAAAATATTTGGCCTACAAAGAAGAAAAATCAAGATGATTTTCAAGAAATTACGTTGTCTGATTTTTCAAAGCATAAATAGAGTATGAAAGGAAATCTGCGACGCCGCAGAAGGAGTTGCGAGGTTTCGCACTTTTGCTATTGATACTCTATAAGAGCTTATATAGTTTCTTTAAAATTTTGCTCCTAGTATTATATAAAAAGTTTGTCAAAAAAGTGCTAATCAATATGAGTTCATTATTTTAATCATGCAAATGTTTTAAACAGATTTTCAAATATTCGGTTCTGACTAGGTACGTCCTATAAAAATCTCAGATTCGCTCTTTCAGAGAGAAGATCCGAACTCGCGCGTTGAGTGCGGAACACGAAACTTAAACCTTCATTTACTGTTAGGCGGTCCAATCCCGAAAATTCTTTGTTTCCGTGAAAAATTTGGATTGAATTACTAGCATCTCCCATTTTCCTGTCTCTCAAAGAGTGGTAATTCTTGAAAGTTGACAACACAACTTTTTCTCCATTTAAATGCACGTAACACAATCGATTCTTGCCGAGGCAGTTTTTCTCACCAAAATCGATATTTTCAATGGATTTAAATGGAGAGAAACAGTATTGCCATCTTTCAAGAGCCACCACTGCTTCCAGCAGAGTAAAATCCTCCTCCAGATGCACTATAACGTCTTCGATCGAAGCAATCTCATTTGAATAAACCAAAAAGCGCTACAGTGCCGCTCCAAGGAAGAACGCCGTATGTACATTCGAAAGTTGCCAAATTTCCTCTGATAAAATTCTCATCTTCGAGGAGAGTTATAAATATTTTCTCTTGAAACTTCTAGACACTTTAAATCTAAATGCGAATAAAATCCTCCGAAAAATTGGAGGAAAATAGCTTGAGGATTTTCCTTAAAATCCATAGTTTAAAAAAGGAAATTTGGCAATGTCTGAAGGCTTATACGGCGTTTTTCCCTAGCATGGCAGTACACCAAACCCAACAACTCGGCGCAAGGGTAGCGACACCATTGCCATTTCTCAACCATAATGCACTCATTCTAACGTGCTAAGGAAGAACGTCGTATGAACATTCGAGAGTTGCCAAATTTTCCTTGATAAAACATGTACTTTTGACGACATTTATGCATATTTTTCCTCAAAATTTTCAGATATTTTAGATTAAATTGCGTACAAAGTTGTCTGAAAATTTCGGAAAATAATTTACGCAATTTTCCCAGTAATTTTTGTTTTTATCGGAGGAAACTTGGCAACGTCTAAAGGCTCATACTGCGT
Organism: Bemisia tabaci; assembly: GCF_001854935.1. Lineage (NCBI taxonomy): Eukaryota > Metazoa > Arthropoda > Insecta > Hemiptera > Aleyrodidae > Bemisia > Bemisia tabaci. Next base: position 1,866,420 of record NW_017547881.1, read on the forward strand.
TTTACCTTAGCACGGCAGCATTTCACACCGCTCTTCACGGGAAAATCTGCTTTCCTCGCTATAACGGCAACGCTGAAAAAGGCGATTAGCGCAATGTCAACGGGCCGGCGTTGACCGCGCGTCGCGCCGAGCGGCAAAGGTCGCGGATCAAAGGCTCATCGGCGGCGCCGATCGGTGACAAACCCACGAAAACAACGGATCTGAATACAGTTTATGCGGGAGACACGCCGTTTTCGCAACATCCCCTCCTGCGATCTGTAATTAACCCTCGTTCGCGGTCCACCTGCCGCGGCCCCCGTGAAATCTCATCAAAATAAGGGTGGAACTCTCGATTGTTGAATCGTTTCGATCGATACAACCCTATATTAGCAATGCTATTAATCGATTGTTGGAACGGAGCGAAGCTAATACGCGGGAATGGAAATGTTGCATGTGTGAGGAATTTGCGATTTGACTGTTGATTCCGATGGAAAAGTTCGCGAGAAACACGATGGTGCCACTAGTTTTCCCTGAAATCAACTCCCAAGCTCGAAAAAGCTCTCAAGTTGAGGCCAAAATGGAGGGGATATCCCACGCTATCCTGAGAGTCCACCTCTACATCGAAACGAACTCTCCATGCAAAGATAGGGAGCAAATACATTAGCAGGGTTGCCGTGTTTTCAGTTTTAGAGTCTCCAAATAAAGTGGCAGCCCTGTCAATGTATTTGCTCCCTATCTTTGCATGGAGAGTTTGTCTTGATGTAGAGGTGGACTCTCAGGATAGCGTGGGATATCTCCTCCATTTTGGCCTCAACTTGAGAGCTTTTTTCGAGCTAGGGAGTTAATTTCAGAGAAAACCAGTGGCACCATCGTGTTTCTCGCGAACTTTTGCGTAAGAATCAACAGTCAAATCGCAAATTCCTCACACACGCAACATCTCCATTGGGGCCAGTGGCGCGGCGTGAATGATCGATTCCCCCATATACATATATGATATTTCCTCATTTTAAGCTATGGCAAAGAATCGATTAATAAGGCGTGCGTTGCGAACACCCTGTTTATCGATCCTTTTCCGTAGGTTCAAGTGGACGAGCAATCGATACCTATATCGCAAAGCACGCCACTCCATTGATTGCGGCTACATGGGGGTGGAACAGGATAGAGTTTGGGGAGACAGTTCTGTTGAGATTTTAGTTTCAGAGGCGTCCACGGTTTTCGAGGCTATTAGGGCTTTGACCTCTTGGACGGACCCAACACTCAACTTCAATCCTGCAATAGAACTTTTGCGACTTTTTGCGGATATCAGAGATATATGCATTTAAAAATTGGTTCAAATCAGGTTAAACTCAGCATTTTTAGTGGCAATATTGCTCGTCATAACTTCTAATGGAGAATTTGCATGCAAATGTTTTATTGCTTCATCTGAAAGTGCTGAAAGAGGTTTTCACAGTATTTTTTATAATTTTTTTCTGATATGGGAAATAATATAAAAATGTATTTAAAAGTGAGAAATTGCACCGCCTAGTGACGTCATCTGGCGGCATTTCCCATTTAAGCACACGTGTTTTAGCAGATTAGATCATTTTGTCATATCTTCACCAATAATTATTCAATTCATGAACCAAAGGTATTCTCGTGTTCAGTTCACTCAGTAGTTTCCACTTAAGCACGAAATTTATCAAATTTCAGACACTTGCAAATTCTCTGTCATGTGTATTTAGCGCATAGCCACTTTTGACTCATTGTTATTGTGCGAGAGTCAAAATTCACTCAAAGGTCCAGTGGGGCTCAACACTGAATATATCATGACTTTTTTGGCTCCGTACGAGTATTTTTACGGTGGCTTAGACTTTTTTCCGTGCCGCTTATGGAAGTTCTGCACTGTGGATCGTGGGAAACTTGAAAAAGCTTGTCACAAATTGCGCAGATTGCGCGATACGGTATGGATTTCAGAATTTTTTCAGATGTCCATCGTGATTTGTTGCCAATGAGCTGCTGAAGTTGCACCAAAAAATTTTCTTGTTTATCTACCTATATATTGGTGTCGTGTTGATTGTTCCGGAGTGAGGGCTTCGTCCTCAAGATACTCACCTGGAACAAAAATAATTAAAATTATAGGAATTAAATGAAGCGAAAATTACATCATGAACGACATGCAAGTCAAGTATCAATTCAAACACGGTATAAACATAGATCTAGTAAAATTGTGCTGAGAAGTTTGTTAAGAGGAATTTTGATACCCAGAGAGGTTCTTATAGCTTTGAGACAACCCGTTGCTCATTAGTCAACAGTCGCGCGGCAAGAAAAATGGTTAACTCAAGATGAAACATTCTAACAAATCCTTAGGATCATAAAATCAAGCCTTTTAAAAAGAAATTCGATGCAACTGATGATTGTTTTGCCGCTCTACAAATAAACGCCTTTACACGTAGCCATCTTTCCTTCGACAAATCATGAATTCTCGGGAAAATGTTTAAATATCTTTCCTCCAATTTTTTAGGGTGTTTCGCTCGTGATTCAATCCAAAATGTCTAAAGATTTCAAGAAAAATATTCATAACTTTTTTCAAAAATTAGTATTGTCCGATAGGAAATTCGGCAACATCCAAATGTTCTCACGGCGTTTTTCGTTACCACGGCAGTGTTTGAAGGATATAAATAGACCTGTGTATGCCAGTTCGATAGTGTATTGAGCACTGATCAATTTTTTTTCGAACAGAAATATGAAGATTTGTCGAAAAAATCAAGTTCTTTAATATTTCTCTAAACTTGACTTTTTCCAGTTCGCATTTCTTCGGGCCGTTCAATTTCAAATCACCCGGTAGATCATAACACACTCGCGGCAATTCTGCCGTGCTTAGGAAAAACGCCGTATAAACATTCGAGAGTTGTCAAATTTCCTCAAACAAAGTGTTCATTCTTCGGGATAAATATTATCATTTTTCCTTGATATTTTCAGGAACTTTAGGAGAAATTACAAATAAAATTATCCGAAAAATTGGAAGAGGAAAATTCACAAGTTCACCAGGAAAATCAGGTGTTATCAGAGGAAATTGGCAACGCCTGAGGGTTCATACGGCGTTTTTCTTTAGCGCTGCAGAATTCTGTCTCAATTACAATCGTCACGCTCCTGACGATAAAACCATAAACCCGCTTTGACAAAAGCACCCCAGAGAGTGTAAAGTTACACGGATCCCAAGGCTCGTCTCAAAGTGTCTTGTCAACAGGAACGTCATGACGTCAGCAACGTCATGACGTCATCAACGTCACGACACGGTGACATAACCGAAGACCTGCACTCGAACGCCAATACCGCACGGTGCAAATCCACGACAATCATCCCATGCTAAAACCTCGTATTCCCATCGCGTGATGACCCCTGCAGCTCATAAGAACTCCTCTTCGCCGTGTCTCATTGAAAAATAAGGCATGCTAGGTTTCGACTTGCACCGATTCGAGACTAATGCCTCCCGCTCCCCGGCGTGCCGAATTTCAATGTCAATCAGACATTACTCCTTATCTGAGCCACCATTTCCGAGCCCATTAAATTTCCCTTTCTTCTCCGCCAATCACAATCGCCCCCCGCCGTCACTCTCCGCTCCGCGCCACTGTCAAGGCCACACTTTTCGCGTTTTTTTACCGTCTTTTCACGTTCGCATAAAATTATGAGTCTTGCCGCTCCGCGGCTTCGCGCCGCACGCTGGACCGAGTTGATAGGAGAAGTCGGACAAAATTTGGAAACTATAAAAGCTTGTAACTCCGTTTATACAAAACTTTGAAGTTCTAAAAGTGGTTCCATTGGTTTCCTCGTGAAATCGTGTTTTAGAAACACCTCTTAAAATTTAAATTGTGACGAAATAAACATCAAAGTGTGTAATTTTAGTCAAAAATTTCATGTCAGACCTCTTGATTGACTCGGTCCACTGTGCGCCGTATTCAGCGCAGCGAAACAAAAATGGTGGCCTCGATCGGGGACCTAGGCCCAAGGATAGCACGTGATATGAACCGCGTTTAGAAGAAAGGGCCAAGCCACATCAGCAATTGCAAAATTCAACCGAGTAATTTAATTTTTTATAAGAGAAGGTTCGTGCGGATTTTTTTGAAAATTTTTAGGAATTTGCTTCATACTATGCAGAAAATTCACTGAAATTTGCAAACAAATCTGCACAACCGTATTCATGTAAAAATTTAAATTGCTCGATTCAATTTGGCAACAGCTGATGTGGCTTGGTTCCTTTCTGCTTAACGCCGTCCATATGTCCTCTGCCGTGCTCAGTAAAAGCGCCGTATAAGCCATCGGGCGTTGCAAAATTTCTTTCACCAAAGCTCAAATTTTCATGAAAATTTGTGAATTTGGCTCTGCCAATTTTTCAGAGGATTTAGTTTAGAATTTGATCTAAAAATGTCACGACTTTTTACAAAATTTCTAAGTGGAAATGTGACAGCATTCGAATACTCTAATGGCATCTTTACTTGGCACGGCAGTCGTTTTTGGCCAATTTTTGGAGAATTGTACGCTGAAAAAAAGAATTCGCTTATATGAACTGAATGCTCTATATTCCATCATCTTAGATATTCGATTTGTCAAAAGAAACTACCAGTTCATGTAACCGAACTTCTTTCATCAGTTCACATTACCGTATAATTTCGCCGTGTTGATTATTGTGTAGCACCCTAGTGCGCAAGGGTTGGATAGAGCGACTCATTTTACAAAATGTTCACCTGTGTCATTGTATGGTTTTTGAAGTGGGAAGCTTAAAAATGCATATTTCTAAGGCAAATTGTGAAGTTAGGGTTGTATGTCAGTTGCACTCATCGTGATTTTTAAGCCATTTCCCATAAGAAAAAACTCCTCTTCCTCCTCTGACTGAAATTGGCAACAAGCCCATTTATGAAGTTTGAAGAAAACATGGCAACATTGCAAGGAACGTTCGGAGAAAGGGTTAGGCCACGCGGCTCTGGGTAGAAAATAAAACCGGCAGAAATATTATTACATCTCCAATATAAATCAAAGAAACGATTTTGAAGGCACGTGCATGTCTCCAGTCCCACTGGTATCCGAGAGATCTTACATCCACTTCAATAAATAACATATGATAAGTTTATTGAATTACCAGACGGCAATTTATTTTGAAACTGCATCTGACTCGTTACCTCCGAGAACGTCACTGGAAAACCGGACGGATCTGGAAGCTACACGTATTGGAACTGTGATTTTTGGAGGCATTCGATCGAAAATTGAGTTAACCGGTTATTGTGCACCGTAGAGCATAAACTGAGCAGTACTTCTGATCAAGAAACTTCCCAAATCGTCGTTGCCCACGCAAATGAACGTGACACCATTCCTAAATTGCAAAATTGACTCGCACAATTCAATTTTTTACGAGGATAAACATACAAAGCGGGTCAGTTGCACTAGTCACGGAATCGTGTTTTGATTATTGATTCGTGTAAATTAGATAAAAATAATAAGATCCGTCCAACCAGCCCTCTGTTAGAACCAACCCTTTGGGTGCGGGATGAAACAGGTGAAAGTTGAAACTCCCCGGATTCTGGATTGTGCCGGGTCCAGGGAAACAGTATGGTTAAGCTTTCATATCTTCGCGAAGGTTCGCCACTTTTTCTCTCGGTTATATAATAAAAAAAAATAAAAAAAATAAGATTATCCAAACAGGAACTTTCTCCGTTCGATATGAGCCGAGATATCGCCCTTTGAAAAGTCGGGTTCTCGACGTCATCCACCGCGGTAGTGACACCCTTATTTTTTCCACGTTGCTTTCATCATTCGATGTGACGCACATTTGCCCCGATTATTCAACGTAAAAATCGGATTAAAGCGAGGTGGGAGAAACCAGCGGCGCGGCGGTGCACGTATGAAACGCATAGCGCCAACAAGACAGCATGAATACTTCACGCATTGCGTCAGACACACTGCGGTTAGCAGCAGTCGGCTGGAAACGCATAGCGCCTGCAAGACTGCATGAATACTTCACGCATTGCACCAAACAGTGTGGTCAGCAGCGGTCGGCGTGAAACGCATAGCGCCTTCAAGACTGCATGAATACTTGACGCATTGCGCCAACACAGTGCGGACGGCGCGGCGGTGGAAGTTAAAATTTTTAACCACATTTATGTTTGTTCTTTCATAATTTTTCCGTTCGATTTTTTATAAATGAAAGGCCTTGTCCAAACAGGAATGGGTTTACAGAACTGAACTTTTGTTAGTGTTGACAGGGCTTTCACAAAAAATGTACCCAACACGAGTAAACGCGTCTCATACACCCCTCCCCCACCGGCAAGTTCACTTGATGGTTTTTATAGATCGTAATCGACGAATCACACGGGTGAGATTATATCGATATCGATTGGCTCAATATGTAAGAACAGCCTCAAAAGTCAACTTAGAAATCTGAGGTAACCGCTCTTATGTGATTGAATTTTTACTCGCTGGCAATGAGAAGTAAAATTGTTAAGAATTTTCTCATTTTGAGCTTTCCCAAATTAAATCCTACAATTTTTGTTTGTGGTTATGTTGTATTGTTTTGAACCAAACGATACATCGAACCACTGTCGAATACGATCTATTGATGTTTCAAAACAAATGAGATGGGGGCGGAAAAATACGGGCGGCCCATGGGCGGTAAGAAGGTAAATCCGGCCCTGCTCGAGGAATATGCGTATGCGTGTCGCAATTGTCGCATATCATAAAACTGAAGGCAATTCTTATTTTGTCTTGACAAACCATTAAAATAACACTGATGTGCTGAGGAGGGAAGAGGAATAAGCATTGAACAAACTGGATGAGAAAATAAGATGATATTAAATTTTTAACGGCTCGAACCAACTTCGGAGTGGAAGTCACGATGAAATTGCCCCCAACAAAGTCTAGAACTTTTTATTGGATACGGGACATTTTTGCAAAACCGGATTAATCGGATCGACTTAACCAGAGAAAAACGGATGTCGTAATGGGATCCCTATAACGCTAACGTTTCTCTTCTTATCGGGTTAGTAAATTGAGGGCACTTTAATTGTTCGGGTTAGAGTGAGGGCAGTTTTTTTAGTTTTTTATTAATAATGAGACGGTTTTAACGTGGGTGTTGGCCCCTATCGTCACCTCATGGCCAATGTTTCACGAGCGCCATGCGACATTTCAAAATTTCCGCCGCCACTTTATTTTTTTACAGAGAAATTGTCGGTTGAACCTGTTTGAAAATATCACTAAATTGTATCGGCAGCGCAAAGAAAATTCTATGAAATTTTCGGATAGCTTAATTGGACAATATTTCTGTAAAAAAATAAAACGGCAGCGAAAATTTTGAAACGTCACACGGCGCTTGTGCCACTTGGTTATAGGACTTTTGGTCCAATTTTTTTTGTCCACAAATTTTTTCGTCCAATTTATTTTGTCCACGACTTTTTGTCCTTGAAATCTGGTCCAAGTTAAATTCGTCCTGGTAAATAGTTAGTCCTACGCATTTGTTCGTCCAGTGGTATTAGGTCACATTTCCGTGGTCCAGTAAGGTAAAAAAGTTATGTCCAAAACTCACGTCCAATGAGGCCGTTTCAGCTACTTCCTTTCAGCTTTCAGCTACTTTCAGTCATCGTCTGAGTCTTCTTCGTCCGAGTCCGGTGGATCTGCGCGTGGCGTGTGAATCAATTGGCGTTAAGATCAATTTATTTCGTAGCTATGGAGACCCTTAAATTTAATCCCAACATCGAAAGAAAAAACATCGAAGAGGTTATTTTACCAACGAAATTACCAACATTACAAGGACACGAACTCACTTAAGAAGTACCTCCGAGCATGTGCGTACCACCTCAAGTTGCACACGCCACGCGCAGATCCACCGGACTCGGACGAAGAAGACTCAGACGATGACTGAAAGTAGCTGAAAGCTGAAAGGAAATAGCTGAAACGGCCTCATTGGACGTGAGTTTTGGACATAACTTTTTTACCTTACTGGACCACAGAAATGTGACCTAATACCACTGGACGAACAAATGCGTAGGACTAACTATTTACCAGGACGAATTTAACTTGGACCAGATTTCAAGGACAAAAAGTCGTGGACAAAATAAATTGGACGAAAAAATTTATGGACAAAAAAAATTGGACCGAAAGTCCTGTAACCGTGCCACTTTGACCGGAAAGTAATGCTATGAACAGAATAATAGTTTCAATACTTCTAAAATGTGACGGGGATAAACATTTCAGAATTAGAGGATCTCCAAATTTGCTTAACATATTTTGCTTTCATTTCATACATACATTCTTCCTATAACGCCAATGGCAACGTCGACAGAAACATCCGTCTCTCAGAAGACTTTGTTTCAATCGTGCACTAACGAGATTTGTTGCGGAGCTCCAGCGCAATGCAATACCGAGTCGGGGACGTGCAACAGAAAACAAGTGGAAGGGGAGATAATAAGATGAAAAGGGAAAGGAACAAGAGAAAAAGACAAAAGTAACCGCAAGAAAAGAATTTACAATTAGTTATAGTACACACGCCACTGGCCAATGGCTCTCAGCTCCTGGCTGTGCTGCCGTGCTAAGGAAAAACGCCGTATGAACATTTGAGATTTGCCAAATTTTCTCTGATGAAATTTTTATTTTCAGGAAAGTTATGAATATTTTCCCTTAAAGTTTTCAGGAATTTCGAGGTGAAATTGCGAACCAAATTATCTAAAAAAATTAGGAGGGAAATATTCATAAGTTCACCAGGAAATTCGTGATTTATCAAAGGAAATTTGGCAAAGACTTAAGGTTCATATTGCGTTTTTCCTTAGCACGGCAGTGCATATCATTTATTTTTTTCTAAATATTTGCGGCCAAGATCAAGAAGAAGAAGCCTGAATGAAAAATAATGATTCCTCGATATCAGGTAATCTCTGATCACTAAAAACTGATGTGGTAGGTTAAAAAGAATTAAGATAAGTAAACTATATGAAATACGGAGCCAGCTTATTCCATTTTCTAAGTAATTTAGAGTTTAGATACACTTAAACAAATTTTCCATGAGATATTGTTTCGAGTAAAAGCGTCGTTTCTTGTTGACAAAATTTGGTTTTTTTCACTTAAATCAGTGCGAATATAATAGAAAGTCAGTTTTTTTTAGTTAAAAAAGCGTCGTTTTGCTATCGTTTAGTTGAGTTTGAAAAACGATAACAAAACAACTTTTCTGTAACTCAAAAAAGCTGACTTTAATTTAAACGGATCCAACTAAAAAAAAAAAACCAAATTTTGTAGGCGAGAAACGACGTTCCAAGTCAAAGTAATATCTCAAGAATTTTTTGTCAGTACACGGAATGAATATGATGTAATGTATGATGTATGATAAATTTAATGTATAGTGTGATGTATGTGATGCGATGTATGATGTATGATGTTTGTGATGTGATCATCCGTAGGAAAAAGGTACTCGTCCACGGAAATTTATAGCGAAAGGAAGTTGATTGAACATGCATAAATGGACGCATTTTTGTTAAAAATAACTTTGTGAAAATGGATTAAAGATAAAGGAATTATGAGCCGCGAAAATCCTACGCATATCGTTCATTTTACCACAAATATGTTCAATTGATGAGTACACAGTGTCACAGACCCGACAATCTGTGCAGTAAAAATAAAAATAAACTACCTGCGTCACGGATGTAGGGGATTACTTAACTGACAGTGGTGTAATTTTGAGAACAACCTGTTTAGGGCCTAAGAATCGCATGGAAGTTCATAGCACCTCTGATCTTTACACCGGGATACATAGGTAGACATTAACATTGGCTCTTCTTATGTGACTTTCCGACCGTGAGCAAGGAAAACATCAAATCACAAAAACGCCTTCAAAAGTTGAGATACTTCACACACATCCCCGAGGTTAAAATATTTGTATCACCCCAGGAATTGAACTATATCTTCCAGCAGCAAAAGCTACTCCCATTGCTTAAATATTCATGAAGTATACTTTGAGACTGCTGGCAATTCTACTCTAAAAGACAGGCATATGAGTTACTCTGGACATATTCTTACTTGCTCATTTTTAAATTCTTCGAGCGCATGTAACTTAGGCTCGAAATGAATTAAACAAATTGAAAAACTAACGAAAGATCAGGACAGGAAAGTATCAGACTTTTTGATCAGTTCAAATAGATGAAGATCAAGTTCAGGGGCTGGTTTTAGAAGGTGACTTATTACAGCTGACGTTATTTGCGCTGACCTCAGTTATTGTTAACGCCGACCTCTGTGTCAGATTTGTTTGAAAGACAAGGGCTATTTACCACTTTTACCGGATAAGATTTCTTCAAAAAGATCTCGCTCTTTTCGTAAAGCATTTCTTGGAATCGATATTTTGTATTGTTCACATGCAAAACGTAATTTCTTAGTGCGCTGAGTATAAAAATAGTTTAGGTCGAACACGAGACAACGAAGAAATCAAGTCGTTAACTGGTCATAAAAACTTATTTTCACTCCCGACTGCAAGACCGCACTGCTCTGAATTGCATTGTTCTGCAGCGCTAAGGCGAAACGCCATATGAACATTTGCGTGTTGCCACATGCCCCGGAATAAAACATGTATTATTAAGGAAAGGTATGCACGTTTCTCTCTGAAATTTTCAAATATTTTAGACGAAACTGCTAACAAAATTGTCTGAAAATTTTGAATACAAATATTCACAACTTTCTGGTGAATTCGGTTTTTATTGAGGGAAATATGGCATCACCTGAAGGCTCATACGGCGCTTTTCCTGAGCATTGCATTGTTCTGCCACGCTGCACTGGGTGACACAAAATAAGACAGCTAACAATACGGAAGACGCACAGTAGGCGAGCAGTAAATATCAGATATTAGGTATATACTTTTGAGTCAGGCTCAGATTACACGATTACATGCTCGATTACATGAAAAAGGGAATTCTTCGTTTTTTTCATTTTTACGTTAGGCTAGTTTTAGGCAAGACAGCCGTAAGTGCTATATTCTGCGCATGCTTACGTGGTTGCATTTTGGACACATTACAAACACATTTTCAGGTTAGAAATTAGCAGAAGACGGTGGCATGTTACGTAAAAGCATTGCTGTCATTGGCTCTTAGAAGGAGAAATGTCACTTACGGCTGTTTTGCCGGAAACTACGTCATTTTTACGCCCTCGCGGCTTTCCCATAGGTCTCGTTTTCATAATAATAAGATGAATTTCACTGTTTCAGCTACTTCAAAGATTTCATCTAAAAGAGATTAGACGGATTTTGAAAGCTGCTCGATTTCGAAAATTTGACACTTATTGCTCTCTTTGCCATGACGGCAGGGCAGCGCAGCGCTCCGTGAAACTGCGGCTTCGCGCGTTTCGAACGTCTTCTGCGAATCCAAGCGTCTTTGGCCTAGGTCGCGGTCGGTTCCGCAGCAGAGAGCACACTCATTTGCCGCCTTGCCCGTTGTAATCTGAGCGTATTCGTCACACACGCTTCGCTGCGATATTTCATAACTGAGATTTCGAGTTTTTCGTGGATAAAGGGCAGATTTATGCCTTGTTGTAAGAAAACAAGCGGGATTTTTACTATCGGTAACCTCCCCCCCTCCCCCCAAGGCCTTTGAGTAACTCACCTTTCTCACTTAGTGGCACTTTGGTATGGATTAAAGTTTGCAACAAGGAACCACTATTTCTGGCTCTTCCATAAAATCACCGTCCTGCAGAGAGAAACCAATGACACGTATGTTGTTCCTAAAATGAGCAAAAAATAGTGGTTCCTTATTTCAAAAAGTAGTTCAGATGATATGCCGAGAATTTTACCTTCATGCGGTAAAATTAGAATAATAATAAAAGAGAATGTGAATATCTTTGTCGTGCACCAGAAAATTGAACGGAATGAAAAGAGGGTAAAGGGACTAGAGGAACTAATGAAAATACCAAAGGGGTTCAAAGGAAAATGTAAAAATCGGTTCCTTAAATAAGAAAAGCTAGGAAAAAGTGTACCAATTCGAAGATATCCCTCCAAGAAAGCTAGGGAATAATTCTCAATACGTTCCCCTCATTTTGCGTTCAATTTTGACGCGAGAAAGCACATGCTTTAGAGGTTTATTGGACGTATATCTACCATACAGAACTATATGCATGTGGGAAAAATGGTGTGTGCTCGTTAGTCGAAGGACGTAAGATTGAATAGGAATTATAAAGCGCTAGTGAAAGTGACGTCAGCGGCGACGATCCGAGGCATTAACTCATGAGCCCTGTCCACAACGCACTAGACACATGCACACGGCTCATGAGTCCCGAATACCACATGGTTCCGTTTGCTGAATTGGCAAAGCGGGATTTTACATTCTGCCACGTCCTATTGATCTATCTTGTGGTCCAATATTGCAGTGGCTTGGTGTGAATTGCTATACATCGATTTTTATGCCATTTAAACCTATGGAAAAGGATCGATAAACAGGGTGCTCGCAGCGAACACCTTAACAATCGATTCTTTACCATGGGTTTAAATGGCATAACAATCGATACATCGCAATTCACGCCACACCACTGCAATATTGAGTCTTTGGCAACGTGCGTCACGGTGGTGCAAAAGCCGATAATTAACTGCTTCTGCGTTCGTAAATATAAACCCTTTCGGGCACCGACAAGTCGTAAAATGGGACGGTGAAAATAAGACTTCCTAATAGTAGAGCGGACTGTTGTTAATGCACCTTACAGAGTTGACTGATGTCGCAAACAATTCTTGACTCTAAGTTATTTCAGACAATAAATTGATGATTTCCTCGAGAAAGTACAACGCTAAATGCAATAGTGAGGAAATGAAAAAGGATAAAGACCTCTTACACACTAAATTCACTTAGCGGGGATACAGAAGAGCGAAATGGACTTTTGGCAGAGATTCGCGGGGATTTCGGATAGAGCAGGTTCGTAATGAACGAGCATTTTGAAAGGCATTTCTGAGGTTTCGAGAGAAAAATTTCAAACTTGAAAAAATCACGGATAAAAAAAAAAAAAAACACGAGGTTGTTGGATAATATAGAAATTTCCAATTAATTGTGGTAGTACCCCAATTAATTATGGTAGCACCCCAATTAATTATGATGTACCCCAATAAATTAGGTAACTAACCCATATGTTGCGGTACTACCCTAACTTGAATTGCGGTACTACCTCAATTAATTAGAAACGTCCATATCATCCAGCAAATTGGGGCAATACCACAATTTTAGGGGATATCCCCTAACACTTTTTTTCCGTGATTACATGACGACTTGTGCCCCGTAGAGAGTTAAAACAGTGATATTAGACTAAGAAATTAAACTGTGATAACGTCCGAAAAAACCAATAAAAAATTTGTTGTTCATGCTGTACAAGAGTCATTGTTCTTACAATTTACGATGTGGATTCCAGGTCTAACTATTTTCCTGCTCGTATAATTACAACGTTAGATGCGTGGTAAAATATTTGTTAAACTCTGTAATAATTCAACAATGCCATTGATGCTGAACTAATTATTACAACGAAAGTAACATTAAAACCGGTTCTTGAAACGTGGTAGGACCTGGCATCCACAATAAGCATTGTAAGATTCATGCACCGAGAAAAAAGTGAAGTTGATTTAACATACTGGGTGTAAAAAAAAGTGTGTGAGAACTCACAATATGCTAAATTACCCGCTACGGCAGTTAGTTTTACATCTTAACATTGCTAAAGTAACTGCAATAGCAGTTAATTCAGCATTTTGTATGTTCTCGCACACTTTTTTTACATCCAGAATGTTAAATCAACTTTATTTTTTTTCAGTGTGCATTTCTATACATCCAAAAATTCCTATTTCCAGCATGTGGCGCATACCAGTTTATTCATGTCAAGACACTTACAGCGTCTAATGAGACACCCTCAATGCAGTATTGAAGTGATTCTTTTCGCCTGGTTCCTCGAATCCCTCACCGCGACTCTGAAAATGAGTCTGAGGTCTCGGCTCTGCGTTCAAAGGATTTTATTTCCTGCTAATAACAATACGAAAACTTGTTTTTTCCCAGCGCTTGGTGAGTTTCGTCTTGTTTCATACCATTCACGTGTTTCTCACATCCCCTTCCTCCAGTTTACTTTCATCTGGAAAGTAGCTTTTCAATCAGCGCGCTCTATCCGCCGGAAGTTGAACTAGCTGAGAATGAGCTTCACCGAATCCCGCCTTTGGAGAGTAATGCGTTGCCTCCGGTTTAAGCCCCTTTGTCGTACAACAGCTGTGAAGACTTTGGTAGGATTTTAATTATCCAAGTGCGGTGCATACATTGTTCCCGAAACTTTCCTTTCATTAATAACTTATTTTCTGTGAAACTCTCTTTCTATTACCTTAATTAACTCTTTTTTCCTGAGCTTGAATTGTCACGTTGTCGTACAGATAAACTCCAATAGACTATTAGGTGGATTGAATTTTGCAAAATAGAACCAAGAGCATTTCAATGTTGCTAAGATTGTGCAACTCACATTCTTTGTAATAAGATCAGGGCCGGATTTACTTATACTTGCCGCCCAAAGGCTGCCTGTATTTTACCACCCCCTTCTCATTCGTTTTGAAACATCGATAAAAACCATCAAGAGAACGTGCTGGAGGGGGAGGGGTGCATAAGACACGTTCACTCCTGTTGGGCACATTTTTTGCGAAAGCCGTGTCAACACTACTAGCAAAAAATCACGGAACTTTGCGCGAAAGTTAAGTTCCGTAAACCTATCTGTGTGTGAACAAGGCCTTCCATTTATAAGAAATGAACGAAGAAATTATGAAAGAACAAACATAAATGTGGTTTAATATTTATAACCTCCGCCGTCCGTCGCGCCACGCTGACCGCACTGTGTTTGACGCAATGCGTGAAGTATTCATGCAGTCTTGTAGGCGCTATGCGTTTCACGCAGACCGAACTGTGTTTGAAATTGGCCTGAAAAAGGCCAGAAATTGTAGTTCCCGATTGCAATATAAGTCGAAGGTGTAAGTCAATAATCACTTTTGCGATTTTTGAAAGTACTTTCTCCTATTTTACAGTTGTAACGGAGAGCAAATCGGCATCATTCCTAGAATTTTTTTGCAAAGAGAAAAAATCATGGCTGTTTTTTAACATTTCCGTTGAGTAGTTTCCCATTTAACAAATAACTTATGACAGGAAATCTGCGACGTCGCAAACCGAGTTACGTGGTTGCGGACTTTCACCGTCGAAATAGTTTTTTCTTCCCACCAAAAAATTGTCAATTGTAAAGAAAAATAATTATGTTTTGATTACTGTACAAACATTAAGTATTTTCAGAGGAAAAGAAGAAGTTGCACGATTTTGGGAACACTGCAATCCAGCTGGTTTCTTTTTGCTAAATGCGATCCAATCGGACTACATTTTGCGATCCGGAACTACACTTTCAGGCTCGGTTTAAAAACGACGTATTATTTTCTCTACGTGCCTAAGTGTTTTTAAGGATAAGCAAGTTCCCTACTGCAAAATAATTCCAATGGACCACTAGACAAGATACGAATTTCAGCATTTTGATACATGTTTCTTAACCAAAATTTCACGTAGAACACGAAACACACAACGAAAATTGCCGAAATCAACTCCTTGCAAAAATATTTAATGATTCGTGATGCGTGAATTCAAACCTCTCGCTCATGAAAAGTCAATGCTCTACGTGATTCACATCGCGCGCTAAACGTTATCATGGCAGTCTCTGCGATATAAAAATCTGGCAACCTCAGTCTTGACGCTTTGGCTCAGCTATAGCAAATTGCTTATAGTTTGAACAACACGTGGTGGGAAATGAACATTGCTCGATTGCAACCGGCTTGCTGAAACCGTTGTAGTGCGCGATTTGACTCGCGTAGAGCTTTGAGTTTCTTGTGAGCAGGCAGTTCAAATTCCTCGTAACCAATATGAAATAAAAACGTTAATATCTTCGTTAGGAGTTGGTTTAAGTAATTTTCGTTGTGCGAATTGTGATGTACGTGAAATTCTGACTAAGAAGCATGTATCAGAATGCTTAAATTCGTTCCTTGTCTAATGGTCCATTTGGCAACAGCTATAGGACCCTATAATGTTCCTCCTAAATGTCTAGTGCGGTATCCCATTCAGTAACAGACAAATCTAACGCTTATATCTTCCGAAATGACACTTCACTGAACCGACCGAAACGTTAGAGGTAACGTAAGAGCTTATCTCCATTTCAGCCTGAGCCCGGGAGAGCATAGAGTTATACGGCGCACAGGACTCACGTGGAATTCGAGGTACGCCCTCACGTCGGAGGAGCGACGAATTAAAGCGGGTCACCTGTTGCTCGGGACTTTATTGATGACATTGCAAGTTCCCCGGTTCGATGGTCACCTCTCAGCCCGGGATTTGCAAAGCATGATTCTGAAATCCCGAAGACGTGAGATTCTGCTGATTAACCATCGGAGCGTGGAATAATCAGAAGGGCAGCCTAATAGCTCCGAATGAGGCTCGTTTTTTGATAAAATTGGAGGACGGCCAAGCTATTTTGATTATGATAGATTGTAAGAGTAACGTTGAAAACGAGCGGCAAGACTTGGGTGAGTCGTGAATCTCACGATTTTTTGAGCGAGTCTTGACGAGAATCTATTCTCATGTGAGTAATCCCTCAAAATTACTCAAAATGGACCATTAGACAAGGTACGAATTTAAGCGATCTGATACATGTTTCTTAACCAGAATTTAGCGTAGAAAACGATTCACACAACGAAAATTACGGAAACCAACTCCTAACGAAGATATTAACGTTTTTATTTCACATTGGTTACGCGGATTTTGAACTGCCCGCTCACAAGAAACTCAAAGCTCTACGTGAGTCAAATCGCCCACTCCAACGGTTTCAGCGAGCTTCTCAATCGAGCAATGTTCATTTCCCATCATGTGTTGTTCAAACTATTAGCAATTTGCTATAACTGAGCCAAAGCGTCAAGATTAAGGTTGCCAGATTTTTATATCGCAGAGACTGTCATGATAACGTTTAGCGCGCGATGTGAATCACGTAGAGCATTGTGTTTTCATGAGCGGGTGGTTTGAATTCACGCATTAAGAATCATTAAATATCTTCGTAAGGAGTTAATTTCGGTAATTTTCGTTGTGAGCATCGTGTTTTACGTAAAATTTTGGTTAAAAAACATGTATCAGAATGCTGAAATTCGTACCTTATCTAGTGGTCCATTGGATCGCGTTTGGAACCACGCGACTTCAGCTGTTGCCAAATTTAACTGGGCAATTTCATCAATTCACATGAAAACGGTCGTGCAGATTTTTGTGCAAATTTCAGTGGATTTTCTGCACATTAGGAGGCAAATGGACCACTAGACAAGGTACGGATTCAAGTATTCTGATACATGTTTCTCAACCAAAATTTTACGAAAGACACGATTTCCACAACGAAAGATTGAAATTGACTCCTAACCAAGATATTTAATGTTTCTTGACGCGTAAATTTAAACCTCCCTTTCATGAAAACTCATCGCGAGGGAAACTCTCCGGAAAATTTGACGGAAAATGTTCATAAGTTTTTCTTAAGTTTTTCATAAGTTTTCCTGAAAATTCGTATTTCACCAAAAATAAATTTGGCAACGCACAAAGGTTATTCCTTAGCACGGCAGACTAGCTATCGACATGTTCCTTCTTAAAGTTCCTTTCTCACATAAATTCCTTTCGCATGAATATGTTTTCCTACGCTAAATTGAGCATGGCACTATGACACGTAAATAGTGCATTCTGTGCAGAAAAATCCATCACTAAAGATCAAAATAGTCTCTTCTGCACCTGAGACACACTTCCTCGTGAGAGTCTTGACTGCGGCACTGTCAGACCTCCCGGTACCTTCGTTATTAACTCCCAACTCTCAATTAATCTTGTGCGTCGCGGACGGCGCGCGAGGACGCGTGCATCGAGCGAGAATTTATTGCGAGCAATTACGAATCAAATCTGCGTGTCAAATGCCCCTTTGATGACTCCTCACAATCCACAGGCTGGTCAACACGTGGTGCAGACGATCAAACTTGACCGGATTTCCACAAGAAACGCAGAGTAACAATTTAGCGGCCGTTCGAGTATTGCGTAGCGCACTTACAGGGAAGGGGGGTTTCAGTAACCGTTACGGTGCGTTACAAGGTGGTAGGGAAAGTCAAAACCAGCGTTACGTTACAAATCTGAGCTACGGGGGNNGTAATAAAGCGTGAAAAAATTGAGAAAACCCTTTCCAAAATGAAATGAAAAATTTTGTCCTCTTTTATTTCAATACTGTTTTTGCAATGCTCAACTCATTCAAAATTGTCCAATTGAACTTTTCCGGTAAAAGTATGTACAAAACAAATGTTATCATGTATTTGTACACCTATGTTGATCTCCTCCAGTCGTGCTTCAGCGAAATATCTCCAAAAAACCCGATTTTTTTTAAGCTGTTTTCCTAGGGGTTTTTTTATTTTGTTTTTAAATTGGGGGTGGGGGAGCGGCCAGCGTTACGTAATTTAAAAGGGTGTCAAACGGTGGTTACTATGTTATGGGTGCGTTACAATCGGGGGGAGGGGGTTAAAAAATCGTAAAAGTTACTTTAAGTGATACTTGAATGGCCCCATATCTACGGTGAAAATTCCAAGTCACGTGCCTGGAATGCGGTCAGTTTGTCTACTAATTTCATTCTGAAACCAATCTATAAATTTGTGGGCATTGCGGTCGTTACACTCAATAATAATGAACCATAATCTATTGAAAATTTGCACTTGCTTCTGTAAGATTCCAAAACGTACCACGTCGCCGAGAGCATCAAAGCAGTGGCAAAGTAATCCGGAGCGCCTTCAAGTCATCGTATATGCAACATGGTCATCCACTGAGTACGAATAGTTGTATTCAGGAGTTATTATCAACGCCTCGTCATGTTCGTCATGATTCGTTACTACATGTGCTTGAAGATGACCATGAAATAGCCTAAATGATCATTGAGACGATCACCTGGAGATTTTGAATAATCACCTGGAGGTGCGAAATAAAAAATTATACATCTACAAGAACAGGCAATATAGATTGTCAAGAATCAAGAAATCCGAGGTATCAAGTTTGATGAAAATCAATTGGAAGTTTTCCAACAGTAACGTATAACCAAAAGGACCGCACGTTTTTTACTGTGTAAGCCCTCTAAAAAATCCTGGAGAAGTATTTAATACAGGATTGCCGTAATTCCGTCATTTTGAAATTCCCTATATTTTCTTTTTTCCTGACTATTTTCGCTTATCTCTGACTCAGAGATTTTTAAGATCCCTGACTTTCCCCGATCTTTGAACAAAATTTCCACTTTTTTTTAAAAAATATGGCTGAATTTCGCTATACTTTGAACAAAATTTCCTTATTAAGAGATTAAATTATGAGAAAAGGCCTTCAGTAGCTGGTTAAAAAGATGACAAGCCTTAAAAATTACCAGAAACGGTAAGCACTTGGAATATCAGTGATATGGTTTAGTGATTAGTAGATGTGTCAGAAATTCCGTGACTTCTCTCAAGAATTCCTTGACTTCTTCCAAGAATTCCTGGACTTTACCTGACTTTTCTCGATTGTTTGCCAATTCCCTGATTTGTAGGTTTTGCGGACCGCCGGCAACCGTGTAATAATAACAAGGAATTTTGGCAACGTGTATCAAGATTTAGACTCAGTTGACCAGTAATCCAAAAAAATTCTCATATTTGATGTCCCACAAACAAAGCATTGCCAAAAGTAACAAAGTCAGCGTTAAGATCACTTGTTTTCAATATAGGTTCAAATAAACCCCGGAATATTTTTTCGAGGTCAAGTTCACGTTCCAGAGGCGAGGTGTATCGACTATCGATATTTCCCCATTTAAACCTATTGGAAAGGATCGATTATTGAGGAGTTCGTTGCGAACACCCTGCTCATCGATCCTTTTCCATAGGTTTAAATGGCAGATCAATCGATATATCGCGAGGCACATCACGCCACTGATTTTTTGAGGTCAAGTTTACGTTCCGTCCGCAGCACCACACCGGCCACCGTCGGCTCATTTCGTCGTTCCTCTGACGTAAGGGCGTATCCCTGTTTCCAAATGAGCCCTAATAAGCATACAGTCATATGGAGCACAGGGCTCACAGAGAATATGAGATACGCCCCTTCAGCGGGTCGACGATTTTAACGCCGCTCGTCAAAGTAAACTCTTCTTTTTTTCTCCGGTTAATGGTGGGAAGGGGGGGGGGATTACGTAATCGCCGGCGAATGTTTCGCTCGGAATGGAAATGAAAGTGCGCGACAAACAAAATTGCACCGGTTTCGAAACTTCAAAGAAAATATTTTCAAAATACAACCGCGACGGACTAGCTTCTCTGTTACGCGACGTAACACTTTCATCTGAGGTCTCCTGTTCGGCTTTTTTCCGCAGTTCTTCGCGCTTACTGGATCGTGGCCTTTTGAGTTAATTTAACTTTGAACCGTGGGGTGAAAAATAAATTCTCGTTCACAAAAAATCAAAATTGAGTTTTTGAACATCATTCATGAAAAATTGAAAAATCCAAAAATTTTCACAAAATTCTGTGTGGCACAACTTTTTCGAAAATCAATCGATTATCAATTTTCTTAACTCTATGAAAAGGCCTCACTGGAAAAAACACACTGGATCTAGAATCCAGACCCTTAAAAAAATCGACGAGAAAAAATACTTTTGATTCAATCAGATTTAAGCTTAAATGAAGAACCAAGCCTCTTAATTTGAGCGGATTTCCTTTTGATGTGAGCTTGAATCTGATTGAATCAAGAGTCTTTTTTCATGTCAATGTTTTCAAGAGTCTGGACTCTAGATATAATGTGTTTTTTTTTCCAGTGCTTTCTAGGTATGTTCTTCGCATTTAAATAAGTTCAACTAGATATCTACAACTTTTCGAAAGATATGCCCATTACTTGATTTTTTTACCCCTCCTCCTTCTCGCCAACTACGAAGATAGATGAAAAACTCCTCCATTTTTTAACTTTCCTGACATTCCTCTACGAAAGCTGAAAGTATGAAAGTTCTCGCAAATATGATCAAATAAAATCTGCATACCGATGGCCAAAGTGCGAAACTACGTATCTTCGTGTACGACGATGTAGTCTTCCTGTTATACTTCATGGTTTCTTTGAAAATGTTGTCAACGTAATTCATCGAAACCTTCCTTGATTTGTCTTCTGAATTAGCAAGATATTCTGTAAAAATGTCAAGTTGTACGTGTCTCCTCGAGAGAACAAACTAGAAGCAGATAATTTGAAACGCCGTAGATGAGATAATAGATTTTGCACTTCAGCCATTGGTATGCGCCCCTTCGCAAAATATAACACAGCTATCTGTTGACCGATACAAAGTTCTTCATGACTGATGTACAGTACGCTGATTTAAGTTTTCTCTTGAGCGGAAATTTTTAATTTCCTGACACTTACATGGACTACATTTTGCAATACGGAACCACTATTTCTGGCCAATTTTAGAAATAAATAACATACATGCCATTGGTTTCTGTACACAGATATGTACTTTTATGGGAGAGCGAGAGACAGTGGCTCCTGGTTGCAAAATGGAATCCATAAAAAATATAAACAATCCTTTCTGATTTAGATTACACTTTGCAAAAAGGAACGACTATCTTTGACTCCCCCATAAAAGCACGCGCCTGTATAGGGAAATCAATGGCATGAATGTTGTTTCTAAAATGGGCCAGAAATAGTGGTTCTATATTGCAAAATGTAATCAATTTACAACTCAATATTGGGCTTAATATGGCAAGCTCAACGTGTTCCGTGTAAAAGTTTGATACTAAAAATGCTTTGTGTTGATTTAATCTAAGAATCAAAGGCGTTTTCTCCTCGTCAATTACAGCAAATCCAAAATAATTAAGCAGAAGGGGAAAGCCCCTCTCCTCCCCCTCCCCTTCCAAGCATGGCTCGAGCACAAAACCTTCTCACGTGCCCTCGAAGCCACGCACTTGATGAATGCACTTCCTGAAAATAAATAGATGCCGAGGCTGTGTATCTCTCTCAAGCACTGCCGTGCTATGGATGAACGCCGTATGAACCTTCAGATGTTGCCATATTTCCTTCAATAAGATTCAAATTTACCGGGAAAATTGTGAATATTTTTCTTCGCATTTTTCAGACAATTTTGTTCGCGATTTAATCTAAAATATCTGAAAATTTCAAGGGAAAGTGTGCAAAACTTTCCTCACAAATACATGTTTCATTCGAGGAGATATGGCAGCACTGGAATGTTTATAAGGCGTTTTTCCTTAGCACGGCAGAGCATGTGTCCCTCTGCTTGGGGTCTCATTTTTTCCGATCTCGTAGAGTCAATCCTCTGGCTTTTCGTCAAGTTTTGATGAGTACTAACATCTGTCGATCGTTCGTCACGGGCAGGCCGTAACACGCCGTTTTCTACGTCTTGGACGTGCAAATTCGCTCGAAATACGTGTGTATACTTTTCAAACAAAAGACAATTGGATCTATTTGGGAAAAAGGAACCGGCGCGATTACAATGTTGTTAATAATGTTGTTTCTTCATAATTATCTAAAAATTCTTGCAGAATAGCAAAATATTTTTGGCTTCTCACCAAAAAGTTTTTAATTTTAAATGGAAATATTGTATAAATTTTAATATTGTACTGTATTTTAAGTATTTTTTTTTAAAAAAAGGAGAAGTTGCACCATTTTGAAAATACTGAAATTGCGATGGTTCCTGTTTGCTAAATACGATTCGATTTTACTGTTGCTGGTAATGCTAGCAAATCAGTATACCCTTGCTTTACGCATTTCTCATTTAATTTCATTTTGGAATGCAGGTTTAATGCCCAATTTACTGTTGCTGATTGTGCTACCAAATTAGGATGCCAATCTTTTTGCATTATCATTTGATTTCATTTTAGAATTGAGGCTGCAAGCTGCAGTTTGAAAGGAATTTTCGGTGGAATGGGGCGTTCGCAAGTGTCTGCACCCAAAAAAATAACATGCTATTAGAAATGTGTCAGGTGATTCCTGCATGCTGATCAGGTTCCTCCACAGTTATTTGGACGTATATCTGCCAAACGGAACTATGTGCATTATGACGTGAGCCTTGTTACACACACACTCTTTATGAGTCTCAGGACTCATGTCTAAATGCACATAGTACCGTTTGGCTAAAAGACGTCCTTTTGATGTATTCTCGGCATGCAAATTTAGCCAAAAAGGCTGTCGGACTAGTATCTATGGAACACCAAACACATTTTTGAAAATAGCATGCTGTTAGTGCATGTAGATTTTCAAAGGTGTGTCAGGTAATCCCTACATGATGATTAGATGCCTTCACAGTTTTTTTATACATTCTCAGCATGTAAAAACCATAAAGGCTGTCAAACTAGCATCCATGGAACACCAAACAAATTTTTGAAAATAACATGCTGTATAGGGCATGTAAATTTTCTTATTGTGTCTTGCGATCTCTAAATGCTGATTTGACTGCCCTCGCAGTTAATTTTGCATTCCTAGCATGTAAATAATTTAAACACAAATGCTGTCAAACCGGAATCTATGGAACACTAAACACTTTTTTGAAAATATAATGCTGTTAGAGCATGTAGATTCTCAATAATGTGTATGGTGATCCCTAGGTACATGCTTAATTGACAGCCCCCGCAATTAATTATGCATTCCTACCATGTAAATGTAACCGTGACGGCTGTCAGCGTCTTAAGGATCACCAGACATACTTGACATCCAGGATGCTGTCTTGGCATTTTCCCCCGTGTAAACTCAATATCCATTGAGCGGAGAATGTTCAAATTCGATTTAATCCACGCTTACTCACTGTAGACAGGTGAGACCTCATAAAATGAAAACGATCCTCTCGCTGATTGTTTTTCTTCCGGCTAGGTTTTTGCAGTTGTTAAATGTTGACATTAAAATTCCAGATGCGGAATGAAGGCAGTAAAAACGCAAGAATTGCAGAGAGCTCCGAATGCTTAATGCAACAGAAGCGTGAAATATTGCGTCGTAACTTGTAAGTCCGTAAAAGAAAAGTATGCTTATTTTTCGTTTAAATGAAACTTTCCTGCCGCGTTCGTAGTGCTATGCGCAGCATCGGTAGACGAAATAGCTTTTTTACCTCCGGGATACAATATTTAGCTCTCTCAATCTCTCAAAATTAAAACTCTGGCAACAAATGATGTCGAAAAACAATCTATCTAAATTTCATTAAATAAGCGGGATGGACCATGACACGTTATTGTAGATGGAAGTTCTTTATTATACAAAAATTCCGGGCATCAATACACCTATCATCAGCAAAACTGAAATTAAAAATTATGAAACAATGCAATGAGAGTGAACATTTTTAATAACTTTTAACTCATGCATTTTTGAAAATTGAAGAGCGCACATAATTCACATGAATTTTTTTAGATTATTAACGTTATCAACCCACGAAAAACAAGTTTAAAACTACATATTTTGGGCTTCTGTTTGAAAGCGCATCGCAAAAATAGTAAAGATGGCGTTCGAAAAAGTCCGTCACCTGACGCTTTCAGCTACCTGACTCCTCTGCTACGATTTACACTCCGCGCATTACTGCATTCATAATGGAAAATGCGAGTGAAATTCCTCGGGAATATGAGCACTCTACACTTTTCGAAAATATAAAAATTGAAAATAAACTGAACAAGCTCATCGTTGTAAATTGAACCGTCATGGGAGGCTGAGGTTAAGCTTTTACCCTCCTCTATGTGCTATGTCGATGGCCAAAGTGAGAAACCACGTATCTCCGTTTGCGACGTTGCAGACTTCCTGTCATACTTTAATTTTCTTTGGATTACTATAGTCAACCTAATTTATTGGAAACTTCCTGGATTTTTTTCTCTGTAGGGAGAATATTTTGTGTATACTTCAAGGTATAAAGTTGACTCTCTTTGCTTCGAAAAAATAAAGTAGCGGCGGAAATTTTGACTCACCTCAACGATGGAGGTACGAGGTTTTGCACTTTGGCCTTCGATATGAAGAGGAGTAAAACTTCCATCACTTCTTGAAGCGGAAAAAATATTTGGCATCATAGTTGGATCGCGTTTAGCAGAAAGGAACCAAGTCGCATCAGCTATTGTCAAATTTAACTAGGCAATTTAATTTTTTACAAGAGAACTTTGGTTGGATTCCTTTGAAAACGTTAAGGCATTTGCATCGCACTACGTACAAAATTCATTGAAATTTGCACGAAAATCCGCACAACCGTTCTCATGTAAAAAATCGAATTCCCCTATTAAATTTGGCAATATGTGTTGTAGCTTGGTTCTTTTCTGCTTAAGGCGGTCCAGTTGAGGATTTCACGAGAAAAAAGTCGGAGGGAAACATTCTTTGAAAGTCGCACAGTGAAACGCTTGAGAAATTCGATAACTGTCGTTCACACAAAATGCAAATCGGAAAGTTCTTAACGATGTGATAATTTTACTCGAGAAGTAACGTAATGAGATTTCGTCTGGCTTACGTACTTTTGTCGGGTAAGAATATATATTCTAGGAAGAAGATCATACTTCAGAATTTTTAAAGTTGCTCATTTGCAAGTTTGCTCGTCCTGGCGTGAGGAGAATCCATTCATCAGGCGGAGTAACGCCAGAATTGGACGTATTTCTGCCAAACGGAGCTATGTGCATTATGACGTGAGTCCTGTTATGCATATATTCCTATGGATCTCAGGGCTCATGCCTTACTGCACATTGTCCCGTTTGGCAGAAAATACGTCCAATTGGACGTTAATATGCAAAAAAAAAACTAACTTCCATTGCTCACATATAAATATCACCTACCTACGGAAGAAACTCGATGCCGAAGACGATGTTTCTGTGAACAACGAAGTAAGTTTGTTCCTTTTTGCGTTGTGCTATCTAATTATATCTGAAAACGAAAAATTTCGGTTTACAGGGTAGAAATTGTCTCTTAAATTTCGCCGTGCTTTAGATTGCCGAAGTAGGACGAAACACATGAGGCATATCAAGTCAATATGAAAGGAAAATTATCAATTGAAATCTTCTCTATGATAATAACATTAATCCATTATTTTAGCATTCAAGCAATATTTACTGAGTATTTCATCAAAAATTTTTAAAAGCCGCTTCAAAATTAAATTTGAATTTGATTCTTCTGTAGATCTCACATTTATGCTCACTTTTTCGATCTCGTTTAAATATTAACATCAAAAAGCCTCGTGTGTTTGTGATTTTAGAATTGGCGGGTTGGTTTCAGACCGCGAGAGAGTGTTTTCTGACGCTGTTCAAAATTAAAAGTCATCGATAAAGTGAAAAAAAAAAAAAAAATCTCTTGACCGGGAAGATGACAACGAAGAAGTTAGTTTAAATCATTGATTCACAAATCGTTCATTAATCAACTGCTGGAACTAACACTGACTGTGCGAGCAAGGATGCAATTCATGAGGAAGGATCAAAATGCATACCACCTGATGCTTCCTTCTTCTTAATTGAGGGATTTGAAAAAATGCAAAATGCATTTATGTCACGGTTCGTTACGTCAGAGAGGGAAAGATCTTATTACAGCAAGAACTTGTTGTAAAAATTAATCGTGTTCATCGAAAATGTTTTTGAAGTCCATTATATTGGATGGTCTATAAATATTGTGATTAAAGAAAACAGAGAAGCATCGGTCAATAAAGAGACAGTGTATTTCCCAGGCCTCTGGGGGTTGTGCCCCTTTAAAAACATGGCGTATAGAATTCTTTACTATGCTCATTCTCTATTTTTTTCCCTTATATCCAGGATTTCATTCCCGGGATTTTTTTGGGAAAAACTATATAATTCTCCAGAGTTCCACACATGAACATCGAATATTTTCTATCCGTCAGTCGATTCTTTGGCGCGCATTCGACTTTTTTGAGTTGATCTAGTAGGATCACCCTGTGCACAGTGGCAATTCTTGACCCTTTTTTAAATCCATTAAAAGTATCGATTTTAGATGAGTGAAATAAGGATCGATTTTTTCACATACATTTAAATGGAAGAAAAATAGTGTTGCTGACTTACAAGAATCGCTACTGCTTGTACATGAGCTGAATCCAAAACTGACGAGAAGTAAGGCGACTAGATTGCACCGCGATTTAATTATAGCAAGGCAAAAATAATAGCTATTTATCAGAACCACTCATTTACTAGAGTCCCCAAGAGAAACCACCTGCAGGTGTGTGGTTCCTGCGACCGCAGGCCAGTGTGTTTCGGGCTGCATATGCACCGGGCGATAAAGCAACGAGCGGGGATGAATTCTCCTGTGCTGAGGAGAAACCGCAAAGCTACGCAGGTATTCCATCGGGAGTTGCGTGCTTTTGGTTTAGCACGGTGGGCCTGGCCCCCCGACGATGAATAATGACCTCGCGGTGAGGCAAGGCATTTGTTAGGGATGAAATCTGCCACGCCGCGGGTTGCCACGTTGTCAAACCTCCGGAAACTCGATATTCCGTGGAAATTCTGTCGCGCTGAGGGAAACACCGATGATGTCGCATTAGCGGCGCCAAATTGTAACCGATTAAATATTTATTTCCACATAAAGTTTGGCAGATTTTTATGTATTTAAACATTCATATGTACAGGAAAATTGCCTCTCGAATTCTTTGAAAATTTCAGCGGAATACAAGTACAAGCTTCCCAAGAAATTCGTATTTTCTAAGAGGCGCATTTGACAACTTCCAGACGGCCATAAGGTATTCCTCCATTGCAAGGTAGAAATCTGGATTTTTTTGACATGGGTGGCAACCTCGCTCGGTGGGCGGTAGTGAAGGTCCGCGGTTCATTTATTAGAGCATAAGGGCTTTGCGACCGGTCGCCGCTGTCGGGGGAGGGGGGCAGTAGGGGTTGGGGTTGAATAGAGGGGAGACGGAGGGGGGCATTTAGTGACGAAACTCACCGATTGGGCTATTGAGGGGGTGTGAAATTTTCAACCACAACAAAGTGGAGGCGATTCTTGTGGGGAGGCTCTCACGGGAAAACTGTTTTTATTTTGTTTAAATTAATCATAAATGTCCATAGAAGGCGATGAGCGCCCTGTATGATAGCTTGCCTTACATAGAGTATTTATTTTTTTTCTTTAAAAAAAAAATGTCTGAATGACCGTAGCGAACTTGCTCTAAGAATCCCTTCCATGCTCGAATCAATAAGGTAGACAATCTAGGCAGTTGTCTAAAGGCGATAAATTTTGATCATTACGGACAAAAAAATAGTAAGTCCACATCATTTGCGAGAGAAAGGTATATATAGCCTGCTGTTTCGTGCAAATATCTTCCCTTTCCCGCCAATTTCCACCTGGAAATGTGTTTGTTATTGCCCAAAATGTATGTATCATCATCAGTTTCATAATGCCGTGCTAAGAGAAAACGCCGTTTGAACCTTTAGGCGTTGCAAAATTTCTTTTGAAAAAATAAAAATTTATTGGAAAAATTTTACATGTCTATAATATAATCTTTTCTTTTTATACTATAAGCTCCGAGACCTCCGAAATTTGCATACCTGGTACAGTGGCGTGGCGTGCTTTGCGATACATCGATTATTGTGCCATTTGAACCTATGATTTATACCCCCTAGCTTTTTTCTATTTTTCAAACAGTTTTGTTCGTTATTTAATCTAAAATATCAGGCAACATTCAAATGTTCATACAGCTTCTTTGCTTAGCACGACTGCATGGCCGAGTGCGATAACAAAGCCCGAGACCGCCCCTTTTATTTATGACTGACGAATTTCCCGACGAATATTTCGGAGGTTCTTTCATATTCGGACAGACCACTCGACACTCGGCTGATGAGGAATGCCCAGAATGCTCTCGAGTCGGGGCCATTCGGCCCTGCCACAGGAAAAAACACCGATGTTCCAGGGTTTCCATCGTTGCGTTGCGCGGTTTCAACATTAAGCTGGTCGACGGTCAACAAGCGCATTCACGCCCGGAGCGCGAGATTTATCGCCGCGCATTAGGGCGTGCAGCACTGCAGCGGCGTCGAAAAAATTACACGCAATCCTTAAAAATTGCTCGTTGCCCACAGCTATTTCCCTTAAAGTCCTCGGTGGTTCCGGAGATTAAATGTCTCGGAGACCCCACTTTATACATGGATCGCATTTAGCAAAAAGGAACCAGCGCGATTGCAGTGTTTTATAAATGTTGCTTCTTCATAATTGGACTTATTTCTGCCAAACGGAACTATGTGCACTTAGACATAAGCCCTGAAACCCATAAGGTTATATGCAAAACAAGGCTCACGTCATAATACACATAGTTCCGTTTGGCAGAAATACGTCCAATTATCTGAAAAAACTCCAAGAAGAGCAAATAGTTTTTGCTTCCCACCAAGAAAATTGTCAATTTTAAAGGAACATTTTTGTGTAAATTTTACCACTGTATACAAATTGAGTATTTTTAAAGGTAAAGAGAAAGTTGCACAGTTATAAAAACACTGTAATCGCGCTGGTTCCTTTTTGCTAAATGAGATCCACATGGTGGAGAAGCTGTTTTCCGGAGCTTGTCGCTGTTGGAATTGTGTCGCTCCAGGAACATTGACGGATCCAGCAATTTGGCAACGCAGGGTTTCCTCCATTTAAACCTATGTTGAATAATCGATTCTTGTCGGAGCACCTGACCGCTTCAAGAATCGATACATTTCCATAGGTGTAACTGGAGGAAAAACAATGTTGTCAGTTTGCTGGACCCGCCAATGTTTCAGGAGCGACGCAATTTTTAACCAAAACGTAGTTTCCCAGACAAAAGAACGCAATTACTTTCGAATGACATTATCGAGAGCAGAATTAGCTCAACTATACTGCTGTTCTAAGGAAAAACGCCGAATGAACATTCGAGACCTGTCAAATTTCCTCCAATAAAATTTTTATTTTTCAGGAGAGTTTTAAAAATATTCTCTGGAAATTTGCAGACAATTTACAATTGATCGTGGTTGACATTCCCTGAAAAATGGGAGGAAAAATATTCACAAACTTTCCTGAAAATTCGTGTTTTGAAAGAGGAAATTTGGCAACGTCTAAAGCCTCATGCGACGTTTTTCCATAGCACAATAGTATACTATACGTGGCATAAGTTTTCCTCGTCTTTACAACCAAACGGCATTACGCCTTAAAACATTAAATGAGTTTGTCATAAATCATGAAGGAATACTTACAAAGTGTTTAAATCAAAATTTTTAGTAGGTTTCTATTATGAGAAGAAGCATGAGAGGCTATAAGGAAGTTTAATCGCATTTCAAAGTAGCAAAATTTCAACTCTCAAGCTGTACTGTTACGGGGATATTGTTGGAATTTTCACTTTAAAATATCACCGATTTATCCGATATTCCTCACAAAATTGCTCGGTCATATATTGGTAAAAAGTCGAATTGTTTGGTCAATTTTGCAACTTTGGAAGGGAGTTACGTTTTTTCGTCGAGAAACGACGAGTTTATCACCTTCGTCGGTTGGCAGCTTCGTCACCAAACTCGGCGTTGATAAAGGCGCCTGCATGCAACTATTCGTGCGCAATGGATGTCCGTGTTGCATAATCAAAATATTGAAGGCGTCTGGCTTTACTTTCCTCTCAGCTTTACTCCCCGTCCCCAATACTTTTAGCTTTAAATAAGGCCTCACAGGAGGGATTTTTTAAAAAGCTGAAATGGATCGCGCTAAGCAGAGAGAAACAAAGCCACTTTAGTTGTTGCCAAATTTAATTCGGCAATTTAATTTTTTACATGAAACCGATTGTGCGGATTTCCGTGAAAATTTCAATGAATTTCTACTTGGCATGAAGCAAATTCCTCAAACTTTTCAAAGGGATTCGCACAAACGTTCTCTCGTAAAAAATTAGATTCCTCATTGGCATCAGGTTACAGGGCTTCGCTTATTTCTGCTAAATGCGGTCCAACTTTGCTCCTTTGCGAAATGGATCCATTTTTCCCCAAAACAATTTAAAGTTTACTTTTACAGAATTTTTTTTTGATATCTCAATGTTCGCCTAATTTCACCTTCACTGTAAAAATAACACATTGGATCTAGAGTCCAGACTCTTGAAAACATTGACAAGAAAAAGGACTCTTGATTCAATGAGATTTAAGCTTAAATCAAAAGGAAATCCGCTCAAATTAAGAGGCTTGGTTCTTCTTTTAAGCGTAAATCTGGTTGAATCAAGAGTATATTCTCTTGTCGATGTTTTTATGAGTCTGGACTTTAGATCCAATGTGTTTTTTTTTTCCAGTGTTTCATGAGCCTCCAGGTTGAGACTTCTCATTAACGGGGGAGTGAGGGGTTGAACGCTATTTATCTAAGCTCAATATTGATCTGGTGACAAAACGAGGGCGTATCTTCGAGGATATAGGAAGTAGGATGGGAGCGGCGAAAAATTCTAGAATACAACCCCGGCGAAATGAAAACACCCCTTCGCAGAAACCGAGAGAAACCGCACGCTCAAATTCGGCTCGCTCGGAGCCACGCACGGATTCATAGAGGCGTGCATTCAACCATTATTTCCTGCTACTTGAATCGGTGGATGTTGAAACCGAGCACCCGGCATTATCGGATGAGCCCCGAAATGAGAGTGTCCTTATGGGATTCAGAGCTCATCGAGAGAAGCATGCGTTGGGTTTTGAAGGAGACCAATCCGTAGAATATACACCTTACAGTGATGCACAATGTTCAGGATCGAGTTTCATTGAGATGTACTCGCACACCTCATTTGGACCACGTTTAGTAAAAAGGAACCAAGCCACATCAGCTATCGCCAAGTTTAACTAGGTAATTTAATTTTCTGCAAGAAAACGATTGTGCGAATCCCTTTGAAAATTTTAAGGGACTTGCTTCGTGCAATGTGGAAAATTCACTGAAATTTGCACGAAAATCCGCAGAACCGTTTTTATGTAAAAAATTAAATTGCCAAATTGAATTTGGAAATATGTGATGTGGCTTAGTTCCTTTCTGCTTACCGCGGTCTATTTTCCATTCAATTGGACGTATTTCTGCCAAACGGAACTATACATATGCATTATGACGTGAGCCCTGTTATGCATATATTCTTATGGATCTCAGGGCTCATGTCTTAATACGCATAGCTCCTTTGGGCAGAGATACGTCCAATTAGGGTCGCATTCATGGTCGTTCCTTTTAACAGCTCCTGTTCTTAGCGGAGGACCTCATTAGTTTACATTGTGATTACTTTGACTTTCAAGAAACCTTTAACGTATCGTCATGAGAAGAAATATTCTTTTCCAAACCTCGATTAAAATTAACAGGATGACTTTGGATATAGATCCTTAGAAATTAATTCAATGGTTTTCCACTACAGGAAGTCAAAAATACAGAAAAAATGTCACGGGATCTGTTAATCTTAGGGTGCTTATTTAATTGTCGATAAGATTTAAACAGAACCAACCTGACTGTATCTATAAGGCTACCAAAATCCTTTTTATGTTTCATTCGAGTTAAAAAAAATCAGAACAACAGAACATTTCCTCTAATGATTGAATTTCTTAAAATCTTCCAAACTGATGGCAGACTGAAGCTCAGGCGAATCGTGTATTTAGGGCTTTACAAAGTTCAAAAAAAGAGGTAAGAAGTTGTCTTACGGGTTCACGGAAAAAAAGTGTAAGGGGCTCTCCCCTAAAATTGTGGTACTACTCCAATTTTTTGGATAATATGGACATTTCCAATTAATTTTGATGGTATCGCGACTCAAGTTAGGGGAGTACCGCAACATTTGGGTTGCTGATTTATTCGGGTACTACCACAATTAATCGGGGTATTACCACAATTAATTGAAATGTCCATATCATCCAACAGTGGTGACTTAACCCCTATCTCTTTTGTTTCCGTGTTCCTTGAGGGAAGGATAAGAAAATTTGGACTACATTTTGCAATTAGGAACTATAAATTACGGCCCGGTTTAAAAACGACGTATGTGCCATTACAGGGTGTCTACTAAAACAGGCTGGTCAAAAATAAGTTCTGTTACAGTACGTTTTCAGCGCATTCTCAAGAAATGCAGTACCTCCTACAACAGAAAAATTCCGTACTTTTTCAGTACCTCCATTTGACGAAATTAAAAGAAAATTCAAAAATTTGAAATTGCGACAAATATGACCAAAAATTTAAAACATTCCTGACCTTTTTGAGAAATTTCCGCACTTTTTCAGTACTTCCGGACCGCCCTTTAAAAATCTGTACTGTTTCCGGACTTGTAGACACCCTGCATTAGTTTCCCTATGTACATAAGTGTTTTTTCAGATGAGCCAGAATTCATAGCTCCAAATTGCAAAATGCAGTCCATTTGGACCGCGTTAAACAGAAAGGAACCACGCCACATCAGCTATTGCCAAATTTAATTTGGCGATTCAATTTTTTACATAAGATTGGTTTTGCGGATTTTTGTGCAAACAGCAAATTTTCTCCATAGTACGAAGCAAATTCCTTAAAATTTTCAAAGGAATCCACAGAAATGTTCTTTCGCAAAAAATTAAATTGCCCAGTTAAATTTGCCAATAGCTGATGTGGCTTGGTTCCTTTCTGTTTAACGCGGTCCATTTGTCAAAATACCTCGTGCAGTACTTAAACAGTTCCCCAGCATAAATTTGGCAGATCACGCTACGCATGAGTTTCCTTCGTTTTAATTTATTGCAGAAAGCCCTCAAGCGTGATACCCATGTGTATTTTCGTATCCGTGCGTGTGTGTACTCATGAGCGGGGCGGTTTCGGCAATCCGAGATGCACCGCACAGACCGCGCGAGCTGTGCTCACCGCGCGATGCTCGCCGAGGATTCGGGATTCGGTATTTTGAGCCAATTACTCAGAACGGATCCAAAATCGATGTAGCTGCAATTACAAGCGTTTGATTGCTCTTAGAAACCATTCGCTCGATATTGCCGGATAATTTTCAGAAATTATTTTCCCCGCTCGAATCGACGCACAGTAGATCGAGTCAATAGAAGAGCTCGGACAAAATTTGGAAACTTTGAACA
The DNA here is from genome assembly GCF_001854935.1 of Bemisia tabaci. Classification (NCBI taxonomy): domain Eukaryota; kingdom Metazoa; phylum Arthropoda; class Insecta; order Hemiptera; family Aleyrodidae; genus Bemisia; species Bemisia tabaci. The sequence continues at coordinate 1,900,363 of NW_017547881.1, forward strand.
CTTTTAACCAAATGTCACAAAGAACAGAAATAATTTCATCAGTGTAGGCCCCAATGGAGATGTTGCATGTGTGAGGAATTTTCGATTTGACCGTTGATTCTAATGTAAAAGTTCGCGAGAAACACGATGGTGCTACTGATTTTCTCTGAAATCAACTCCTTAGCTAAAAAAAAGCTCTCAAGTTGAGGCTAAAATGGAGGGGATATCCCACCCTACTCTGAGAGTCCACCTCTACATCAAGACAAACTCTCCATGCAAAGATAGGGAGCAAATACATTGACAGGGCTGCCGCTTTATTTGGGGACTCTAAAACTGAAAACACGGCAACCCTGCTAATGTATTTGCTCCCTATCTTCGCATGGAGAGTTTGTCTTGATGTAGAGGTGGACTCTCAGGGTAGGGTGGGATATCCCCTCCATTTTGGCCTCAACTTGGGAGCTTTTTTTGAGCTTGGGAGTTGATTTCAGAGAAAATCAAAGGCACCATCGTGTTTCTCGCAAACTTTTACATAAGAATCAACGGTCAAATCGCAAATTCCTCACACATGCAACATCTCCATTTCGAGGTTCTAAAAGTGGTTTCTTCGTGAAATTTACTTTGTTCTGCACCTTTTAAAATTTAAAAATGTGACGATTTAAACATCAACATTTGTTGTTTAAGTCAAAAATTTCATGTCTGACCTCTCTAATTGACTCGATCCACTACTGTGCGACGTGGACTATAAAAAAAATTCCGGTCCACCATCAAGAAACCGCGTGAATTTTTGCAAACTCTGACTTTCGAACTAATTGGACCGCGTTAAATAGAAGAGAACCAAGCCACCTCAGCTATTGCCAAATTTGATTAGGCAGTTTAATTTTTTATATGAGAACGGTTCGGCGGATTTTCGTGCAACTTTCAGTGAATTTTCTGCATAATGCGATGCAAATTCCTTAAAATTGTTAAAGGAATCCGCAAAAACGTTTTCTCGTTAAAAATTAAATTGCCCAGTTAAATTTGGCAATAGCTGATGTGACTTGAGTTCTTTCTGCTAAACGCGGTTCAATTGGCTTAGGGCGGAAGCGGAGGCAGAATCACTCCGAGAGCGGAATGAGAAATTCGCGGAACCGCGCAAAACCGGAGATCGGATTCTCCAAATGACCCGTTTAATACCGCCAGCTCAACCTTATTTTTGGCTAATTTCAGAGAAAAGCGTGCTTATAAGTCTTTCTTTCACCACAAACACGACAGAATATTCCTCTTGAGTGTATATTTCGGCCCTTTCAAGGGATAAAACCAGGTGTCTATCATGAAAGGGTACACAGTTTACGTAATTAGATGATGGTTTTAATCGATTTTAATCGGTTTTTAGTTGGTTGAAAATCGACCTATATTTAAATCAGTGAGAACGAAAACACACCAACTCGGTGCCTCAAAAATGTTCACTTTTCACTGAGGAAAGACAGTTTTCGTAAAGGTCATTGAAGTCACCGCATCTGTTCCAACTTAGACATTTAAAGTTTCCTTAAATACTTGCTTTTAGGCACCAAAAATATTTTTCTTAGACTAACTTCTTCACCTTATATGCAGTTTTGTGTGTGTCTTGATTATTTTCATTTTTTCGAGTTGGTGTGTTTTCGTTCTCACTGATTCGTTTTCTTCCAAAATAATGATTAAAACAAGCGGGAAGCTGAAGCGATTAAGAACCACGCGATTAAAAAGCGTGCGGCCGGATTTTGAATTTAGCATTTAAATAATTCTGCTGTGACTGGAGTAATGCATTTTGTGTGTTATTAATATTAATACTTGGATACAGAATTCATGAAAGAATAGCCTTGCCTTTACAGCGAAAAAAGTAGGATGCTGATTAAATATTCTGAATGTAAAAAAGTGCGCGACAACTCACAACGCTGAATTAACCTCGAGTTAGGTCGTGTATGCAATTTAATCAACGGGGAGTTATAATAGTTGCTCGATGTTAGAAAGAGCTAACGGCGTGGCGACGGCGCGCCTTTATTGTCAACTACTCTGCCGTGCTGAGGAAAAACGCCGTATGAGGGTTATAGGATATTTCGTCAACGATTTTTTGTCCGCGCACCTGTTTTTTCCAGTAATTTACGTCCACGCGTTTTTCGGCATGGGAGTTTTGGTCCACGTGCCAGTTGAGACCCAATGTTAATTGGCCTACATGTAAATACAAACGGCAATTGCTCACGACGTTTTTGGGTGAAAATATATAATGTCTTGGAGGAATGAGGGTTTGCTTGTTTTTTTGTTTTGCCTGTTTGGTCCAACGGAGAATAATATATAGTTGAGAGTTTTGGTAAAAATGGGGGAGCGTCAATTCCATGAGACAAAATTCACTAAAACTCTCTACACCTCTTTGGTGTAACAGGACTTAATTATCTTTCAAGAAATTCCCAACTTGTTTTACCTGAACTGGATAAACCTCTATATTTGCCTCAGCTAAAGGCCCTTAGATTTTTCCTGTGTACGATAAGTATCTTGATTTATTTTGCGAGGAAAAATCTGTACTTTTAAAGGATGCCTGTCATTCCTAATACATTCAATTTCGTATAATACTGTGCAACACCTCTGTTGTGAAATAGTTGCTTCAGGCGCCGCCGCACGGCGGGCGGGCGGCCAGCACAAAACGCGCATTGGCGCCTACAAACCTAAGTGGATACTTCAAGCATTGTGCAATGCGTGAAGTATCCACTTAGGTTTGTGGCGCCAGTAAGCCTCTCGCGCTGGCAGCACGCCGCTCCGCTCTGTTAGGCTTTAATATTTATACTCGCATAGTCAGCGTTTTTCAACTCTTGATTTTGAAATGTTTGCACAATCTGAATTGATTATTCTCATTTAAATTGATGGAAAAAAAATATGTATCAATTTATCAAAGGAGAATAATAATATAATGTGTGTTTTTTGTATATTGGTGGTTTCGTGTCAAATTTAATGATTTCCAAAGCACTTTAATTTTTTCTTTTACATTTTGTGCTTTTATTGTGCTGCAGTGAGGTGTACGCGCAACCAAACGCTCAGACGTATTTGATTCTAAAATATCGATGTTCAAATGGGTTAAAACTAAAGATTGCGTGCTTCTTGGTTTTTTTTCTTCTTTTATTCATTTTTGCAGTTTCTGTCGGAACAACTGCGGCTCATTGAGATTAATGTCGCTTGGAAAAGGTTTTACAAATATTTGTCACGTTTTAAAAATATAAATGTTTTCAAAATGAAGTAATCATTTCGTAAAGAAAAAATAATTTAAAAAGATGATTCAAAAGGAGAAAGTAATAACATTTCGTTTAGAAAATGAGCAACCATAACAACACCTCCTTCCCTCTCAATTTCTCATTTCCATATTGTCATTATAATTTTACATACCGACTAAAGTATAACGCTTGGACCAAGTCACTGTTGCCTATTTTACGTGTGGGCGTAAACTACTGAACAAAAAAGGTGCGCTGACAAAAGATCGTACACAAAATGTCCTGAAACCCGTGTGAGCCATTAGGCGTTGCCAAATTTCCCTTGGCAAATCACTCATTTTCAGAAAAAATTATGAATATATGTCTACCAATTTCTCAGATAATTTTGCTTGTAATTTGATCTGAAACTTCTGTAAATTTCAAGGACAAATATTCATAGTTTTCCTCGAAAATAAACTTTTTATCGAATGAAATTTGGCAACTCTCGAATGTTCATACGGCGTCCTCCCTTAGGAAGGCAGTACTGTTCTTAGACATGAGTCACCTGAGCCACACAGAATTCCTTCATTTCCTTGGGTATGCAATTTGATCTCCGGAGTGTTGAAACAGTTGCTCGAAATCTAAGCAAACTGGCAGCACAAATCCCTTTTTCGGAACTATCACTGTTTGCAAAAGCGGGAACCATACGGAAAAGCAAAATTTCGAAAGTTGCCAAATTACTTGAGCCACCAAAAATATATTGAATAAAAAGCTAAATATTACTTAAGCTCGAAACCAAAAAGGTCCTGTTTCAAGCTTCACTTAGAGCAAAAAGAAAAGTTATATCATTATGACGATGACTCAAAAATCAAGATGAGCGCATCGAGGAAGTCTGAAATACACTCCTAACTTCACAATCTGCGTAAAATAGATCCGTTTTTTAAGCCTCCCACTGCAAAACATCACTACGACACAGTCGAACATTCCATTGGAGGAGTCGTTCCACCCGACCCTTGCGCACTGGAATGCTACGCAATATTCAACATAACCATAGTTGGATTATAAATGTTGCGATAAGGAACCACTATTTCTGGCCCATTTTAAAATCAACATACATGCCATTGGTTTCCCATGCAGATATCGTCGCCCCTCTGACGTAAGGGTGTATCTTAATTTTCACGTGAGCCCTGTTTCCCATAGAACTCTTCGTTTCCCAAGACTTACGTAGTAATAGAGATACGCCCTTACGTCAGAGGAGCGACGATATGTGCTTTTATGGGAGAGCCAGAGATAGTGGTTCCTTATTGCAAAATTTAATCCAGTTATTCATAGGCCACTAGATTTCAGTTAGGTGGAAAGAATAATTTTCACAATCTTAGCAACACCTAATGACGCCAAGGGTGTTTTGACTTTCTACTCTTCGAGTGCGTTCGTAAAAAAAGAAAAAAAGAAAAAAAAGAAAATCTATACCCGAGCGAATATTTGTCTGAAGTACCACGACGTTCGGACAGATCTCAGAACTCCTCGCTAATCTACAGAATTCAACCACAATAACACGCTGGAGTCGCGCGCAGATGACCCATTTAAACATGGATGACGTTGGTATCAACCGGCAATTCGTCGCTTGGCTGACATAAGGGCGTAACTACACATTGAGATGAGCCCGGAAAAGCATTGAATTGTATGGAGGACAGGGTTCATTGCAGAGTGTAGTTACGCCCTTATGTCAGGAAGACGACGAATTTACTCCAAAATATCGTGCCCTTATTAGGTGGTGAAGGGTTAACCTCATCTTCAAACCCCGCTTCCCTCCGCGACCGGCCTGACGCGAGAGAACACGGCCAAGTTGAGGAAAAATGTCGTATGAACCTCCAGACGTTGCCAAATTTCCTTCGGCAAAACACGAATTTTAGGGGAAATTATTGCGTGTATTTCTCCCAAATTTTCAAAGAATTTTGTGCGATAATTTTGATTTAAAATGTCTGAAAATTCCACTGAGAAATTTTCATAATTTTCCTCACAACAAAGTTTTCTCCAGGAGTAAATTTTGCAACATTCAAAGGTTCTTGCGAGGTTTTCCCTTCGCGCGGCAGAACAAGAAGATTGATCTGTTGATACGACGGCGGTAATTAATATCAGGATCATATCAGGCAGCGGTTAATTTGGAAGGCGCACCGTCGCGGCGCCGGCTTCTGCTCCTTGGATGAATCGTTTTGAAAGGAGATAAGTCAAATTTAAGATGAGCCACAAGACACAGGTGGTCTAATGGACCTTAGGGATCACCTTTAATTCCTTAGAAGGACGTTATTTGTTCCCCTCTTCTTGAGGCCCGTTTTGGAAGTCACTAGGCCGAAGTTTAGTAGAAACAACACTCGCGAGTAGTTTCGTAGCACAAAACAAAAAACATGCACTGGAAAAAAAAACACATTGGATCTAGAGTCCAGACTCTTGAAAACATTGACAAGAAAAAGGACCCTTGATTCAGTCAGATTTAAGCTTAAATCAAAAGGAAATCTTCTCAAATTAAGAGGCTTGCTTCTTGATTTCTTGATCTGAATGAGTCGAGAGTATTTTTTCTTGTCGATGTTTTTAAGAGTCTGGACTCTAGATCCAATGTGTTTAGTTTTCCAGTGTGTTTTTGAGAAACTTGTAATGAAGAGGAAATTACGGATGAAAAAGGACATTTTTCATCAGAAAGAGACGGGAAAATAAGCCCGCCCTTTCCTCCATTTTTTACGGTTTTATTTTTCAATTTTTTGAGTAGAATTTTTGAACTCTGGCTATTTCCAATTTTTCTGGTAAAAAAAGATCTATTCGTTGGTCACTCGTTAATATCCATAAGCATCGCTACTCGCGTCTTGCAATCACAAGGGGGCCAAAGATATTGAAACTTTTAAACAAATTTATCATTTATATGCCACAAAATTTGAGTTTCTATGTAAGAGATGAACAAATAAAGAAGCCATCATCGATCGCTCGAAATTTTCAAAGAATATTCTTCACTTGAAATAAAATACAGGATATTTTCAAGGAGCAACGATGATGGTTTTTGGTTTTAAAAATTAAGGACGGCTGAAAAATACGTAGCAAAGTATAAAGTAAGGCCACGTAGGTATTTTTAGAGTTTCAACAACGATATGCAATCTTAACATCTGCGAGCAGAGCAGCAGTTTTTAAAAGCACGTATTCAGTCGGTCTCTTTGCAAGTTAACAATGACACACGTCTCCTGTTTTATGACCGAAAATGGAGATCGTCAACCAATGCCTCGCGCTATTTACTATGCGTGGGTAAGCACTATTATTACGACCTATGACTGTAGATAAGTTGACGCACGAATTGTAGCTGTGATGGGGAGAGGAGAGGAGGATGAGATATTCCCTTCCCACAGAGGAGGGTATGTCACTACCGTGTTATTGTCGGGAGCTATATCAACCAAATTTTCAAAATCTGACTGCATTTTGTAATTGAGAGCTACAATTTCTGGCTCATTTGTAAAATCACTCAGAAGCGTAAGGAACCCGGTGGTATAGACGTTGTTTCTAAACTGCGCCAAAGACTGTAGTTCCTAACTGCATGCAAAATGTGGTGCGATTGTGCTTCCTTCAAAAGTCGACTAAATTTAAACGAACTCAGCGACTCAGCTATATGTAACAGTGAAGTTCGTCTTATTTGTAGAGAGCAAGAGTTATGAGACAGCAGCAATTGCGCTTGGCAAGATTGACTTCGTTTCAAACAAAATAGCAGCAAGCCTGCATTATTCTGCGAGAGAGTAGGATCTCTTAGTGTCTAATGCAAATTTTCACCATTTTCCTCCAATTCCGAACAGTGAAATTTGGTTGTTCTTCGTCAAAATCGTGATCATGTAGGCATACAGAGGATAGCACGTAATGCCGTCTTGCCTATTATGAATTTAAAAAGGTCCATTTACAAAGTCGGAAGAGAAATTCATCGGTTTTTAATATCTAAACAATATTCAGGGTCTTTTAGATTATCATTGACAATGTTTCGAAGGGCGGACGATTTTCTCAATATAATGTTCCGCTCCACCGCTAATAGGTTCATTTTTCCGAAACTTCAATTCTGCCTTGCTTAGGAAAAACGCCATATGTACATCCGTATATTGCCACATTTCCCTCCATGAAATATTTATTTTTGAGAAAAGTTTTGAATATTGTCATGGGAACGGAGTTCCCCATGATATTACAATCGTTCCGTTGCTTTCACAATGGGATTCCCTATACCTCTGCGACCTTGAGCGTTTCGCCCAGTCTCCGATTTTTGGTTGATTTTCCGATGTATCAAAAACCGTTGTATTTTTTAGCCAATCATGTCTCTACGTCAAGTTGTGTTGATTTCTAAAATTCGCTTTCAGCGAGTTTTTTTCCACCTTAAGATGTCGTGTCTGACTGGTAAATCTGCGCAGAACCACGAAGTTCCGTTTTTAGGTAAATTCTTTTTTTTGGGAGGTTCTGATTGGTTATTTTTCGCCATCAGTTTTCTGTTCGTTGGTGCAAAAGATCGCCTACCTCGTTGCTCTTGAGAAGCCGCCATTATCCCACCTCAAATTTTAAACATAGATATAAAGAAATAATAACCATCGTACAAGGTGGAAAATTGCTCTGGAGGACCCGTTACGGATATATGAGCCAAAATCAGAACTCGATTGATGGATTTAATCCATGAATACAGAAATATTGCCTGAGCTTACTGCCGCGATCGCAAATGCCTGTTGATATGAACCTCGTGACACATGACAGCATAGGTAAACAATGTCTCACAGAGTAATGCGGTTGATCCGTTGTGTCTTATCACGCCAGTGGCCGAACCGTTGAAATCTCAAGGACGTCTTTTGTGAAGCCTCGCTCAGCGTCCGAGATCACTTAAGTGTTCTCTTTTTCTCCATGCATATCTGAGCAGCGAAATAGCTCAAATGGCTGCGTTACCGTTCTGCCTCTGGGAGAGTGACACTTTTTGTGCGAGCGGGGGTTCGAATCTCGCAGGGGACAGTTAATTTTTACTGGTTGTATTGAATGTTTTAGACCAATAATCTAACAATAATTAATACTTGGCAACTTAGGAAGCACATAGGTGCCTTATGATGCGTATTCGGGCATATGTGTAGAGTAAAAATATCATACGTAGGGTGTCCCAAAAGTACCGGGACTGGTTCTGTAACTTCAAAAGTAAGATAGATACAGACATGATTTTGGTTTCATTTTAAAGATCAACTCAATACCTATCGATTAAAACCAAGATCAGCTCAATCGAATAAAAATTGACCGAGTTATGACAATTTGAAATCAGTGAGGAAAGTTTACCCCTACGGTTTTTAGGAAGATTTTTCCCTTACCAGAATTCAAAAAGTTAATATTCGTATCCACTTTCCTCCGAATCTTCCATAACTTCCTTTTGCTTTTCAAAGTACCGTCCATCAAACCGGATGCACTTTTTCATGCGCTCTTGCCACTTATCCAACATTGTTTTCCTGAATTCTTCCTCTGGGATGGAGTTGAAGAAGTTTTGAATTGCATTCTGGATTTTTGTCTTCGATACGAATCTTCGTCCGCGAAGCTCCTTTTTAAGCGCAGGAAACATCCAAAAATCACATGGAGCCAAGTCAGGACTATAAGAGGGATGAGGGATTGTTTCAACTCCATTTTTACTCATAAATTCACGTGTTAAGCTCGATGTGTGAGGCCGCGCATTGTCTTGATGGAGTATCCACGAAGCTTTCAAGTCCGACCGTTTCCGGGAAATGTGCATTCTCAACTCCTTTAGTACTTTGCAATAATACGCACTGTCAACTGTTGTGTTTGATGGTACAAAATGTTGATAAATGACACCTCGAAAATGAAAAAAACACAATAAGCATCACTTTATCGGCCGACTTTTCGATTTACGGCGATGAAGAATCTTCCTTAAAAACCGTAGGCGTAAACTTTCCTCGCTGATTTCAAATTGCCATAACTCGGTCAATTTTTATCCGATTGAGCTGATCTTGGTTTTAATCGATAGGTATTGAGTTGATCTTTAAAATGAAATCAAGATCATGTCTGTATCTATCTTACTTTCGAAGTTACAGAACAAGTCCCGGTGCTTTTGGGACACCTTATGTACACTTTACGCCGAAAAAGCGAACCTGAAACTTAAATGCGTTAACTTCCGAAAACCATATATAATCCAACGAAAATAAATAATTGGTACATAACAGCTTTCTTGTATGCAAAGAAAATAATTAAAAATGTTAAAAAAGAGATGTCAACACAAAATTACATAGCCCCTTCAATTCAGGATACTACAAACGAACTGTACCTTAACATTTTCATATCCCAGAAGCTAACGTTCCCATGACGAATATTGCTATCGCTAGCGATTGCAAAATCCAACTTGTTTTGTATTGAAATTATCAGCTACACTAAATATACTTGTAAAAAAATCGTCAAAACAATTCAACGAAAAATTCGAGAAAATTCGTGTTTCATTGGAAGAAATTTGGCAACCCTCGAATGTTCATATGCTGTTTCTCTTCCAAATGGCATACAGAAGTTTGGTTTCCGCGATCAGAATGATCTCATCAAAATGGATCATCGGTGCGACTATTAAGTGTTGGGGATCGAATGAAACGGCACTGTTACTCTTTGATCAACAGAAATCGCGCACATGAGGTCTCGATACACGATTAAATTTCCGAATCAATTACCATCAAAGTGTCGGGAGTCATCAGTCTTAAACTCATTGATTTGCTTAATTTTAAAATGAAAACTTGGCAGAAATGTTTCCTGTGGCAGGAAATGATGAATGATGGCACTCCATTCGGATCTTACTTTGAACAAAATAGTGCGGCCCGTCAAAATTTGATGGTAGATGGTGACCATCAGTCATCAGCATGTCTACTTTGATCGGAATTGGCTCGGAATTTGATCGTCTATCCAGGGCTATAGAATCGAATAAATTTATTTTAATGCTCCTACTAGCGATTTATGTTGATCAAAAAGTAAACGCGCCTCTAAATTGAACTACATTTTGTAACCAGAAATTACAATATCTGGCTTAGTTCAGAAACAACGTATGTATCCCCCTGTGTAGCTTCCCTACGCACATATGTGCTTTTACGGTTGTGCCAGAAATTTTTGATCCCAATTGCAAAACGTATTCCATTTTAATCGTCAACAGTCAACAGTCGCATCGAAGACCCATTTTGATGGGCTCATTTTGATCGTGTAAACCAAGTTTGAGTCAGTTGAGCATCCTCGTAAGGTTTGAGACTCGCGTGGTTGTCCATCAATTGGACACGCGAATTTTAATACTAAAGTCACGATTTTTGCTGGGAATTGGCAGCTCTGCACCGGTATAATGATCGAAATAAAATTCGACGTGTAGTGTTGTACGCTGTTCCGCGCCGGCGCGGCGATCGTCATTCCTGCGTTTTGACTACTTATGTAGATTCCAGTCTGACAATGAACCAAACTCGAAACACTTTAATTAGGATCTCTGTTGATGAGACTGGTGAATCATATAGATTCGGACTCTTCGCAAGACTTCTCCTCTCGAAGCAGTGGTGATTTTTAAGTTAGCAACACGGTTACTCCATTTAAATCCGTTAAAAATATAGATTTGAGGTTCGGCAAGCCGCCTCACTCAGATTCGATTGTTTCACTTCCATTTAAAATATGTCAAAAAAACTAGTTTCCCGATTCTCTCCCCGGCACGAAGTGGATCGAGTCGATGGGAGTGCTCGGACATGATTTAAAAACTTTAAAATTGTATAACTACATTAATATGAAATGATTAGGTTTTAAAAGTAGTTTCATTGGTTTTATCGTAAATTTCACAATTGTTGTCAAAAATATAATGCCCGACTTCTTCCAAAGACTCGTTTGACTGTGCGGCATGCAGTGGCGTGTCGTGCTTTGCGATATATCGATTAATCTGTCATTTGAACCTATGAAAAAAGATCGACAAACAGGGTGTTCGCAGCGAACACCTTAATAATCAAGTATTTACTTCAGCTTCAAATGCGAAAATATCGATGCATCGCAAAGCACGCCACGCCACTTGCGGCATGTGAATTAAGGCTACTAGCGACACCACGTAAAAAAAATACGTTCAGAATGCCACAAAAAACTGAGATAAACAACGTATGGATGAAATCCCTGGTAAAAATTGGCGATAGGAGCTGCGTTTCAAAATGCCATAGGAGTTCTTGTGGCCGACTAAAGAAGGCTATTGAAAATCATATAGCTGGCTGTAGAAAGCGAAGCAAATCATATAGCCGGGCTATACGAAGCCATAAAAAAGTATACAGTCGGGCTATAGTTCCTATCGCCGGGCTTTACACTTTATCACCATTGGCTATAAAAGGCCATAAGAAATTGTGTAGAAATTCGTGTGCTTTGAGAATCATTAAGTTTGATACGGAACTACCTTGATATTTACAAAACACACATTATATTTTCCTTTAAAACATATTTTTTTTTCATAAATTAAAATGAGAATTATCCATACAGAATGTGCAAACACTTCAAAATCGTGAGTTGAAAAACGTTGACTCCGCAAGATTAAATATTAGAGCCTAACACAAAGCGGAGCGGCGACGCATTGGCGCCTACAAACCTAACAGGAATACTTCACGCATTGCGCAATGCGTGAAGTATCCCTGTTAGGTTTGTAGGCGCCAATGCGCGTTCCGCGCTCTCTGCCCGCGCGCCGCGCCGCAGCGTGCCACGGCGTCTGAAGCAACGATTTCACACCAAAGGTATTGCACAGTATTATAAGAAATTGAAGGCGCTCCAACATATTAAAAATGACAGGCATTCTTCAAAAGTACGGAACATTCCTCGGAAAATAAATCAAGATACTACGGCTTAAAAAGAGAGCAGTGGTCCAAAAACTAACTAAGTCCTAGTATCCGTATTTAGTAACGTTTAGCATAGACTTTATGGTCTGGCTGTTGCTTAGTCGCCATCGGCTATAAAAAGCTAAAAGAAATTGTACAGCCGGCTACATAAGCTATTGGAAATCTTACAGCCGGCTGTAGGTCTATGGTATTTTGGAACACAGATTCTACTGCCAATTTTTACCACGGATGTCGTAAAACATCATTTCAACATAGTATAAATAAGGACCATTTGGATTTTTTGCAATAAAGAACCACTATCTCTGGCTCTCCAATAAAAGCACATATCTGCGTAGGGAAGCCAATGGCATGCATTTCGTTTCTAAAATGGGCCAAAAAAAGTGGTTCCTTCTTGCTAAATGTAATCCATTTAATGTTTTTACTCACCACCATTTCACCGCAATTTACGAGCGAGAATTATTGTAAATGATTACGTTTCCTTACCTGAAACAGAAAAGAGTAATTTAAAATTGAAATCGGAGGGTATTAAACAAAAGTCGGAAAGCAAGAATAAGAAATTGAATGGATAGTACCACGCATTGTTGCCGCGGCCTTAAGCACGATCTTTTCCGTTTTTAACAACCTGCGGGTCAATTGTTGAATCATTATAAAGTGGCCTTAACCAATAAAAAGCAATTCAAGATAGGGACTTATCGATTAAATTAATTCGATAACAATCCAACGATCGACCTGTAGGTTCGCCCAAAAAGCCACTGTCGACTAAAGTTTCTTTTCCCGATGACGGTTGGACAAACTTTTGAGCAAAATTGTGATAATTTTGCAGAAAATTCACTGGAATTTGCACAAAAATCCGCTTAACAATTCCATGGCAATAACTCTGCCGTGCTAAGGGAGAACGGCGTATGAACTATCAAGCGTTGCCAAATTTCCATTGATCAAACACACATTTCCTGGTAAACTTATCAATATTTTCTATCCAATTTTTCAGATGATTTTGTTCGCAGTCTCACCTAAAGCCCCTGAAAATTTCATGAAAAAATATTCAAATCTTTCCTCAAAAATAAACATTTTATCGAAGGAAATTTGGTCAATTCGATGGAAATCTCTCGAATTTTCTTCCTCAGCACAGTAGAACTGATGGGGTTTAGTTCCTCTCTCACTGGAACAAAAACACATTGGATCTAGAGTCCAGACTCTCAAAAACATCGACAAGAAAAAATACTCTTGATTCAATCGGATTTTTGCTTGAATCAAGTAAGCCTCTTAATTTGAGCGGATTTCCTTTTGATTTAAGCTTAAATCTGATTGAATCTAGAGTATTTTTTCTTGTCAATGTTTTCAAGAGTCTGGACTCTAGATCCAATGTGTTTTTTTTTTTTTTTTTTTTTTTTTTTNTTTTTTTTTTTTTTTTTTTTTTTTTTTTTTTTCCAGTGCTGCTAAAGACCATCCAAATTAGTCAAATAGAAAAGCGTTGCCACCGTGCAAAAATTGCAACTGCATCCGCACGAGCCAACGAACTCCCTCATCCACTCTAAATCGCATCAAAACGCCGCGAAAACCCGCCACTTTCTCTCGGCCGAAAAACAGTGGCTTTTCAGTGGCGGAAAATTGGCGACGTTGCCGGCTCGGACTCGAAATCCACGAATTTCCCCAACACAGTTGAGCGGTAAAAATTAAGTCTGACATCGGGGCGTCGCCTCCCGATGAAGCATGAGCCGACATAAATCACCCCTCCCCCCGCCCGCGGGGAGGTGGCATTAGCCCGGCATCCATCATATCGGCCCGGCCCGGCGCGAGCGACGCGGTGGCAGCCTTAATTTTGGCGGCAAATTAACTCGTCGGACCGCGCTCTTGTGCGCACCAGCGGTGGCGGGCGGGCGGGCGGGCTCGAGCATAGGTGCTTTGCAGCCAGACCGAAGGAGAATGCCGTGTGAACATTTAAACGTTATTAAATATTCCTTGCTTATTTAAGGATTCTCGTGAAAAATTTGGAATATCTTCCTCTCAATGGAGGTGTTGCATGTGTGAGGAATTTGGGATTTGACTGTTGATTCTTGTGTAAAAGTTCGCGAGAAACACGATGGTGCCACTGGTTTTCTCTGAAATCAACTCCCAAGCTCAAAAAAGCTCTCAAGTTGAGGCTAAAATGGAAGAGATATCCCTCGCCATCCTGAGAGTCCACCTCTAAATCAAGACAAACTCTCCATGCAAAGATAGGGAGCAAATACATTGACAGGGTTGCCTCTTTATTTGGGGACTCTAAAACTGAAAACACGGCAACCCTGCTAATGCTCCCTATCTTTGCATGGAGAGTTTGTTTTGAACTAGAGGTGGACTCTCAGGATAGCGTGGGATATCCTTTTCATTTTGGCCTCAACTTGAGAGCTTTATTTTTGAGCTTGGGACATGATTTCAGAGAAAACCCGTGGCACCATCGTATCTCTCGCGAATTGTTGCATAAGAATCAACAGTCAAATCGCAAATTCCTCACACATGCAACATCTCTATTGGACGTATTTATGTCAAACGGAAACATGCGCATTTAGGCATGTGCCCTGAAAACCATAAGAATGTATGCGTGACAGGGCTCACGCCATGATGCACATAGTTCCGTTTGGCAGAAATACGTCCAATTTTCCGTTGAGACTCGTTAAATATGTTCTACTTCGTTGAAGGCAGGGTTGTCACAGACTTTTGAAAATAAATTTCCCTGACATATGTCGATAAAATTCCCTGACATATGTCGGTGAATTTCCCTGACATATGTCGGTGAAATTCCCTGACATTTGTCGGCAAAATACCCTAACATATATCGGTAAAATTCCCTTACATATGTGTCTGTGAAATTCCCTGATAATGAAACAAATGCCAGATTGTTAAAAAGTTCGTTAGAAATAGTTTTCAGGCGAAGTTTGTTGTTCGAAACGTCAAATCCACTCGAAACATCTAATAAAGGTGACTTGAAGTTTTTTTCTCTAACATTTTCGTCATTTTTCCTGACTTTTTAAAATTCCCTGACATTTCCTTGTATTCCCTGGTATCCAGATATTGCTTGTTAGATATTGCTTGTTGGTTGCTTAGGCAGTATTGCAACAAGATTTGCTTTCTGTGTGACGATGTGTTTTAGAATTACATTGTGGCAAAATCGTTGCGACAGAACGTTGCTCCACGCAATGACGACTCCTCAAAGTTGGCAACATTGTCTTTCCTTCATTTAAATGTATGTCAAACAGTCGATTCTTGGTAAGGCAACTTGCCTCATCTAAAATCGATACTTTCAATGAATTTAAATGGAGGATAAACCGTGTTCCATATCGATCGAATTACTCGGATAGTCCGACCGTATGAATCGAACATTTGGTGAACCAAAACTCCGATTCATATAGTCGAACTTTCGAGCTTTGCGATTTAATGTCATCTAATCTAATCGATTCTGGCTGAGGCAGCCCGTCTCGATAAAAATCGATTGTTTTACGTACATGTATACGAACGAAACCCATGTTGCCAACTTGCAAGAATCTTCACTAATAAATAAGAACTCACGCGCTGACATTATCACGTAAATCTCAATTACTACACTCAGGGGTCAAGGCATTGATAATTGTGAGGTAACGGATTGGGCTGGACAAATGGCCAAGTAATTTGAATGAGCTATTTTGGACGGGAATGATTCTGTCTCCAGTCTGAAACGAATAAACCATCCGTGTATTGATACATCACCAAGAGTTTCATAGCTTTGTCTAGATGTCTGAATATTTTGGAGACCATCAACAGTTTTACTACAAAATTGGAACTTGAATGGCCAATGCAGGGGTTCTAGACGGTTATAGGACATTTCGTCGACGATTTTTTGTCCGCGCACCTGTTTTTTCCAGTAGTTTACGTCCACGCATTTTTTCGGAAGGGGAGTTTTGGTCCACTTACCACTTGAGACCCAAACTTAATTGGTTTATTTTATTTATTCATTTATTTATTTATTTATTTATTCTTCTGCTTTTTGCACATTTGGCTTCACAAAAACGTCATTTTCTAAATAAAGATACTGATAGGTATAAACATATTTACATACAAATCGTCTTAAATTCATTCATTGACATTCAAAAATTCATTGATTGAGTACGGGCATTTTGCAATCAAAAGCCTTGTGGCCAGCTTACCGAATGTTGGACTATATATGCTTTCCTGTATAATATTTGGCAATTTATCAAAGAATTTCCATGCCTTTGTTAGGTATGCGTCGTTCTTTGATAAACTGCTAAATTGGTCCACATGTAAATACAAAAGACAATTGCTTAAGACGTTTTTGGATGAAAATGTTTAAAGTCTTGAAAGAATGAGGGTTTCCTTGTTTAGTTCCTTGTGTGTTGTTGTTTGTTAGTGTTCCTTGTTTAGTAACTGCTAAATTGGTCCACATGTAAATACAAAAGACAATTGCTTAAGACGTTTTTGGATGAAAATGTTTAAAGTCTTGAAAGAATGAGGGTTTCCTTGTTTAGTTTTTTTTTTGTTTGTCTGCTCCAACGGAGAAAAATATATTATTGAGATTTTTGGTAAAAATGAGGGAGCATCATTTCCATTAGAGAAAATTCACTAAAACTCTCCACACCTCTTTGGTGCAACAGGACTTAATTATCTTTCAAGAAAATCCTATATTTTTTATACCCTAAGTGGAAAACCTTTTGATTTGCCTCAGCTAAAGGTTCTCATACTTTTTCTGTGCATGATAACTTCGCCTCGGCACTGGTTTGCCGCAGCGCTTCGAGCTACTATTTCGCCACGGAGGTGTTGCACAGTATCATATGAGATCGAAGGCACCCCAACGTATCATGATTGATGGCATCTTTCCTAACTCGAGGTATGTTGGAGTGCCTTCAATTTCGTATAATACTGTACAACACCTCTATTGTGAAACAGTGAAGCGCCGTGGCACGTGGCACGCTGCAGCACGGCCAGCCAGTCAGCACGGAACGCGCATTGGCGCCTACAAACCTAAGGGATACCTCAAGCATTGCGCAATGCGTGAAGTATCTGCTTAGGTCTGTAGGCGCCAGTGCGCGTTGCGTGCTGGCAGCACGTCGCATCACTCCGCTTTATGCTACGGCCTATTATTTAAACTCGCGAAGTCAGCGTTTTTCAAATCATGACTTTTATATGTTTGCACACTCTGCATGGATTACTTTAATTTAAATTGGTAAAAAAAATATATATATATATGAAAGGAAAATTTAATGTGTGTTTGGTAAATATTAAGGTGTTTCCTTGTCGTATTTAATGATATTCAAAGCACATTAATCTTTTCTTTTATATTTTGTGATTTTACTGTGCTGCAGCGTGGTGTCAGCGCAACCAAATGCTGAAAATAGGACGTATTTGATTCTGGAAGATCGATGTACAAATGGGTTAAAACCGAAGATTGCGTGCTTCTCGGTTTTTTCCCTCTTTTATTCATTTGTGCATAGTTTCTTTCGACACAACTACTGCTCATTGACTTTAATATCGATGCCATCGCTTGGAAAAGGTTTTACAAATATTTGCCACGTTTTAAAAATGTAAATGTTTCTAAAATAAAGTAATATTTTCTTTTTTAAAAAAAAAAGTATGTATAAGGTTTATTTTTCGTTGAAAATTTCAAGGATGGAAATAAAACCAAATATTCACCCATGACAAATTAAAAAGATTGATCAAAAGAAGGAAATAACATTTCATTTAAAAAATGAGTTACCACAACAACTCTTCCGTCTCTCTCAATTTTCTAATTTCATTGTTGTCAATATAATTTTACATACGGACTAAAATATGACACTTGGAACAAGTTACTGTTGCTTATTTTACGCGTGGACGTGAACCACTGGACAAAACAGGTGTGCGGACAAGAAATCGTTGACGGAATGCCCTGAAACCGTTCTAAACAGAATTAGAACTTATTGTCAGAAGTTGCTACTGGACCGAGTTGAGATTGAGGAAGAGAGTTTTGAAGTTTTCATTATTTAAAAGGTTCTTTTTGATTATTGATGGATTGAATCAGCGAATTTTCTCTATATTCTTTCACTCACTCAGTTCGTTTGTTCGATAGAATTTCTAACCACTACAATTGGACTTTGTTTAGCAATTCGGAACTACAATTTCTAGCTCAATTTAGGAACAGCTCATACGCCATGAGTATCTCTATGCAGATAGGTGATTTTATGGATGAGTCTGAAATTGTAGTACCTAACTGCAAAATATCGTCCAATTTCACTAAGTCCACTTTGGTCCACATTGTGCAATAAGGAACTAATATTTCCAGTTCATTTGATAAAAAAACATTTATGCCAATTATTAATGATTTACATTAATATTATTTTATTATTATTATTTTACATTTATTAATTCTCCATACAAATAAGTTCTTTTATGGATAAACCAAAAATAGCAGTTCCTTGTTGCAAAATGTAGTCCATTCGATCATCGTAATTTAAAATTCATTTTTCATCAGTGACGTCTCTTATTTTCGTTCAGCTGTCGGTTTCAGCAGAGATCCATTCCAATAATTCCTGCCCCTCCGTTTAAAAATAGATGCGCTTAAAGGCCTGAGTAACAAATTCCTCACTTTAGGACTTTTAAAAGTCACGTGATCCCGTGAATCGCGTGCGGAATTCAAAATCTCCGATACGCCAACTCACGGAAGCCGACTCAAGCACATCGCACGGTGGATCGAGTCTACAGGTGAGGTCGGACAAAATTTGGAACCTTTAAAAGAGCTTATAACTCCGTTTGTGCGAATTTTAGAGGTTCAAAAAGTGGTTTCGTTGGTTTCCCCGTGAAATTTCCCTCTGAAAGAACTCCTTAGAATTCAAAATGTGGCTGAATAAACATTAAAATTTGCAGTTTTAGTCAAAAACTTCATGCCGGACCTCTCTGATTGAGTCGATCCACTGTGCGCCGATTTGTATAGGGATCGAAGACCTCGATAGCGGGAATTTTCGTGATTCATATAGGGTGAGCACTCGCGTTTTCACTGACGTACTAAAGGAAAACGCCTTATGCATCTCTGAATGTTGCCAAATTGTAGTCCTTAAAAACACAGAATTTCTAGGAAGTTTGGGGATTTTATCGGAGAGGTCTGTGGAACTTTGTTTGGATCTCAATAGAAGGCATTTTAAAATGCAAAATCCTGTAGACCATTTGAACTGTTTTTCGCGAGAAGGAACTGCAATATCTGGCTCGAGGATAAAAACACCTATCTGCATATTTAAACAAATGGCACATATATTATTTCTAAAATGGACTATGAATCGCAGTTCCTAATGGCAAAATAAGGTACGCCTGTACGCCCTGGTATCAATAGCTCAGTTTTGAGATTTTAGGGACTTTGGTCTCTTTTCCCGTGAAAAGCCAAACATTATTATGCTTGGGAATTTGGCAACATCTAAATACTCATAGGGCGTTTTTCCTTGGTAGTATGTTGCGGGTGTCTTTTCGCTCTCAAAGCTCCTCTGGCGTAAGGGCCTAAATTAATATTGAGATGGACTCTATTGGTCATATGGCTCAATGCTGTCCAAGGCTCATGTAAAGATGGAGCTGTGTCCTTACGTCAGAGGAGCGATAGGCTAAGAGGCTCTCCATTTCCCATTTTCCGCTGTCCACATCCCGGTCACGCCACGCCACCCATTAACGAAAAAGCCTGTCACGACCAATAAAGAGATGGCCCATCGCTATTCCAACTCGATCATCGAGATATCGATATATCTCGACGAATACCACCGCACAGGCAACTGATTCTTAGTCTCAGTTTGATGGTTTCAAGGAGGGTACAAATCGATAGTTATCGATTTTCAGGACAATGGATTTTGTGTTGCGAAATAGAATATACACGCGATATTTTTTTGTGGGTCCCTCTTCTATATTTTTGGAGGTAAATCTACAGGGTGTCTTTGACAATGACTGAGTGTGGATATAGAAAATTGTAATGCACGATGCAAAATTGGGTTGTTCAAATTAGATCATGAAGGAGTGTTATGAGGATATTCCGGGACCAAAAATATCAAACGTAACTAGTATTAAGTCGGTTTGAAGTTTGAAGTTCATAAAATGGACATATTTCTACCAAACGGAGCTATGTGCATTATGATGTGAGCCAGTGGCGTGGCGTGCCTTGCGATAAATCGATTGTTATGCCTTTAAACCTATGGAAAAAGATCGATAAACAGGGTGTTCGC
The DNA here is from genome assembly GCF_001854935.1 of Bemisia tabaci. NCBI lineage: Eukaryota > Metazoa > Arthropoda > Insecta > Hemiptera > Aleyrodidae > Bemisia > Bemisia tabaci. The sequence continues at coordinate 1,920,589 of NW_017547881.1, forward strand.
AGCGAACACCTTAATAATCGATTCTTTACCATAGGTTTAAATGGCAGAACAATCGATACATCGCAATTCACGCCACGCCACTGATGTGAGCCCTGTTATGCGCATATTCTTATGGGTCTCAGAGCTCATGTCTTAATGCACTTGGTTCCGTTTGGCAGAAATACGTCCAAATTATAGTCGAGAGCATGTCAACGTAACTGTGTATTTACAGTGTTTAGCTTTGTCAATAGCTTTGTCTCTCGATTTTAATACTCAGGCTACAGGTCTCTTTTCCCTGGCGCACGTTCACACTTGTAAAAAATTCCGAAAAGATCGCTCAACAGCGCTCGATGGCGAGAATGTTTTGGTTTGGAGCGCATCGCACGTTCTGTTTCATAAACTCACCACGCCACTCCGTCTGGTTTTGCCTGGGCGGTTTTCGCTGTTTTGAATTCATTTTTCACTTTGACTCCGCTGACACAGATTTAAAATATGCAGCCCCCCCCCCCGCCGCGGCTTTCTTCCCTCCATTCTTTTTTCCTTTTTTTCACGCCGCGCGTTTCTGTTGTTAAAAAATTCTGACGCCTCGACTCTGCCCGCGTACCGATGATGTCGTTGCGGTTCCGACACCGCGGTGGAAATCCTCTCGGAATTAAAGTGCGCGCGGATGAGAACAATTGAAGTTATTTGCAACACGCACCATACCAGCATTGCAGTGGTGCTAAGAATGGTTCTTTCATCATTTTCCTCTTATACTGGAAAAAAAACACATTGGATCTAGGGTCCAGACTCTTAAAAACATCGACAAGAAAAAGTACTCTTGATTCAATCAGAATCTAGCTTATATCAAGAACCAAGCCTCTTAATTTGAGCGGATTTCGATTTGAGCAAAAATCTGATTGAATCAAGAGTATTTTTTCTTGTCAATGTTTTTAAGAGTCTGGACTCTAGATCCGAGCTTCTTTATTTTCCAGTGATATTTTTGGAAATGGGAAGGTTAGCTTAGGAGAAATGCACCCAGACACTTACTCGTGCCTTTACGAATCCATGTCGCTCATCCGTGAGCGAGGAAATTTCTATGTCGCTGAAGAGTACTCAGGGCGACTCTCTCAGAAATCTGAGTGACTGGAGGAATATGTGTGTTCTATATTGATAGTGAATCAGAGTGAAATTCCTTACAGTGCGCGGCGTACACTACACAATACGGTGCACTCTCCGGTAGGCGCAGTGTAGGCAATTAGCACGTCAGAACGCATATGTAAAATGGTGTAGTGTTTGAAGTATCTCCGGGATGTGGAAGGCGCTATATCGGATGCCCGCAAGCACGCCTTACCTGCTCGAGCAAGCAGCAACCGCTCAAATCAAGAACCAAGCCTCTTAATTTGAGCGGATTTCCTTTTGAGTTAAGCTTAAATCTGATTGAGTCAAGAGTACTTTTTCTTGTCGATGTATTTAAGAGTCTGGACTCTAGAATCAGTGTGTTTTTTTTCCAGTGGAGTCTATAACAACCACCCGTTTCGACCAATAGGATTGCTCTTTTTTCCCTTTGTCACTTTTTTCCAGTGCTTTGTCCATGAATTTTAATACTCAGCCTGCAGGTCACTTTTCCCCGGCGTGCGTTCATACGTTTGAAAGTTTCGAAAAGATCGTTCAACAGCGCTCGATGGCGAGTATGGTTTGGTTTGGAGCGCAATATATGTAGCGGCTATATTTTGTAATAAAAGGAATGAAAACACAAAATTATTTTATTAGAAACTTGAGTAAATACTGAGGTTTTTTTTGGGGGGGGGGGTGCAGGAGAACTGAGAGCAGCTTTGGGAAATTTCGTTAAATTTTTTGAAAATTTTAGGGATGCATTCAGGAAGCCACGAAACGCCTAAAATCGGTACGGTAATAACTGTTATTGTGACTGCAGCGGAGTGTTTTGTATGTTGCCTACTCACTAATTGAAGGGGCTTTTCTCATTTAATTTTTGGCGATCAAATTGAAATTAGTTGCAATTTTCCCTTTGCAATGCGTATATCTTTGTGAGAACTCAATTTATTAATCGTTTAACTATCATTTCTAGCTCATTTAAGATACATTGTATGTGTCGATAATACGCAGATACACACTTCTATGGCTGAGCCAGAAATAGTACTTCCTAATTGCCAATTTATTGTGGTTCAAACTGGATTGCAAAGTGGACTGTATTTAGTAGATAAAAACTCTTTTGTATAACTTAGGTCTGGTTGGTAATATCTACTATAAACTCCTACACTACACAGACAGGTTCCTGACTTCCTGAGTGAGTTCATCTCCTTACTTGGTTCCTACCCAATTAACTTGCCCCAATCGTTTAATCCAAAAAAATTATTTAGAGTCGTTTCAAGACATCCTAGAAACACTGGAAGAAAGCCTCTTGGATCTAGTGTTCAGACTTTTAAAAAAGACAAGAAAAAATACTCTTGATTCAAACGGATTTTTGCTTGAATCAAATGAAAATCTGCATAAATTTAGGAGCTTGGCTCTGGATTCGAGCTACAATCTGATTGAAACAAGAGTACTTTTTCCCGTCAATTTTCTTAAGAAGCTGAGCTCTAGATCCAAAAGACTTGTTTCCCAGTGAAGGACCCGGTATAACATCGTGATCAAATAATTTCAGAAAAAAAGTTCTGCGAGAAACTCGGAAAGCGTGTTCGACCAATTTTCATGAAATCTCTTGTAAGCGAAAAAACATCTTCAAACTTTTCCACTTTAGGCCTAAAAATTAGATCCAACGGAGGTAACCACCGCGGTTTACTAAGGTCGGTTTGGGAGTGTCTCTTGTTTACTCTAGAAATCTCCAACTCGCACCTTCGAAGTTTCAAGATCCCCCGGAAAACCCGTCATTTCTGCCGTGCATCGCAAAAACACCGTAAACGTCATTCTACATTTTTTGGAAACAATGTATCATAGCAGAAAAACTTCTGAATCTTGGGACAATGTTTTTACAGAATTCTTTTGCAGATACTATCAAGAACTTAACCTGAAAATTGGAAGTGCGTGGGTAGAATGGTTTATTTTTAATAAAGTGTCAAGTTCCAAAAAACAAGGGGAAATCTCGATGGATTTACGGTGTTTTTGCTTAGCACGGCGGATTTCCTATCGGCGATCCGAACACTTCCGGTGGAGAACCGGCAACAATGTACCCATAATCACCCACTTTTTTCCGAACTCATCTCTTTTTACGGCGGCCAAATAAATTGATGTACATTTTATTCAAAGCGTCGAGGCATTGAGCAAATTAGTGCAACTCGGATTGTCGCAGTCCGCACTCCCCCTCCCCCTACCCAGATCGGGCGTCTCTCGGGGAGATTTAGGGGTGAGGCGCGTTGGAATTCCGCGGGAGGGGCGCATGGGGGGAACGATTCAATCATTGTCGCATTTCGTCATCTTCTCCCTTTTCCCCCGTTGCCGCATGTCGGGTGGAAATACTTATTTTCGATAGCGAGGGATATGAAAATGAAGCGTGATAATGTGACCGCGTTTGGACCGCGTTAAGCAGAAAGGAACCGAGCCACATCACTTATTGCCGAAATTAATTGGGCAGTTCGATTTTTTACATGAAAACGGTTGTGCAGATTTATCGTGCAAATTTCAGTGAATTTTATGCAAATATTACAAAACAAGTTCCTAAGAATTTTCCAGTAGTTTTTTTTTTCATTTCGGGAAATCCTGATTTTACTGCTAAATCCCGATTTCATAATCCGTCCAAATCCTGATCAAATCCTGATTTTTCGCGGAGAAAAATTGGGAGAGAAATTGGCGAATGTAACTTCACATGAATAGCTCGATAAAAAAATCCGATCGGATGACCAACTTTTCTTAAATTCTGATTTTACAACCGATTTTTCCTTAAATCCTGATGAAATCGGGATCAAATCCTGATTGACCTCAAATCCTGATGGAATCGGGAAAATCCTGATGCTGGACACCCTGTTGTCAAAGAAATCCGCACAAAAGTTCTCTCGTAAAACATTAAAAAGCTCAGTTAAATTTAGCAATAGCTGATATGGGTTGGTTCGTTTCTGCTTAACGCGGTCCATTTAGGAATAGGGAGCTACTATTTTTAAAATATCTATGAAAGTAACTATATGTTCAGGTGAAGAAATGGGCACATTTGTTGCTTCAAAAATGAATCAATATTAGTGGTACCTTATTTTAAAATGTAGTCCAATTGTATGGAGTTGTTTTTTAAATGAAGCAGTTTGGTCGACTTTCGATCCCCCCCACCCCCTCTCTGAGTCATTCGTTAGGCAATCTCCACCCCCTCTTGAAATACATGAGATTGGCCTGACCTCTTCCATCTAACAATTTTTCAGGAAGTAACATGAGGAAGCCTGTAAAATAGCTGGAAAAAGCATTATCTGTTTAAAATTGCTATTTTTTAAAGTTGGAGGCTTATACATAAAAATGTGCTTGACCGTCTTCTTCACCCCTTAAATAGTTTCTTTGATGTACTTAAAAAGTTCTAAGTGCCCTGCTAAGGAAGAATGCCGTAAGAGCCTTTGGACGGTGCAAAATCTCCTTCGACGAAACACAAATTCTCAAAGACATTGTATAATCTTTGGAAAACTTTTTGGATACTTTTTCTCTAGACAGGATGCATTATCTGAACATTTTATGGGAAAAATAATCGTATCTTTTCTCGAATATAAATCTTTCACCGGGAAAATTCGGCGACATTTGAAATTTCATACGTCGTTTTTCCTTGACACGGCATTGCAGGGGATCAAATGGACTTCATTTCGTGATTGGGAACTACAATTTCTGGCTCATCCGTAAAAACACGTGCTTGCATAGGAAAACTAGTGGCACACATGTTTTTTTCTAAAATCATCCAAAAATTGTAGTTCCATATTGCAAATTGTGGTCCAAACACGCAAAGTAAGGACTTCGATTGTAAAATTAGGTAAATACGCATCATTATCGCGTCGTTTTAAAATGTCACCTCCCACTTAATTTTCTTTCAGACAGTTCTAGACAGATATTTTTGCGAGAAATTTCTCGTTTAGTATTATTATCTACGTAGGTGAAAACAGGAACCTGCCGATAAAAATTACCGATAAATATGACTAGGTTTCCATAATGAAAGACAATTTGAAAAGTTGGTACTTTTACAAACTGACGTACGTACATGGATGCCACTAGAAACTGTTTCTTTGCCACATGAAGGCTACCCACCAAGGGAATCTGCCGATCGAATAATATCAAACTAGCGATCAAAAACAACTCCGAATTATTTTTAAGACAATTGCCGTATGTTACAGAACGAAAGGCATTATAAAGGTTTATCAAAATATAATAGTTGAAATAGCACATTGGACAGGGATATTACGGGCTCAATAAAATTGATCGTGTGTTGTTGTAAGGCGTAAAACACAACATGCATGAATATCCATCATAGTGTTTGAGATGACACAGTCATGAAATGAATTGCAATAGCAAGTTTCCAACTATGGTATGCTTTCCAATGCGCCTCATGTTTACGTTTCCCAGGTATCATCATAGTGACGAAGACGAGCCCTTGGAAAAGCGCTGGAAGCGCCTTCAAAGCTTTACATATGCTTCAATCAAAGCATGTATCTTGATTTTGTATGCACAAAACGCACGACCGTCATAGAAGTGCATGCTGCATGGTGATTTTGATTCTGTTTTCATCATTTTTTTGTAATTTTTCAATGAGGAGCGAAGTAGATAAAAGAACAGAAGAAAAAATTCACTTGCAAAAAAATACAACTTTTGGAACAGAATTTCATCTGAGAAACAGAGTTTTGTGAATCTTTTAACTCAACTCATTTGAAAATGTTCCTAAAATTAAGAACAGATATCGATCAAAATGCGTGGTAAAATAAGTATTTTTTGTCCCGTAGAAGAGGGAACGTAACTCAAATTGTATTTTTACCTAAGAAATTGTTAAGCAATTCGTGCTGAAAATTTCGTTGTTTTTCTCTGATTCCACGAGAAAAATAGCAAAATACTGAAAAACATCAAACGACCAAATTTTCTTACAAATTAGAGTATTTTAGACAATTTTTGCACTCTTGTAACGGAGTTACGTCCCATCGTCTGAAAAACATCGCTTTGTCTGGGATAGATTTAAAATTTGTGGAGGAAGGAAAAACAATTTTCCAGGATGTAACTCTCAGGAGGTGTCAGGTAAAGTTATACCAACGTATCTTACATCGCGGAAATTTCTCCTGAGACATATATTGAGGAAGAAAATCACCCAACAAATTTTTATCCTAGCTAATCATTGACGTTAATTTCGACTTCTGAAGCTTTTTAAAAGTACCAAGTCCATTCCAGCAAAGTATTGCATAGGAATAAATCATATACTGAGGTAATGTTGGAAAATTCTACCGGTGGGACACCCGTCAATAAAATATTTTGGTTAAAAAACTTTTTGACTGATTATTCGTCAGCAGATTGAAAAATGAGTCCAGCAAGCTCATAAAATATGAAACAAATTTCATGGATAAAGTGTGATTTTCATCGTGCGCAACTTCTTCATTCGTCACACTGGGAAACGTTGAATTCCAACAAATGTTGCCACTTATGGCGACAATTTTCACAAATTTTCTGCTGCCGTGCTGATGTTCCTCCAATAAAATATTAATTTTTTAGAAGAGTTATGAATATTTTCTCTTGAAATATTAAGATCATATAGCTCTAATTACGTGGAAAATTCTCCGAAAACTTCGAATTTTGAAAAAAATTGAAAATAAATTTCAGGCAAAAATTGTTGTTCGACACCTCAAACCCATGGTAGAAAACAAATAAAGGTGATTGAACAAATTTTCCCTGACACTTTCGTCATTTTCTTCGACCTTTCCCGGTTTTCCCTGACTGTGGCAACCCTGATTTGATTGAAGGAAATTTGGCAACTGACGGAGGTTCATACGGCGTTTTCCCGCAGCACAGCAGCATTGTCATACTAATGTTTGAAAAAAGATCCCAGGTTCTTTCGCAAAGAGTTATCAAACTAGCAGGTAATAATGTTTCAATTCGAGGAAAAATTGACGCTTTGTTCATTGCCACTTTTTCACCGCAAAATTACATTTCAACTCTCGGTTTGTCCCATTTCATCAAGACATCATACTTTTGAATCTGATTGGTAGCGTGACCTCAACCGAACAATTAATCTTTGAAATGAATGACTTCCGATCGAAAAAATTCTCTTTTGCGTCTCTTCGATGAAGCAGATAGCGCATCACGTTGCAAAATAGCCATTAAGAAGGCAATTACACTGAAAAAAAATTCTCGGCGTTTTTACCAAGGTCCGTTGGTACCTTTACCATCTCACTCTTTTTACCAATTATAGGTAATTTTACCAAGACAGACTAGTAAGCTTACCTAAAAACCGGTATATTTTACTGTTTTTTGCAGGTAAGAATACCATTTTTATTGGTAATCAATTCCCGGTAATTTTGTCATTTTATCTCGGTTATTCTACCATAGTTTATAAAAAATATTGGCGTTTTTACCGGGGTCCAGCAAAATTACCGAAAAAGTCAATAATTTTACCAAGATTTCTCGGTAAAATTACCAATTCCATAANACGCCACTGCCAAGGTCCGTTGGTACCTTTACCATCTCACTCTTTTTACCAATTATAGGTAATTTTACCAAAACAGACTAGTAAGCTTACCTAAAAACCGGTATATTTTACTGTTTTTTGCAGGTAAGAATACCATTTTTATTGGTAATCAATTCCCGGTAATTTTGTCATTTTATCTCGGTTATTCTACCATAGTTTATAAAAAATATTGGCGTTTTTACCGGGGTCCAGCAAAATTACCGAAAAAGTCAATAATTTTACCAAGATTTCTCGGTAAAATTACCAATTCCATAAACGGTAATTTTACCAAGAAAAAACTGGGATCAAATAGAACCCTAGACTCTAGGTAATTTTACCCTTTTCTTGGTAAATACACCGATATTTTTTTTCAGTGTAAAGCGTGGAATGACGAAGCCCCGAAAGTAAAAGTTTCCATTCGTCGGCAGAATTGCCGTGATAGCGAAGAGAGCAGTAGGTCTAGGTGCATGCTGGGGTGGACCTCGAGACACATAAAAGCATGTGCTACTCATGGCTCACACAGAAATGCACTTATATACTGCTCACTTAAGAGAGCAGTAAGTGCATGCTGGGATGGACCTCGAGACACATAAAAGCATGTGCTACTCATGGCTCATACATTAATGCACTTACTGCTCTCTTCGCTATCACGGCAGAGGGCTAGCGGCAAGCGGGCAGATGAGGCTCTGTTTGTCCAAGGATGTGCCTCTGAAAAGAGAGGAAGTCCTGAGCTTTTGTTCTTTTGAAACTTTAGCATTTCCTTCCCCTTTTCCATTCCATCCGGTGATTTTAACCACGGTTTCCTGTTGATTTTGACACGATAGACTTACTAATAAAGAATTTCACGAATCGATAGTTCTACAATTAAAAATAGATTTCTTTTCCTTTAAATCTCTCGTCTCTTCTCCTTTCGTTTCCTCCTTATTCCCTTGTATCCCTCTTCTCTCTTGTCCCTATCCTCGTGTCCTCCTCTCTCTATTTTTCTTCCCTCCATGTCTCTCTCTCCTATTTCAGTCATTTCATCTATACTATAAGCTCCGAGACCTCCTAATTTTGCGAAACTGGTAACGCTTAGTTCCAGCGTTCTACCGGGCCGATTTTCATGATTTTTGCGGCTATCGACGGGCAATTGTCTCTAGATAAGCCAACTCTTTTCAGATTTTCAAAATATGGCCCAGGTTTTTTTATATTACGTGGTAAAGTTGCGAATTCTCCCATTTAAACAATGTAAATTTATACTTTTTGTCATAGTTCGATTGAGCGTTCTACCGGGCCGATTTCCATGATTTTTGCGTAAATCGAAAGGTAATAGGCCCTAGATGAGCCCGCTGTAATCAGATTTTGGAAAAAGGACCCAGGTTTTTTTAAAATCACGTTATAAAAGTGAGTGAGTTTACAGAATGCTCCGGTACTGCTACCGCTATGCGCGGGAGGATGCGCAGTGGTCGAGGAGGTTGCGCAGTAGCTGTGTAGCCTGCGCATCAGCTCTACACTTATCTACACAAGATTCGCAAATGCATTCTCAAGTCGAGCGGTGGCCGAGTCATCTAGGACGTCGAATGCGTCCACTTTGTACTCGGCGTGGGTTCGATCCCCGACTCATGAAGGCCTAATTATTACCTGACTATCCTTGTTCATTGTTTTACTGCAATATTTCATCAAGCAGTCATTCCAAAACGCGTCCTTTTAATTTTAAAGTAATTTTAAGTAAAGTTTAAAATTAAAGTATACCTCATATCGTAATTTTTTAGGGGAAAAATAAAACTAACACTGATAGGAGGGTAAAAATAGGGCCGCAAAGCGGCCCATTGATGGCGCGGAGCGCCTTCAGGGGGTTGGGCCGCGTAGCGGCCAGGGGGCGTAGCGGCCAGGGGGCGTAGCGGCCAGGGGGCGTAGCGGCCAGGGGGCGTAGCGGCCAGGGGGCGTAGCCCCCTAGTTTCATTATATCGAGTAAAATGCATGGGATTTAACCTTTGATTCATGAAGATTACCAAAATTTTCGGTCCAAGCGACCGCATTTTTCGATCATAATAAAGCGAACTTTGGTAGGCTGCCATGCTAGGAAAAAACGCCGTATGAACATTTGAGGGCTGCTAAATTTCTTCTGATAAAATATGTCTTTTTGAGGAAATTCATGCGTATTTTTTCTTGAGATTTTCAAGTATTTTAGATTTAATTGCGAACAGAATCGTTTGAAAAATTCAAGAAAAAAAATATTCATAATTTTCTCGACAAATTTGTTTTTTTATCGAGGGAAATATGACAACGTCTGAGGACTTTTACGGCGTTTTTTTTAGCACGACCGCGTAAGAAACCACAATTGGAATACATTTTGCAATTTGGAACTCTAAATTCCAGCCCGGTTTAAAAACAACGTATGTGCCATTAGTTTCCCTATGCACATAAGTGTTTTTCAAGAAGAGCCAGAATTTATAGTTCCAAATTGCAAAATGCAGTCAAATTATCCCTGCCTATGCCATAAATTGTCCTTTTTTTGCGGAATTCGACTCGAGGGTTGACAATGAGCCCTGAATCTCACATATTCACTTCTTTGGTTGACAGAACTGACAATGAGTGTCAATTCAGTGAATCAAATTTTCAGTGCCAAAAACCAAATGTTTAGTTTAACGAATCGAGGGTGAAGCTACTCTGCCGTTCTAAGGGAAAACGTCGTATAAACATTCAAGAGTTGCCAAATTTCACCGGATAAAACAAGTATTTTTGAAGGAAGTTTATCATCTTTTCCCATTCAATTCTCACATATTTTAGATTAAATTACAAGCAAAATTGTCTGCAAAATTTGAAATAAAGAATATTCACAATTTTCCCAGTAAATTCGTATTTCATTGAAAGAGATATGACAACGTCCTGAGGCTCATACGGCGTTTTTCCTTAGTACGGCGGTACTAAACTTATGGCTTCGTATGACTGAGGTTTCTTTTTTCTCCGTGAGTACTACATTTAATTTGACAGCGCTGTCGTTTTCCATCTCAATTTCAACCCACCCCTCCCTGAATATACACTCTTTCTTTTTGCCCGATTTTTTAGGAGGGCGAGGCGGATTAGTGGAAGTGTAACTCCGCGTCGAAGACAGCGGGAGGACCCTGCGAGAGGGATGAATTCGCCCCCGCACGACGTCGCTCCTCCGACGCGAGGGCGCAGCTCTACTTCCACGTGAGACGTGAGACTTGTTCTCCATTTAAATCCCTGTTTCTCAGGGTTCATGCGAAAACTGAGATAAGCCCTTTCGTCAGAGGAGCAAAGACAAGTGTTGAATGAGTGTCAATCCTGGCCTTTTTCACAAAATTAAACTTTTCCGCCGCTTCCGTGACGTAAAGTCGGTTCGCGGTTCTTTGCACGGCGGAAAAAAAGGGATTGAGCGAAAAAGGCAGTTTTGGATCCCCCAAAAGAGCCTCACCAATAAGGAACTACAATGGAAATGTTGCATGTGTGAGGAATTTGCGATTTGACTATTGATTCTTACGTAAAAGTTTGCGAAAAACACGATGGTGCAACTGAATTTCTCTGAAATCACCTTCCAAGCTCAAGAACAGCTCTCAAGTTGAGGCCGAATTGGAGAAGTTATCCCACGCTATCCTGAGAGTCCACCTCTACATTTCGGCCTCAAGTTGAGAGCTTTTTTTGAGCTTGGGAGTTAATTTCAGAGAAAACCAGTGGCACCATCGTGTTTCTCGCGAACTGTTACATAAGAATCAACAGTCAAATCGCAAATCCCTCACACACGCAACACCTCTATTTTCTGCTCATTTCAGGAATAACGTATGTGCAGTTAGTTTCTCTATGCAGTAAGGAGCTTTTACGGATGGATCAGAAATTTTGTTCCTCGTGGAAAAATAACGTCCGTACGATGGAACGATCAATGCGGTGCGGAAGGGAAACTAACGGATTCAACGGAAAACGGCAATGCTGTTCNGGGGGGGGGGGGGGGGATTAACTTAATAGGACAACACAAGTACATGGAAAGAGCCCGAATAATTTAATTAAAAAAACACAAGAAAATCGGGTAACCAAGGCTAAAAAACAAGAGACAGCTTCTTAGCCTTCATAGGACAATACTTCCGGATTGTGTGACTGAAAAATACCAAAAGTATTGATTGTGTGATAAGGCTTTAAGTTAGTTAAGTCAGGTTAAGATCGGTGAAAAGGGTATGAGGGGCTTGGAGGACAAGGCGCATAAGTGCAGTTTTTGCTATTTCGAGAACAACGTGGTTGAAGTTTCAAAATTATATGGATCCTCATGGCGCGAAGAAAATTTGAACTGACTTTTTCATGCTTAAAAATTAGAGTTTAGGACAGGCCCGGATTTACTTACTTGCCGCCCATGGGCCGCCTGTATTATGCCGCCCCCTTCTCATTCGTTTTGAAACATCAATAAAAACCATCAAGTGAACGTGCAGCGGGGAGGGGTGCATAATACGCGTTCACTCGTGTTGGACACATTTTTTGCGAAGCCCTGTCAACATTACCAGCAAAAGTTCATGGAACTTCGCCTGAAAGTTAAGTTCCGTGAACCTATCTCTATGTGAACAAGGTCTTCCATTTATAAGAAATGAACGAACAAATTATGAAAGAACAAACTGACCGCACTGTGTTTGGCGCAATGCGTGAAGTATTCCTGCAGTCTTGTAGGCGCTATGCGTTTCACGCCAACCGCTGCTGCACACACCGTTTTGACGCAATGCGTGAAGTATTCATGCAGTCTTGTAGGCACTATGCGTTCCACGCCGCCCGCTGCTGACCGCAGCGACCGCACTGTCTTTGACGCAATGCGTGAAATATTCAGGCAGTCGTGTAGGCGCTAATATGTGTTACATGCCGACTGCCGCCGCGCCGCGCCGAGGGTTTCTCCTTTTCATCTCAAGTTCTCGTCATCATTGCTCTCTGAGCCGCGCAGTTCCAGGTCAAATTCCGTGTTCGGTTTCCCTCTAAGTCTTAACCCGATTAATTAAAGGTGCTGTCTATTGTATCACAGAAAGACGACAAAACTAGAGATATACTCTCAGGAAATGAGAGATTTTGTCACCTTTTCTCGTTTGTAATTTTTTTTCTGGATCCGATTTTTCTTTATAGCTACATTTAAAAAAATTGCCATATTTGCCGCCATGGGCCGTGGCCCACGTGGCCACCCCCTTAATCCGGCCCTGGTTTGGAGCAAATTTTTCATAAAATATGCATTAAGATTAGTCTTACTTGAAATCATTAATATCTCAATTTTTCAAAAACTACACTTAGCGCCTACACTCCAAACCTCTCATATATGGATCGCATTTAGCAAAAAGAAACCAGCGCGATTACCGTGTTTTCAAAATCGTGCAAATTCTCCGTTTTATTAAAAAATAATTAATATATGTACAATATTAAAATTTACAAAATTATTTTTCTTTACAATTAACAAATTTTCGATGGCACGCCAAAACTATTTGCTCATCTGAGCGATTTTTAGATAATTATGAAGAAGCAACATTTTTACAGCCATGTAATCGCGCCGGTTCCCTTTTGCTGAATGCGATCCATATATCGACGGTGTAAGTCGGCAATCTCATAACTCGTTTGCGGTGTCTGAAAATCTCTGCCTCTATGTTATTTATTTATTTATTTTTTTAAGGAGAAGAGATTCTAGAGATTCCAGAATCTTGAAAACATTGAGAAGAAAAAATACTCTTGATTCAATCAGATTTAAGCTTAAATCAAAAGGAAATCCGCTAAAATTAAGAGGCTGGGTTCTTGATTTAAGCTTAAATCTGATTGAATCAAGAGTATTTTTTCTTGTCGATGTTTTTAAGAGTCTAGACTCTAGATCCAATGTGGTTTTTTTACCAGTGTGGGCTCTTTTACGGACGCCTAAAGGTTCATACGGCGTTTCCCCTTGCACCGCAGTACACTGGAAAAAAACCACATTGGATCTAGAGTCCAGACTCTTGAAAATATTGACAAGAAAAAGGACTCTTGATTCATTCAGATTTAAGCTTAAATCTAAAGGAAATCCGCTCAAATTAAGAGGCTTGGTTCTTGATTTAAGCTTAAATCTCATTGAATCAAGAGTATTTTTTCTTGTCGATGTTTTCAAGAGTCTGCAGGACTCTAGATCCAATGTGTTTTTTTTTACCAGTGTGGGTTCTTTTACGGACGGCTAAGAAATTATTCGGCACGTAAGGGAAACTAACAAGGTCCACCGGAAATCGGCAATGCTGTTCTTAGTCCCCCCCCCCCCCCCCCCNAATTTCGCTGCCGTGGCTGCGTAAACAAACGACGCACCTGACGAGCGTCGCCGGGGGCGGGGGCGGGCGGGGAGGATAGGGGGGCGTCGGGGGCGACTAGGGCACCAGGTCCGGGCGCTGAGTGACATTTCTCACCCGTAATAAATGAATCAAGACGCGGCGGTCACCTCCACCGCGGGGCTGCCCCCGGTTACCACGTACCGCGTCCCGTTCTCGCACCACCCGAAATAGACTCGCCCGAACGCGTCACCCACGACCGTTGATTATTCGATAAGTATCGATCAAGGCTCATCGGTTAACTAGAGTGCCTGTGCGACAAAGTGTAGCCGTTCCTATCTTTGTAGTGCAGTAAAAGCTCGTTAAGACGAAATGGATCGCATTTTGCAAAAGGGAACCAGCGCGATTACAGGGTTGTAAAAATGTTACTTCTTCATAATATCTAAAATTTTTCTCAGACGAGCGAATAGTTTTGGCGAGCCATCAAAAATTTGTTAATTATAAAGAAAAATAATTTTGTAAATTATAATGTTGTACATATTTATTAAGTATTTTTTAATAAAAAGGAGAAGTTGCACGATTTTGAAAACACTGTCATCGCGCTGGTTCCTTTTTGCTAAATGCGATCCAAATACGGTTAAGAAGGAAATCCGCTTAAGATGAAATTTTTTTCGGTCCCTCGACACTTCCATAAGAGTCGATGTGAAAAAAATACGGATAAGACTAAATTTCGAAATTTTGACCCGTAACCCAAGCCGGTTAAGACGAAGCGAAATTTCCGATTTTTCCCCCCTGAAATTGGGTAGAAACGACAAAAAAGAGCCAATTCTTAGGGAAAATAGACTTAGTTTTACGTACCTTGACTTAAAAAGAGTAGGTTGAGAGTAGATCGTGGGTATCCTTTGTTTTGCTGGATGACTGAGATGCAATTGACAGTGGTTGACAATGAACCGATTTGCGTATTTTAAAAAAATTCAAAATTTGGATTTCGTATTGTATAAAATTTAAAAATTTAAAACTGCTTCCAAATTTTGACTTTTGCCGACAAATTTCGTCTTAAGCGCAGTTGCCGCTTATGCCGAAAAATGTCGTCTTAAGCGGAGAACGCTTAAGACGAAAAGCCGCTTGTGACGAAATTTTTTTCGGTCCCTTCATTTTTCGACTTAACGAGCTTTTACTCTACGAGGAAGTTGTGCCACGTTTTGATTGGTCTATGAGTTCTAAGCAGCGGGGCGATTATTGAAATTTCTTGTTCGTCGGGACGACATAGATGACATAGGTTAAAAGGCGGAGCGTGTATATTGCTGCTTTGTCGTGCCTATGTCGGGTTGATCTCACGACAAGCTATCGGTACCTCTTAAGTTTCCGACAGTATGTCGTCCATTCCACCTGACAAAGGCACGACAAAGCAGCGATAAGACATAGCCGACCAATCACGCCTCGCCATTTAACCCATGTCATCTATGTCCGCCCGACAAACACTAAATTTCAGTAATCGGCCCGCTGCCTTGCTAAGGAAGAACGCCGTATGAACCACCAGACGTTGCCAGATTTCCTTTACCAGAGTGTCTAGTTTTTTTTCCATTGTAGGATTTCCTCATGAAATCCTGATCTCTCCTGATTTTTGACCGCTAAATCCTGATTTCATAATATTTCCAAATCCTGATTTTTTTGCGGAGAAAAATTGGCGAATGTAGCTTCACGAAAATAGCTCGATAAAAAAATCCTATCGGACGGCCGACTTTTCTCAAATCCTGATTTAACAACCGATTTTTCCTCAAATCCTGATGAAGTCGGGATTAAATCCTGATTGACTTCAAATCCTGATAGAATCGGGAAAATTGGGAAAATCGAGAATATCCTGATGCTAGACACCCTGTTTGCTAAAAAACCAAATTAACTGGGGGAAATGTTGAATAAGGACTGCGCATCGCGTAATTTCGACGTATTACGCTACCCTGAGATGCCACGCGTAGCGCCTTCATCGTCTTAGGTATGCAACCGTGACATTCTCGGAGCAGTAATAGTTGCATCCAGGCGTTATGATCGAAACCACTGACTCATGCCAATAAGGAGCTAAGTTTAGGTCATAGTATCATGATAATCAGAAGAGCACTGAAAAATATTTTCTTGAGATAATATTTTCACTTAACTGATGAGCCCTGTACACAACGCTCTTGTCATATGCCAATGGCTCATGAGTGCCGCATTCAGTTGGCACTTAGTTCCGTTTAGTAGAACGTAAAATCCTGCTTTCCCATTCCTCCAAAAGGAATCTCGCCCACTTCAACATTGTTTCTTATCTACAGCTTTCTAGAGCACACCCCAACTTTCCCACTTGTATACGGTTCTGTTTGGCAGAAATATGTCCAATATCTTAATGAATGATCTTATTTGGACCGCATTTAGCAGAAAGAGACCAAGCCACATCAGCCATTGCCAAATTCAATTGAGCAATTTAGTTTTTTATACGAGATCGTTTGTGCGGATTTATTCGAACATTTTAAACAATTTGCTTCGTACTATGTAGAAAATTCAACGAAATTTGCACAAAAATCCTCACGAACGTTCTCAAGTAAAAAATTAAATTTCCCAATAAAATTCGGCAATAGCTGATGTGGGTTGATTCCTTCCCGTTTACCGCGGTTCATTTTAGAAACGACGGCTGTGCCTTTACATTCACACTGAAAGAAAAAATCTCGGTGTATTTACTAAGAAAAGGGTAAAATTACCAAGAATTCAGGGCTCTATTTGATCCCAATTTTTTTTTGGTAAAATTACCATTTATGGAATTGGTAATTTTACCGAGAAATCTCGGTCAAATTATTGAACTTTCTTGGTAATTTTACTGGACCTTGGTAAAAACACCAATATTTTTTATCGACTGTAGTAGAGTTACCGAGATAAAACGGCAAAGTTACCGGGAATTGATTACCAATAAAAGTGGTATTCTTACATGAAAAAAACAGTAAAAACGCCGGTTTTTAGGTAAGCTTATCAGTCTGTCTTGGTAAAATTACCAAAAATTGGTAAAAAAAGTGAGATGGTAAAGGTACCAACGGACCTTAGTAAAAACGCCGAGAATTTTTTTTCAGTGGCACGTTGCAGATGGGTGCTTTTACGGATGGGTCAGAAATTTTAGTTTCTCGCTGCAAGATCCAAATGTAAGACGCGCCCGAGTGACTCATTCTCAAAAAAATTCCCACCAAACTGAGAAACGGCGTCCGACCGAGCCCCTCCTCCTCCCCGCCCGCGCGGTAATCGGATTTCGAGAACGAGTGTTCTCGCGGACCCGGAGAGTTTATAATTAACTTCGTAAACTGCAAATCGCTTAAGCACCCCCTCCCCCCCCGCCCCCCAACGAGGGGTCCCGTTGTCGCGCCCCGGCTTAATCGACGATAAATTTATTTCGCAGTCCCGACAGATAAACCATCGCCCCGCGGAACAAACGCGACGGGGCGCGCCGGCCTAATAAATTCAAATTTCCCGCCCTTTCATCGTAACGCAACCCGCCAGCACTGCCGTGCTAAGGGTGAACGCCGTATAAACATTCGAGAGTTGCCAAATTTCCCCGGATAAAACATGTATTTTTGGCGACATCCATGCATATTTGTCCTTGAAATGTTCAGATATTTTGGAATAAATTGCGTGCAAAATTGTCTGAAAATTTTGGAAAATAACATTCGCAATTTTCCCAGTAAATTCGGTTTTTAATCGGAGGAAACTTGGCAACGTCTGAAGGCTCATGCGGCGTTTTTCCTTAGCAGGGTAGAGTACGGGGTAACCCTCGCGGCATCCTCTGATCATCGTAATTGCGGGTTAATGTCAGTTTTGTTTAGAGTGTGGGAGGGGGGAGGGATGGAGTGAGGGGGGCGGTCGTACGAGGAGGATTTCATAAGAGCAAGCATCTTGTCTTAATTAGCCTCTACAAGGAAGGGGGTGAATTCTCCACACTGAGCAAAGCTGCTGTGCCAAGGAGAGACCTGCCGTGCTAAGGGAAAACACCGTAAGAGCATCCGAATTTTGCCTTTCTTCGTAGATAATCTGTATTTTTGAAAAAAATTATAATCATTTGCCCTTGAAATTTTCAAACACTTCAGATCAAATTACAAAAAAATTCTCTGAAGAACTAGAAAAAATGTCGTAACAAATTTCACCAAAAATTCGTGATTTATCAAAGGCAACGTCTGAGGGCTTATACGAAAACACCGTATGAGCATTCGAATGTTGCCAGATTTCCTCTCAGAAAATCTGTATTTTCGCAAAAAGTCATAATCCATTTTCTTTGAGATTTACGGACACTTTGGCTTAAATTGGGTACAAAATTCTCTGGAAAATTATTTTTTTTTTCTTTCAACAAATTCTAACAAAAATTTGCGATTTACCAAAGGCAATATGGCAACGGTGGGCTCACACGGCGTTCTCCTTTGACACGGCAGAAACGCCGTATGAAAATTTACCTCGCGTACCAAACCTCCTGATAGAGTATCGATTTTTAAGACGAGTTATGAATGTTTCTTCCTGAAATTTTCAGGTACTTTAGATTTACTTGTGAACGAAAGTCTCTGATAAAAATTGAAAAATATACAGACAATGGACCACTAGACAAGGAACGAATTTCAGCATTCTGATACATGTTTCCTAACCAAAATTTTACGTAGAACACGATACGCACAACGAAAATTACCAAAATTAACTCCTTACGAAGATATTCAATGATTCTTGATGCGTGAATTCAAACCACCCGCTCATGAAAACTTGATGCTCTACGTGATTCACATCGCGCGCTAAACGTTACCATGAACGTCTCTGCGATATAAAAATCTGGCAACCTCAATCTTGACGCTTTGGCTCAGTTATAGCAAATTGCTAATAGTTTGAACAACATCTGGTGGGAAATGAACATTGCTCGATTGAGAAGCTCGCTGAAACCGTTGGAGTGGGCGATTTGACTCACGTAGAGCTTTGAGTTTCTTGTGAGCGGGCAGTTCAAAATCCGCGTAACCAATGTGAAATAAAAAGGTTTATATCTTCGTCAGGAGTTAGTTTCAGTAATTTTCGTTGCGCGAATCGTGTTCTACGTGAAATTCTGACTAAGCAACATGTATCAGAATGCTTGAATTCGTACCTTGTCTAGTGGTCCATTTTCCCACGAATTCATCACTTCTTTGGCACGGTAGAAAGGATAGGAAAGAATGGTGGTAGTTCCTAAGCACCACTCTGCATCCCCTATTAGCTCCTCAAAATTTCTCAAGACCTCCTTTAAGCTCAATTAAATATGACCAAACTTCCCGATAATTGAAGTGGAGTAGCTCCAACGTAGCTTAGCAACTTAGCTACTTGCAAGGGATAGTAGTGGCTCCAAGTAATGACTTGAGTCCACTACTGGAATATACAAAAAATGCAAGAAAACACCTTTCCTGAGGAGGATTGAATATTTTATTGCTGCTTTTATTGATTTGACGAGCCGTTTATTTTTCACGATTTTTAGATTTATTATATTTTTGTGAGTTAATGTGCTCTATACTAGATGGTCTGAAAAAAAGGGCTATGCCCTAATTGTTCGGAGAAGAAGAAGAAGAGAAATGCAAATATTGTGGTTTCCCTGTTTGCCGTTTCCATGGGTGTCAATGGAGAGTCGTGAAAGGCAAAAACAGTGTCATCCTTCCTCGCCGAACTTCTGAACGATGCTAGTGACATTTCAGACTTTTAGTGTAACTAAAAATTGAGAGATATAACAAACTAGGATGTACTTCTTTTAAAATTCAATTCAGGTTTGAAATTATTGAAAAGAGGTTCCATGCTTCCTCTTTTTTTTAAAAAAAAGAAAAAGAAAAATACGCAGTGAAGTTACTTCGGTAAGTTTAGATTTGCTTCATTCTCCTATTCTGAGATGGTAAACTGTCCAAGTGCTAACTACAAGAGTTGATGAGATGAAAATTTAAAATAGGATTTTGAGCCACTACACAACGTAATTAATTATTATAATTAGTATTTAATTATTTTACGATGTATGCAATTGAGGGGTCTCAAGCTTTTAAATTTTTTACCGATTTCAAGTGCTAACTCATCGATAATGAGCAAGATTCCCTACGTCGTCATCCGTCTTCTCCAATTGATAGATCTGATCAATTCCAGCGTTTTCGATGCTTTGACTCTTCGACAGCCCACGGATGACAAATTTGAGTCTCTGGTATCACTAGGATTTAAAATGTGTCTAAATATTGCGAACAAAACCGAACTGAAGCTATTTTACATGGTAGAAATCAAATCAAACGCACCATTCTCGCATTTCACAAGAGATTTGCACGACAACGGAATTCAGACCATTTCAATATCTCATCACAGCAAAATTTCTAATTCAATAGTCACTGATCAAGTCAAAAATATAATATTTGTTCTCGAAGACGCAGAGGAGTTATTCGACCTGATTTTATACACAGTTTCAAATGAAGTGCCGCCAGAGTTGAACCGAGAAATGAGAAAAACTCAGGAGCTTATTAGATATCAGTTGAAGGGCACCTTACCTCGTTACTGTATTAAAGTCGATAACCATTACCTCTGGCTGAGAGAGAAGGATACGTGTTTTGAAGAGGTAAGGATTACATCTACCGAATTAGAAGACGGTTCAGTGTTAAGTGACCAGGTTTTTAATACACTTCGAGGCTTATACTTTAATGAAATTTGGAATGCAAAAAACCACTTGATTATCTTGTTGAAAAATGTTCCTCCAAATACGAGAAAATCCGGGTCAAAAACTCTCCCAAATGAGACAGCCGACATTTTCGAAGCATACAAGTCCAGTAGTTTGATGTTCTCCTTCAAATTTTTTTGGCGTCTCTTCAAAGGCCACAAAACCGTTATTTGCTATCCGGACGGTTGCACGAGGTACAACCCGTTCACGAAAAAACTCATTTATTACCAAGGGGACACCGACAAGTCTTTCCCCGACTTTTCTTGGGATAACATGCACAGAAAAACAGTGGTCGTAGTAGATGCTGATGATGTTAGGCCCTCAAGCAGTCCGTCTTGGGACAGTTGGATGATCTTCTACTTGATCGTCCTCAAGCACTTCGAAGCTTCTGTCAACTGCACCTTCAGGATACCGTCCGATTTCCAAGCAGTGGGAGAGATGACAGAGGATATTACTATTGAAAACGGGCTGAAATTCGACATCGCTTTATTCCTGTTCTCGACTGGCATTATTACGGAGGAGCCCATTTACTCCATACTAGATTTTTCCGTCAGCGTCGACGCCAGCACTCTCTGTATCGCAACTCCGCACAGCGATTTCATGCCGCAAGCTCTGGTGATCTTCAAAAGCTACACGCCTGTGGTTTGGATCTTCATACTCGTCACCATCGTCATCTCAGTCCTCGTCCAATATATTTTCCAAATATCTCAAACCGAATTATTCCATCGTCTCTATACGGACGCAGAGATCGATTACTACCGGGGTACCTCGTCTCTACTGACGGTCTACGCGTATTTCATATGCGGAGGTCCGCCATCTCTACATCTCGGTCGTCTCTACACCGGGAAGATCCTCTTCCTAGTCTTCAGTTTCTCTACAATCATCATATCCACGGTTTTTCTGAGCGGCATGACGACGTTGCTAAGCAACAGGGTTCTCTATCCAGAGATCGACACTTTGGAGGCCTTGGAAAGGTCGAACCTTTTCATTCAAGCTTCTGAGAAGCTCGACGAGAACACGTTGAGTCTCCTGGATCAACTGATACAGTCCGAAGGGATGAGATCGAGATTTGTCGACAGTTTGAAATTTTATGTTGATTATGTATACGTTGAGGTAATCGACCACTTCTTGATCGCGAATGGCAGTTCTGTCAGCAGTTCTGCGGTGGACGATTTTTCTATAGTAGACGGTTCGTTCGCAAATCGTACGCGTCAGATAGCAGAAAACGTGGATGCGGTAGCTACGACGGATGCGTTCTTGATAAGTTTACCTTTCTCGTCCACGCCTATGGAAAGTCTACGCGTGAGACATTTCCATAACAGGACTTTGTGGTACGAGTACCATCTGATGGAAGAGTGTTTGATGTCGTATCCGCTGATCTTCCTGTCCCTGAAGAACTCGTTCTTCTTCGATAAGTTGAACCGGATGATCGCTAGCTACCTCGAGACTGGACATGCTAAAAGGATCCTTGAGGAGGATGTGAAAAAGGAATTAGAGTTCATGAAATCGGAGAAGGAGAGCGATGAGCCACGCGCGTTCGATTTGAATGATTTACAGTCCGCTTTTATAGGTTTGACTGTTGGCTTGTTTTTGAGTTTTCTGACTTTCGTTGGAGAGCTTTTGACTGAGATCTTCAAACATTCGACCACTGTAAAATTTTTGACGAGATTGAGTGATCGTGTTGGGCGTGATGTCCGAAACGGAGTAGTTTTTGTGGGGGGAATCATGATTGATTTTTTCCAATACCTGGGCAGGAAGTAGATAAGTAGAGGTAGGTAGATGAGTAGTTAATTTATTCTACATTTAGTACTTTTCAGATTGATTAATTTGTTGAATTTAATAATTATAACAATACTTTCACCTGTTTTTTGCGTTTTTTTATCGTAAGTTTTTTTGATGATAAAATAAGGCTCTTAGAGAAAAAATGCAATAGAGTTTGAACAACCGAGATCTGAAAAGAAAGAAGGAGAAAAGGTAGAGGAGGAGAAAGAGGATGTTGGACAGTTAGAGTCTTCAACGGTTGGACCTCATTTTGCGATTAGGAACTACATATTCAGGCTCATCCGCAAACACACCCATGTGCATAGGGAAACTAATGGTGCACACGTTGTTTCTGAACTGAGCCAGAAATTGTAGTTCCAAATTGAAAAATGATGTCCAAATTTAGTTAAAGTAGATGATTTAACCCCATTTAGCGATGCCAATTTTCTACGCACTGGAAAAAAACACATTGGATCTAGAGTCCAGACTCTTAAAAACATCGACAAGAAAAAATACTCTTGATTCAATCAGATTTAAGCTTAAATCAAGAACCAAGCCTCTTCATTTGAGCGGATTTCCTTTTGATTAAAGCTTAAATCTGATTGAATCAAGAGTCCATTTTCTTGTTAATGTTTCCAAGAGTCTGGACTCTCTAGATCCAATGTGTTTTTTTTTCCCAGTGTATCTGAATTAAGAAACTACTGGCGCGCACGTTGTACTGAAATGAGCCGACAATTTGAGTTCCTTATTGCAAAATGCAGCATATCGACGGTGTTAGTCGGCAATCGCATAACTCGGTTTGCGATGTCGAAGACTTCCTGTCATACTTTATTTTATAAATGGAAAACTACTCAATGATAATTATTTAAAACTGCCTTGATTTTTCTTCTCCGTGCGAAGAAAATGCATCGCGCCATAGCGCCTTCAATTTTGAAGACGCAACACGGACATCCATC
Organism: Bemisia tabaci; assembly: GCF_001854935.1. Taxonomy (NCBI): domain Eukaryota; kingdom Metazoa; phylum Arthropoda; class Insecta; order Hemiptera; family Aleyrodidae; genus Bemisia; species Bemisia tabaci. The sequence goes on from NW_017547881.1 coordinate 1,943,815, forward strand.
AAGCACGAATAGTTGTATCTCTGCGCCGTCATCAACTCGCGTCCTTTCCCTTGCTCTATTACCATATTGGCGGAGTAAGTCGGCAATCACATAACTCGGTTTGCGACGTCGCAGACTTCCTGTCATATTTTATTTTTTAAACGGAATTCTACTACAATTCTTTAAAACTGCCGTGATTTTTCTTCGCTGTAAGCAGGAAATTCTGCAAAAACTTCACGAAATAATGTCAATTTATTCTCCTTAAAAAAAAAAAATAAATAAATAACATAAACAACATCGACAAGAAAAAATACTCTTGATTCAATCAGATTTAAGCTTAAATCAAGAACCAAGCCTCTTCATTTGAGCGGATTTCCTTTTGATTAAAGCTTAAATCTGATTGAATCAAGAGTCCATTTTCTTGTTAATGTTTCCAAGAGTCTGGACTCTAGATCTAATTTGTTTTTTTTTTTTTTTTTCCAGTGCGATTTAACACGGTTTAGACCAATACACTCATTTGTGTGCTAAAACAATAGATCAATGTAGAAAAATGACCCCCAAATAGTGCTCTGTGTTAAGTCGATTACACTTAATTGCGATTAGGAATTACAATATCTGTCTCAGATTAGAAACAACGTACGCACGATTAGTTTCCCTATGCACATAAGTGTTTTTACCGTATTGCAAAATGCAGTCCAATTCTACTGGCTATACGCGCTTTTGTAGTTCAAACATTGACTCTGGATAAAATATTATGTCAAATAACCCCCACTTCATCCTAAGAAAAGAAGATTCTGTAACATTGTATCAAATATGGAATAAAAAATAAAATTTGGATGCCCCTCACCTTCCAAAGATGCTGATATTTTGGCATTTTTGGCTATATAACACCTTACTTATAAGAAATGCATACGGATTATAAGACAAAGCCTTATAACACTGATGTGCTAAGGAACAACGACGAATGAATCTTCAGTAATTGCCAAATTCCACTTCATACAATGCGAATATTTAGGAAAACTTATGACTGAACCTCCGAGTTTTTTAAAGAGAATTTCAATCGCTATTTCATTGAAAAGACCGGACTACTCCAAGAAATGATACATAGCTTACTTTAAAAACATACATTTTATCAGAAGCAACGCGGCGACGTCTGAATGCTCATACAATGTTCTTCCTTAGCAAAGCAAGATACTTTCTTGCCGTGAAAAAGACCTGCGAGTAATTTATTGAAACTATTAGATAAAGCGTTATGAACAAAGAAGACATAGGGAAAATGGAGTGATCTTCTTGGTTGGAGCGCGCAGTTGTTACACTTAAATGGCCTGGCTAAACGCTCAAATTTCCGTCAAATTCCGATCAAAATGATGACCAAGATGGCGGTCGAGAGTTATCTAGATCAATGAGTAAAGTTGATTAAAGCAGCGTGTTGATTGAAATAAGCACGGTCGTGTGGAAATCAGATGAAGGGTGAGCCTCACAGCTCCTTCATCTACCATCAAACTTTCGCAGGCCGCAGAAATTTTATGGTAGATGGTGCGCACAAGTCACCATTTGATCGGAGATTGCTGGAAATTTGAGCGTGTAACCAGGACAAAAGGGGGAAATGATGAGATAATCGCAGGTTTCCGTTAATTACTCTATTGCCAACCTCTTTAGTCCTATGCAGGCACCCGCCTCCACCAAAAGGATCCCTTCGTTTTCAGTTCGACCTCTTTGTCCATAGTTTTGTCTATACATTTCAATAATCAGCCCGCGCAGCGTTAGTGATTCGCCGCTTGAATAACAACGCTCCATGCACCGGTCCTTAACCTACGCCAACGTTACCGACACTTCTTAAAAACAAAAGTTCAAAGTTGTAAATAAAACTCTTGCCTCTCTTAATCACGACCTATCATGGGGCAGGGGGCTGCTCGCTGGTTTCTTTCAGTGGCGTGGCGTGAATTGCGATATATCGATTGTCATGCCATTTAAACCTATGGTAAAGAATCAATTATTAAGGTGTTCGCTACGAACACCCTATTTATCGATCCTTTTCCATAGGTTTAAATGGCATAACAATCGATATATCGTAATTCACGCCACGCCACTGCTTTCTTCATAATTTAATTTTCGCGATGCTGCTACATTTGAAGTGAGAAATTAAAAAGCCGACCGCGACCTCAAGATAACGTCGGCTAATTTCTACCGGATCAAAGTTCTTTTCGCGATAAAAAGTTAAATAAAAAAAGTTTCCCGTAAAAGACGGTCCCTCTCGCCTGACCGCGGAGAATGACACGAAAAGGTTCTGAATATTCAAACTCTTTCGCTCGCAGATTCTGCTCCGAGAGACTCGGCTAGACTCCACCACATTAATTTATTTGATTATTTATTTATTCACACAATAAACGGGGAAAAATCAATTAACAAGAATAAGACAATATAAAATGACAAGATCGCAAGTGCATCTGTGGGAATCAAAAAAGCAAAAAAAAACTAGTAACTTAAACAGCGCCCTCGAAATGACCAGAAACCAGGGACTCGAAGCCTTTGGTGCGGTACCTTCAAAAGATGTAAATTCAATTTTTTACAAATGATCGCTTCAGTGGAGAAAAAAAAATAAAAATATCGTTTCGGTAAAGCTCCTACCTCCAAACTTTTTTCTGAATTATCTATCCATAATTGAGGACTTTTGTGGTAAAAATCGTATGAGCCTTGCAATTCTGCTAGAATCGTGTAGTATTTTGCACATGATTCATAGCAAATGAAATTTATTTACAGTCAATTTACTTCCACACGATAAGGAGAAAAGAATTGGGGGAAATCATGGCAGATCTTCAGATAGGTTACCTGTAAGTAAAGAGGTTCGACTTTCGATCGTATCGATTTTTCGAGAAAAAGATGTCCACGACCGACTTCTCGAGGATTTGGCGTTTCTAGTGGGATATAGTACATTACAATTTCTTCAAGAAACATCAAAGATCTTGTTTTTTGAAATATCCATTTCCTTCTATATGGGTCGATGTTTTTGACCGTCCACGCTGACTAAAAAGGAAGAAAATTGACATTTTAAAAATCACATTGCTCGGTATTACATTGTTTAGTCGGTGCTTGCAAGGTCTCACCTACTTTTCTGCCATGTTGAGGAAAAACGCTGTATAAACGTTTGAGAATTGCCAAACTTCCTTCACTAAAATATTTATTTTTGAGGAAAGAGCGACGCCAAAAACGACCGTTTTTTGGCACAATTTGGGCCAGCGGGGATTTTTCTGAAACCGGGCCCAAACGATACCTTATGATACCCTAAAACTCTGGTAAAAATTTTAGCTTGAGTATACGCCCGGTTTTTGAGAAATGAGGGGGCAAAGTTGCCAAATTGCCATCATTCTGGACAGCATTTCTACAGCAAAAAGACGGGGAAAATGGACGAAAAAGTCAAATCTTTGATGGGTTCCGGCTGTAAATGTTCTCATTGGGCCCCCAAGCATTTAACTGTGTTCAGTTTCAAAAATTTTGGTCGCACAGTGGTCCAAAATGGGGAGAAATCGTCGACAAATCAGGATTCTTTGTCAAATTTTTAGAAATGGAAGTAAAATTGTCGGCCGCTGCAGTTTTCATGGCTAACAATGTTCTTACTGGTCCTCAATGCATAAAAATGTGTTCAGCTTCACAAATGTACATCGCACAGTGGTCGAAAATGAGGGAATTAGTGGACAAATTAAAATCCTCTGTCAAACTGTTGGTCCCCAGTAGAGTTTAAATCCCGGAAAAATTCATATTTTTATTTTTTTAAATTATTTATATATGTAAGACCGTATTGTTTATAGAACGTTGTTATAGAATAGACTTTGTAGCATTATTTCAATAAAATATGCAAACTTTCAGAAATTTAAAAAAATAAAGAAAAATGGAGAGAAAAAATTTAAGAAAGATTTAAATAGTCAAACAAAGAATTTAAATAATTTTTCTGGGATCTAAGGTCTACCGGGAACCAATAGTCGTACATCATTTTTAAAAAGTTAGGCAGAAGATCTTAATTTGTCCACTAATTTCCCATTTTGGACCATTGTGCGATGAAAATTTGATAAACTGAACCCAATTGAATGCATTGAAGACCGATAAGAACATTGTTCCACATGATCTCTGCAGGAGACCAACAATTTTACTTCCATTTTTAAAAAGTTTGACAAAGAATCCTTATCTGTCCACGATTTCTCCCCATTTTAGACCACTGTACGTCCAAAATTTTTGAAACTGAAGACAATCACATGCACGGAGGCTCAATAAGAACATTTACAGCCCAAACCCATCAATGGTGTAACTTTTTCGTCCATTTTTCCCGTCTTTTTGCTGTAAAAATGCTGTCCAGAATGATGGCGATTTGGCAACTTTGCCCCCCCCCCCATTTCTCAAAAACGGTGCGTATATTCAAGCTAAAATTTTTACCAGAGTTTTAGGGTATCATAAGGTATCGTTTGGGCCCGGTTTCAGAAAAATCCCTTCTGGCCCAAATTGTGCCATTCTTGGCGTCGCTCTTTATGAATAGTTTTTCCTGAACTTTTCAGGAACTTTGGGTGAAATTGCTAATGAAATTATCGGCAAAATGGGGCGAAAAATATTCATAAGTTTAACGGTAAATTCGTGATTTATCAAAGGAAATTTGGCAACGCCTGCAAGTTCATAGGGCGTTTTTCCTTAGCGCGGCAGTATTGATGGTGACTCAAGAATATGCTCGCGCATTAATAACAAATGACATTCCATTTTTCTGGGCCTCCAGTAGTATCTCGAACCTAGCTGTAGTGCCAAAGTTTTAAATTTAGATCATTTTTGGGAATTAGACCGAAATTAGGTGCGTGGTTTGATACTGCCGTTAGCTGTATGAAATAAAAACTTTCCGTCAAATTGTGTTATCCGCTGCCCGCATTCCGTAACCCCACAGCAACTCTTTCCCCCTCTTAACGTAAGTATCTATTCTGGGAATAATTTACATTCCCTGTTGAAAAATGTTAACAGCGAAAAAATGATTCAATTTTTTCACAAAATTTCATGAAAAACCAAAGAGGGACGACACTTTGCGAGGACAGTCTTTTTGCTATTGAATCGGGTTGTGTGAACGCCGCTAATGACCATTTTTCAATTTTTGTGTTGTTTGGGTTGATACTTATGTTCAAGGTCAGTTATTGTCACTGAAAAAAAAATTCGGTCATGTGAATAGAACGTTTGCTGTTCCGCATCATCCCAAATATTCGGTTTGTCGAACTGAAATTTTGGTTCGTGTAACTGAACGTTCCGCATATTTGACCAAACTTTGTCAGTTCACTTTACCGCACAAGTTCGGTCACACGAACCGAAAATTCAGTTCGACGAATCGAATTAGTTGGGATGATATGGGACACCGACTTTCGTTAAATATGACCATTCTATTTGTTCCAAAGAACAATGATGAAAGACTCGTTTGGGGGTCTCTCGATCCGAAAACGAGTCTTTAAACCAATATCATGATTGCATCGACTCTTACAAAGTTTTAGTGACATGAAATAACTCGAAGCCGAAAAAATGGACATTAGCGGTTTTTGTCGAACGCGATTCAATTTTTCACAAGGTTGTTTTGAGAGTTAAGCAATTAGGGCCTACACTGATGAAATTATTTCTGTTCTTTGTGACTTTTGGTTAACACAGGAGGTGAAACACAAACCAACACAAATTGTTTGTCAATTCGGATAGAGTTTGCGGTGAACCCTGGTAAAAATTGGCTATAAGAGCTGCGTTTCAAAATACCATAGGAATTCTTATACCCGGCAAAAGAAGGCTATAGAAAATCATATAGCTTGCTGTAGAATGCGGAGAAAAGCATACGGCCGGGCTATACGAAGCGATAAAAAATTATGCAGCAGGGCTATAGTTCCTATCGCCGGGATTTACACTTTATCGCCTGGCTGTTGCTTATTTGCCATCGATTATAAAAGGCTATGAGAAATTGTGTGGAAATTCGTGTGCTTTGGAAATCATTAAGTTTGATACGAAACCACCTTAATATTTACAAAACAAACTTTATATTTTCCTTTAATACATATTTTTTTTCATCAATTAAAATGAGAATAATCCATACAGGATGTGTAAACATTTAAAAATCATGAGTTGAATAACGCTGACTCCCCCAGATTAAATATTAGAGCCTCACACAAAGCGGAGCGGCGACGCACTGGCGCCTACAAACCTAACGTGGATACTTTACGCATCCCTGTTAGGTTTGTAGGCGCCAGTGCGCGTTTCGCGCTTGCTGCCCGCCTGCCACGGCGCTTGAAGCAACTATTTCACACCAGAGGTATTGCACAGTATCATACGAAACTGAAGGCGCTCTAATATATTAGTAATGGCAGGCATCCATCAAAAGCACGGAGCTTTCCTCGCAAAATAAATCAAGATACTACGGCACAAAAAGAGAGCAGTATTCCGACAACTCACTAAGTCCTAGCATCCGTAATTAGTAACGTTTAGCATACACTTTATCGCAAGGCTGTTGCTTACTCGCCATCGGCTATAGAAGCTATTGGAAATCTTACAGCCGGCCGTAGGTCTATGGTATTTTGGAACACAGACTCTACTGCCAATTTTTACCAGGGAATTTAGCGCAGAGACAAAATGAAGAGACTGGGAAAATGTATTCCACCAATGGAGATGTTGCATGTGTGAGGAATTTGCGATTTGACAATTGATTCTTATGTAAAAGTTCGCGAAAGACACGATAGTGCCACTGGTTTTCTCTAAAATTAACTTCCAAGCTCAAAAAAAGCTCTCAAGTTGAGGCCAAAATGGAGGGGATATCCCACGCTATCCTGAGAGTCCACCTCTACATCAAAACAAACTCTCCATGCAAAGATAGGGAGCAAATACATTGACAGGGCTGCCACTTTATTTGGGGACTCTAAAACTGAAAACACGGCTACCCTGCTAATGTATTTGCTCCTTATCTTTGCATGGAGAGTTTGTTTTGATGTAGAGGTGGACTCTCAGAATAGCGTGGGATATCCCCTCCATTTTGGGCTCAACTTGAGAGCTTTTTTGGAACTTGGGAGTTGATTTCAGAAAAACCAGTGGCACCATCGTGTCTCTCTCGAACTTTTACGTAAGAATCAACAGTCAAATCGCAAATTCCTCGCACATGCAACATCTCCATTGTGACGTTGGTATTCACCACTCGATTTTTATTAAATTCCCCCAAGAAAACTAGCAGGCACTTTCTCTTGAAATTTTCAACTGAAGGCTTAGGGTTATATTGCGCTTTACCTCCCCTGTTAATCAAAATTTTATATGGAAATTTCTCTCTATGTAACGTAGCCGTAACCTATTAGAGGGGGATGAAAAAATTGTAGAGCCAATGTGAATTTGAGGGAGTAAATACTAAAAGGGATAAAGATGAGTGGGTGTAAGGTGGTGGCACGGGGGAGACTGTTCTATTACCCGACTTTGCCATTTCTCTTATTTTGTAAATTCTCCCATTTTCCAATTAGAAGCCGTGTTGAAGAAAGGGTAATTTTACCCTCTAAACGGCAACTTGGTCGTACCCCGGGTCAGCCAACGTCACATGTCGTGCGCTGCGAGGGCAATCGTGCGGAAATTTTTGGCACAGCGCGGTTGAAAATCTGCCGGGACTTTGCAGGCACTCTCACTTCTCACCCTTCCGAAAGTCGAGTCGACGGGAAAGGAGCTCCTGCGCGGTTTACAGATTTAGAATTTAAAGGAAAAAATCCCACTGGGTATAATTTAACGCTGGGCGCGAGAATGCCGTTGATATTTCAGCTAAAATGGACGACTAGACAAGGAACGAAGTTAAACATTCTGATACATGTTTCTTAACCAGAATTTCACGTAAAACTCGATTTGTGCAACGAAAATTCCTGAAATTGACCAGGGCCGGATTTACCTACTTGCCGCCCATGGGCCGCCTGTATTTTTCCGCCCCCTTCTCATTCGTTTTGAAACATCAATAGATCGTATTCGACAGTGGTTCGATGTATCGTTTGGTTCAAAACAATAGAACATAACCTCGAACAAAAATTTTAGGATTTAATTTAGAAAAGCTGAAAATGCGAAAATTCCTAACAATTTCACTTTTCATTGCCATTTGGTACTCAAGAGAATAAAAACTCGATCACATAAGACCCGTTACCTCAGATTTCTAAATTGACTTTTGAGGCTGTGGTTACATATTGAATCAATCGATATCAATATAATCTCACCTGCGGGATCTGTCGAATACGATCTATAAAAACCATCAACCAACAAGAGGGGGAGGGGAAGGGGTGTATGAGACGCGTCTGTCGGGCATATTTTTTTGTGAAAGCCCTGTCGACACTGACAAAAGCTTAGTTCCGTAAAACCATCCCTGTTTGGACAAGGCCTTCCATTCACAAAAAAACAAACGAACAAATTATGAAAGAACAAACTTAAATGTGGTTAATAATTTTACCTTTCGCCTCCGCCGCGCCGACTGCACTGTGGTGGAGCAATGCGTGAAGTATTCATGCAGTCTTGTAGGCGCTATGCGTTTCACGCCGACCGCTGCTGAGGCTGACCACACTGTTTGACGCAATGCGTGAAGTATTCATGCAGTCTTGTAGGCGCTATGCGTTTCAAGCCGACCGTAGTGTGTTTGACGCAATGCGTGAAGTATTCATGCAGTCTTGTAGGCGCTATGCGCTTCATGCCGACCGCAGCACCGCTCCGTTCCAGGTCAAATTGCGTGTTTGGTTTCTCTCTTAACTCGACTAATTAAAGGTGCTGTCTCTTGTTTCACCGAAAGACGAAAAAATTAGAAATTACTTTACTTTTAATCTCAGGAAATGAGAGATTTTGTCGTCTCTTCTCGTTTGTAATTTATTTTCTGAATCCGATTTTTCCTCTCTTTTTTTGATACCTGCATTAAAAAAGATTGCAAATTTTGCTGCCCCCTACATTTTGCCACCATGGGTCGCGGCCCATGTGGCCGCCCCCTTAATCCGGCCCTGTAATTGACTCCTAACCAAGATATTTAATGTCACTTGACGCGCGAATTCAAACCTCCCGCTCATAAAAACACGATGGTCTACGTGCGTCAGATCGCAAACTAAACGTTCCCGTGGCAGTCTCTGCGATACGAGAATATCGCAATCTAAATCTCGATGCTTTGGCTCAGTTGTAGTAAATTTTTCACACTTCGAACAAAAGGGTGAGAAATGAACAATGTTTGATTGAGAGGCCTGCTAAACCCGTTTTAGTGCGAGATTTGACTCACGTAGAGTATTGTGTCTCTTGCATGACCGGGCGATTCCCGTAACCAATATAGAATTAAAACGCTAATATCTTAGTTAGGAGTTGATTTCGGTAATTTTTGATGCAAGAATCGTGTTTAACGTGAAATTTTGGTTAGGATGCATGTATCGAAATGCTTAAATTCTTGCCTTGGTTAGAGGTCCATTCAATCGTAGGCTCAAAAAAGGTCTCAAAATTGGACGGATTTCTATCAAACGGAACTATGTGCATTAATACATGAGCCATGAGACCCATAAGAATACATGTCTAACAGGGCTCACGTCTTAATGCACATACTTCCGTTTGACAGAAACACGTCCAATTTAGACGGTAATAGCAGTGGTGTGTCGTGCTTTGCGATACAACGATTGATCTACCATTTAAACCTATGTAAAGGATCGATAAACAGGGTGTTCGCAACGAACACTTCGATAATCGATTCTTAACCACAGCTTCAAATGGGAAAGTATCGATGATTGATTTTTCACGCCTCGCCACTGAGTAATAGTAATGGACCGGTTTATCGAGTTACGTAAGAATTCCTCTCTGAAGTTGGTCAAATGGGTTTGTCGCAAACTTTTTTACACGACGGGAAAGAAAAGGCACTCCGCTCCATGTAGAAAATGACTCAAAAACCAACCAAGTTGTAAAACCATTATGAGCACATCTTTAGTCCCAACTTCACCATCTGCGAAAGAATTCGCGCGTTTTTACGATTCCCGCGTCAAAAATCAAACCTCAGTAGAGGCATATGCCACCGTGCTAAGAAAAAACGCCGTATGAGCCTTCAGGTATTGCCTTTTCCGCTGGCAAATCACTAATTTTTTGGAAATCATTTGAATACTTTTCTGCCAATTTCTCAGATAATTTTGTTGGTAATTTGGTCTAAGGTATCTGGAAATTTCAAGGAAAAACATCCTTAATTTTCCTCAGAAATAACCATTTTATTCAAGGAAATTTGGCAAATCTCGAACGTTCATACGTCGTTCTTCCTTAGCATGGCGCAGTATTATCATGCGGCTTCGTTGCTATTATATGATTTAAACGACAAATTTTGATTTAATGACTTCGCCACTTGGGAAATCTTTTGAAGCGAGAATCTAACGAGAAAGTTGACTCTCGTGTTATTCGGTCGCAATTTCAATCAATCGAATAGAGCAGGAAAACAATGGGCTCGAATTGACAAAATTTAGTGCATATTATGCAGTTCCGTGAATTAGAACGATGCATCCAATTCATAAACAAAACATACCTTCTTCAGTCAAGAATTCGAAAGATGATTGATTGAGCTTTTCCATGCATGCGTTCCTATTCAGCGATGCCATTTCGCGATGAATTTTGGAATTTTTTCGAGTGATAAAACGTGAAATGACCATAAAATTGCCAACACGTATCATGCTTCGCTGCGTATTAATGTGAATGTCTCGCCCTAATCAATCAATTGGGAAAAAAAGAGATGCTACTAATTTTCAGAGGGATAATTGACCGCGTCATCACCCAAGCGGTGCATATCCGAATACTTTATGATTTTAATTTCAAGCAGCGGTTATTCATAATTAAATCAATTCGCAAGATGAACATAATTTGAAGCACCGTAACCGGGAGTGCATATTTTAAAGGGACAGGATTTTCTATTACATGCTCAGGATATTGGCCCCAAATCTATTCGATTCAATGATGTAAATGTTTTGTAGGCGTATATTGTGCAATGAATCACAATGGTTTATGGACCACGTTTAGCAGAAAGGAACCAAGCCACACCAGGTATTGCCACATTTAACCGGGCAATTCAATTTTTTACAAGAGAAAGTTTGTGCGGATTCGTTTGAAAACTTAAGGAATTTGCCTCGTACTATGCAGAAAATTCACTGAAATTTGCACAAAAATCCGTAAGACCATTTTTATGTAAAAAGTTAAATAATCCAATCAAATTTGGCAATAACTGATGCGTTTTAGTTAATTTCTGCTTAGCGCGGTCTATTAGTCCCTGTGAAAGATACAAAATAAGAATTGAAATATAATGCGGGTTTCGCAAATTTGACGTATTAGTGCTAAAAGGGACTAGGTGGAAACGAATCAAATCATGAAGACGTCACGTAGCGCGCAAGCTCTATCCGCATAACTCCTTGTAATTTAATTCATTTTCATTAAAAGCATCAGCCACAATAAAAATCGGTAATGGTTTTCGTCGGGACACTAAGCAACGCTTGAATAAAGTCAAGGTGTAAAAGAAACATTTAAAGCTTTTGTCGCCTGCAACGGATACTGAACGACGTTTATTACGACACCTGGATGCAACTATACGGACTCTATGGATGTCCGTGTTGCATACGCACAGAAATGAAGGCGTTTTGACTTCGGACACAATCCGCCTCATCAGCAGGGTTGAATGGAGCGAGTCAATGAGAAGAGTCGGACAAGATGTGAGAACATCAAAAGCTCATGTCGAAGTTAAAATGGAACGTAGAGGTTATAGAAGTTGTTTCTTGATTTTCTCGTAAAAGTTCTTTCAAAAATCACACTACACAATTCATAATGCGAAGTGATTAACATGAAAAATTTGCAGTTTTAGTAGAAAATTGTATGTTCAATCTCCTGAAGGGCTCGTTTGATTGTGCGGAGGGATTTACTACGAGTATCTAAAATGACAGAGTGCCTTGAATTCTTCCTTTACACTTCAACGGTACTTCATCTCTTAGGCACGAATAGCTGCTCTTCGAATCATGCTCACCATATCGCGATGTCAAAACTGAAGCACAAAATACACTCACATCCTACGCCTGTATGCAACTATTCTTGCCTAGGAGATATCTTTGCAGTATAGGTATAAAATTCAGGTAATATTCGTTCTCGATCTTGAATCAGTGAATCACCATGTGCGAATCTCATACAGTACTGAAAACATTGAGCTGGGTTTAGCGGGCAATTGTGAACATAGCTGTAAGACCTTGAAAATAGGGGTGCTTTTGGAAAATCTTTGCTGAAAACCAGGACGAGAAAAGCCAGGAAAGGACGAAAGACAGAAGTTATAACATTAAATTGTGATAAGAGAATTTTGTAAAAGTGCACCTGAGCAAAACTATAGACGAACCTAGATTTGTTCAGTCTTTAGCAGACGTAAAGATTTAACTCCTGTAATATATGTTCTCAATCTTGAATCAACGAATTACCCTGTGCGAACCTAGTACAGTTCTTGGTACAAGTAAATGCTGCCGACAAGTCAACGATTAAGATTTTAAAAACCTATATAAATGGACGAAAATTTAACTCACGTGCACTATACATAAAACTTGGGACGCGTTTTGACACCTTACCGCGGCTGAAGATGACGCCTAAGGTATCAAAAAGTTACTCAGTTTTATGTATAGTGCAAGTGAGTTACATTCTTGTTAATTTTTGCTCCTCAAACAGATAATGCAACTCAAAGAGTTAAGCTAGGTTTAGCGATCGACTATGAACATGTCTGTATAATAGACCTTGAAATTAGGGATAATTTCGGCCTACTTTTGGAAGATCTTCGCCTAAAACCAGGGACGAGAAAAATCAAGAAACGGGACTGTGAACAGAAATTTAATTTCCATTAAATGGACCGCGTTAAACAGAAAGGAACCAAGCCACATCAGCTATTGCCAAATTTAATCGGGCAATTTAATTTTTTTCATAAAAACGGTTGTGCGGATTTTGTGCAAATTTCAGTGAATTTTCTCCATAATACAAAGCAAATTCCTTAAAATTTTCAGAGGAATCTGCACAGACGTTCTCCCATAAAAAATGAGATTTCCCTGTTAAATTTGGCAATATCTGATGTGGCTTGGTTCCCTTCTGTTTAACGCGGTCCAAATGGTGATTACAGCAATTTGTCAAAGTTTGACGGAGCTAAAATTGTAGGCGAACCTAGATTTGCTCTACCTTTAACGGACACAGAGACTTAATCCGTGTAATATTTGGACAGCATTTGCAATTGGGAACTACAATTTCTGGCTCAGTTTAGAAACAACGTATGTACCATTTGTTTCCCTATGCACATGCGAGTTTTCTCGGATGAGCCAGCAATTAAAGTTCCCCATTGCAAAACGTAGTCCACTTGGACCGCGTTTAGCAGAATGGAACCAAGTCACATCAGCTATTGCGAAATTCAACTGGGCACTTTAATTTTTAACTGGAGAACGTTTCTGCGGATTCCTTCGAAAATTTTGAAGAATTTGCTTCTCACACTGAAAAAAAAAATTCTCGGCGTTTTTACCAAGGTCCGTTGGTACCTTTACCATCTCACTTTTTTACCAATTATTGGTAATTTTACCAAGACAGACTGGTAAGCTTACCTAAAAACCGGTATTTTTACTGTTTTTTCAGGTAAGAATACCACTGTTATTGATAATCAATTCCCGGTAACTTCGCCATTTTTTATCTCAGTAATTCTACCACAGTCGATAAAATATATTGGCGTTTTTACCAAGGTCCAGTAAAATTACCGAGAAAGTTCAATAATTTAACCGAGATTTCTCGGTAAAATTACCAATTCCATAAATAGTAATATTACCAACAAAAAACTGGGATCAAATAGAACCCTGAATTCTTGGCAATTTTACCCTTTTCTTAGTAAATACACCGAGATTTTTTTTTCAGTGCACTATACAGAAAATTCACCAAACTTTGCACAAAAATCTGCACAGTCGTTAAATTAAATTGCCCAATTAAATTTGGCAATAGCTGATGTAGCTCGGTTCTTTTCTGCTTAACGCGGTCCATTTCTTCTCAATCTTGAATCAGCGAACCACCCTGCGCGAACCTCATACAGATCCAGCTCCGAAAATTGAGCTTGGTTTAGCGATCGACTATGAACATGTCTTTGAGACCTTGAAAATAGGGATAGCTTTAAACGATCCTGAAATTCAACTGGGCAATTTAATTTTTAACTGGAGAACGTTTCTACGGATTCCTTCGAGAATTTAAAAGAATTTGCTTCTCACTATGCAGAAAATTCACCGAACTTTACACAAAATCCGCACAGTCGTTAAATTAAATTGCCCAAATACATTTGGCAATAGCTGATGTAGCTCGGTTCTTTTCTGCTTAACGCGGTCCATTTCTTCTCAATCTTGAATCCAGAGGCGTGGCGTGCTTTGCGATATATCGATTGTTATGTCATTTAAACACATGGAGAAGGATCGATAAGTAGAGTATTCGCAGCGAACACCTTAATAATCGATTCTTTACCATAAGTTTAAATGGCATAACAATCGATATATCGCGATTCACGCCACGCCACTGCTTGGATCTGCGAACCACCTTGTGCGAACCTCATACAGACCCAGCTCCGAAAATTGAGCTTGGTTTAGCGATCGACTATGAACATGTCTGTAAGACCTTGAAAATAGGGATAGCTTTAAACGATCCTCGGTTAAAACCAGGGACGAGAGCACAGTCCCTCATGTCCCGTCGCGACGTCCCGAGGAGCCAGAGAAGTGACCAAGGAGACACCAATTAATTCTCGATTCCCTCAGGATGATAAATGACGCCGGAGGGGAAGGGGGGTGGCGTTACTTCTGTGGAGTAATTCCACCGGTCGGATGGAGCTGTTGCAAAATTGTCTTTTCATGGAGGGGAGAGGTAAGATCTCGAATAATATTCATTATTAGAGACGTTGAAATCAGAGACAACACCACCGCTATCTTCTCGGTAATGTGAAATTTACACGGAAAAAAGGTAGGGGTCGTAGGACAGGGTTGCACAGGTGAAATGAAAAATATGAAATATTGATTATATCCATGAAATTTCACAAAGTTGTGAAAAATATGAAACATATTTTCAGGGGCTGGGTATGTAATACGCACCAAAAACACCAAAAAGCAAAAACCAGTCGAATTTCATCTAATTTTGGATTTAATTTCGAAAGATATCGTTCAATACCTCTCATATTTTTCTGAAGTTTCATGAAATATTTCACATGAAATTCCAGGATTCCATTTTTCATGAAAAATTGCAACCCTGTCGTTGCACTACACCAACTCGAGTTGCGGTACTATCACAATTAATTAGAAGTGCCCATATCGTCTAACAGTGCCACAATTTTAGGGGATAACCCCTAACCCTTTTTTTTTTTTTTTTTGATACTTTCGCAAGTCAAAGCTTAAATTCGTAAAATCGTCACCTTCGGGCCGATGAATCACAAACGCCGTGCGAAGTTTCGAAATTTACGGCGGCATTTTATTTTCTTACAAAGAAATTATTCAACGAAGCTGCCCGAAAATTTCACTGAATTGTCTTAGCGCTGCCGATAAAATTCAGTGAAATTTTCGAACAGTTTCAACCAACAATTTCTCTGTGAAAAATAAAATTGTGGCCAAAATTTTGAAAGCTAGCCTATAGCGCTTGTGATACTTTGACCGGAAGATGACGATATGACTCGGAGCCGAAAAAGTTGTGTAATTGGTTTAGCAATTTTAAACCTAATTTGGAAAACTTGCCTCGAGAAGTGCTCACCCCGAAATTCATTAGTCATAGCCATGAAAAATTGTAAACAATTATCTGCCGATCAACATTCAGGGGAAAGTATCGTTGATCCCCGAAATTAACTTTCGCCATGCCCGATGATATTGATTAGATCGTCAGTGAGGGATCTCTAAAATATATCGATTGCCAAAAGGCGAAACCACGTTGACAACCGTGAAGTGAAGGGGTAGTTCTGCTCTACATGAGTCTTAAAAATAACCAACTGCCATCTTACACAGAGAGAAAATTTAACACAAAAGTTTGGTTAATACAGGAGAAAAATTACAAAATAACCCAAGCCTTCGGTCGACTCTGAGGTTCTCCAGTCTCTCCATTCCATTGTTTTCTACGCTGAATTCGCCGTAAAATATGCCAAAATAAACACAAAATTAGGGTTGGTTTGTGTTTCACTTCCTATGTCAACCAAAAGTAACACAAGAACACAAACATTTTTATCGATGTAAGCTGCTTTGCTTGAGCCTAGTTCCACAACACAGAAATCCTAAAAAACAACATGTCGAACTCTTGAAATGACTCCTTTTCCTGAATGTAGTTCAACTTACGGATAATTTAAAAAGGGAACCAAAATCCGATTTTGTCACCTCTGGGTGATTTTATTCACATCTCTGTGGTTAGTGCGTAATCATTAGCAAGTATAAAAAAATACCGCACTACGCTATCTTAATTGGACTGCATTTTGAAATTAAGAACTTCAATGTCTGATTCACTTAACAAAAAACACTTATAGGCATACGGGAGGTAATGATGCATACGTTGTTTCTAAACTGAGCCAATAATTGTTGCTCCTGATTGTAAAATGTGATCAATACACTCAGATTTCACCAAAAATCATCAGATTGACCGGCAATAATTTCCCGCGACTTTTAGTTTTCAAGGAAGCCGAGCATTACATTGATACACTGGGAAAAAAAACACATTGGATCCAGAGTCCAGACTCTTAAAAACATCGACAAGAAAAAGTACTCTTGATTCAATCAGAATCTAGCTTAAATCAAGAACCAAGCCTCTCAATTTAAGCAAATTTTGTTTTGATTCAAGCAAAAATCCGGTTGAATCAAGAGTATTTTTTCTTGTCAATGTTTTCAAGAGTCTGGACTCTAGATCCAATGTGTTTCTTTTTTCCAGTGTATAATTGGAGTACATCTTCATTATCCAGACTCCGAATTTTCTTCACAGAGACAAATGTGTAACCGACAATAAGCCATTCATTTTCAACGAAAAGACTTTCTTATCGCTCTCAAAAAAGTTTTTTTCCATTTGCAACAAAGATACTGTCTGAGGATATTTCGTAGCTCCTCTGACGTAAGGGCGTATCTCTACTTCCACAAGAGCCCCCGCAAGTATGGAGCTAAATGGAGAAAAAGGCTCACGTGGAAATTGAGATACGCGCTTACGTCAAAGGAACAACGGTTTAGAGCCTACGTCACTCGGTTGAGTAATGAGTTTTTTCCTCCGAAAGAATGACCTCCGACGGAAAAACAACAGTAGGTTATTCAACTAAAAATGAATCAGTGAGTTCGAAAACTTACCAACTCGGAAAAAAAAAATTGCTCAGGAAACACCTAAAACTGCGGAGCGGGCGAAGAAGTTAGTTTAAGAAAAACCTTTTTGGTGCCAAAGGACGAGTTCTTAGAGACTTCGTAAAGCGCAAAGTTGAAATCGATACACCATGTTCGATGACAGAGAATTAACCGAGTGGTTCCGAGCAAGCATGGAGCTAAATGGAGAAAAAGGCTCACGTGGAAATCGAGATACGCGCTTACGTCAAAGGAACAACAGTTTAGAGCCTACGTCACTCGGTTGAGTAATGAGTTTTCCGAGTTGGTGGGTGTTTTCATTCTCACCGACTTTCAGATAATGATTTTTCATAATCTGCCCTGAAAAATTTATATTTTTCGACCTGATTAACGCTTGAATATTTATGTAACTTGTTGGTACAAGGTATACTGAACGGAAAAAAGGAAACCGCAAAATCGGATGGTCACCCGTTTCCCTTGAAATGGCCAAAAATTGGTATTTCCAGTGAAATACTTCGATTCTTCGACCCTTTTCCCGTCACTGTTTCGAGCACTTCCGATTGCAATTTCGAAATTTCCTTTTGCGTGCAGATGCTTCTATCCATAATTGTTACTAAACCTTAAAAAATTGAAAATCGAAGATTTCGAACTCACTGATTCAAATGTGACCAGCGGAAAATTTTAACATGTTAAATTTTTTGGTAAAGTTCTGCATTACGGAAAGTATATGGACCGAGTTCAACAGAAAGGAGCCAAGCCACATCAACCGTTGCCAAAATTAACTAGGCAATTCAATTTCTTTATGGAGGAACGTTTGTGCGGATTTCTGTGAAAATGATAAGGAATTTAGCTTCGTACTACGGAGAAAATTCACTGAAATTTGCACGAAAATCCGCTCTACCGTTTTCATGTAAAAAATTAACTTGCCGAATTAAATTAGGCAATGGCTGATCAGGGCCGGATCTAGGGGGGGGCAAGTGGGTGCACGTGCCCCGGGCGCCACTTCAGGGGGGGCGCCAAAATGGCAATGACTTTTTTTAGAAAGGAGGTGAGAGGGAGGGAGGGTGAGAAGGGGGGAAGAGGAGAGGGAGGTTACAAACATCGAAACAGGAATACATACATATGAGTCGCTTTTATAGCGATCTTTGGCGCTTTACCACGCCTAATCGCCACAAAGCTNTGGGGGGCGCCAAAATCTGGGTTTGCACCCCCCTACGTGAAACGTAGATCCGGCCCTGTGGCTGATGTGGCTTGGTTCCTTTCTGTTTAACTCGGTCCATATAACTGCTGTAGCTTACGTTTTAGCCACATTACGAAATTTTTACTTAGATGTGCGAAAATACAACTGCGTTTTTTTCATACATAATTTTTTTAAGGAAATGGAGCTGAATGGAGACATAACAACTAATGATGACAGAATTACTTTGAAAATTAGAAAAATTTTCAAGAAAAATTTACCTCACAGAAATAACATAGAAATATAAAATTTGGACCGCGTTAAACAGAAAGGAACCAATCCACATCAGTTATTGGAGAATATAATTGGGCAGTTTATTTTTTTACATTTATACTAATCATTAGCAATAGAGAAGGAGAGATAGAATGAATTTAGTGCATGTGCTTGCATTAAAAAAAAAATATTTTTCTGCACAAAGCACGCGGATATAGATGCAATTTGTACTTAAATTACAAAACTATTGAGGAAGAAAAAAGAACTTACCAATTTTCGAATTTTGGTCCATTTTTAGGTACTGGAATGCAATCTTTAGGAGGGCGGGATAATAAGTGCGTTCAGAACGTATACACTGCACTGTCAAAAAGAGGAAGATAACACACTGAATGCCAAGTATCTCGATGAAAATTTAACGAAAGAATCACGTTTGCATTCACATTCGAGAACAATTTCCTTAAGAACTAAAGTAAACAACAAAAATACGACGAAGCCAAATGAAACACTGATTTAGATTACAATTTCAAAATATTAATTTTTTCCCTAGAAATCTCGTATTTACATTCAGAGAAACTGGTAAATTTTACACGTCTCATAGCATCGAAAAACGAACGGTTGAGTCAGGAATTCCAATCGGAGAATTTCACTCTGATCGCACACACGCAGCTTGAAATTTTAAAGAATCTATTTTTAAGGACCGGTAAATTTTACGCACACAAAATTAGCATGGAAATTAAAGTATGAACACAAAACATCACTCACAGGCGGAAAACCCCGCTATTTTTTTTAAGAATGAAGTAAAAAGAGAGCATTCGGTTAGGAACCGCGAACTAACTGTCGGAAAAATGGACTGCCGTTTTGGAACGCGTTGAGACTCCATATCATGGGCAAAAAAGAGAGGGGGGAAAATCTGCAAACTTTGTCAGTGATCTCGCTTAACTTGTGCATCTAAATTTTGTCCGGAGGGCCTTAGTTACAGGCTCAGCACGAGTAGAAACCGATAATGTTTTCACATTCCTTCAAAATCAACGGGCGCGGAACGGTCGTGCAGGATTTTTGAGAGACTAAAAATTCTGAAATTTTGCAAATTTTGAGGATTCGTCAAAAAAAATGCGATTTTCGTCCTTGTGGCAGAGACTTAGCACAATTAAAACCGATAATTTTTCCAGGTTCCTTCAAAATCGATGACTGCAGATCGGCGATACAGGATTTTCCAAGAGCTACAAATTCTGTAATTTTGCGAAATCTCGGGAATGAGTCAAAAACCACTCGACTTATGTCCATAGAACAGAGACTCGGCATAAATAGAAATCGATAAACTTGTCACGTACTTTCGAAATTGATGGCTGCGGGTCGACTTTTTGAAAAACCAAAAATTCGGAAATTTTGCGAAATCTTGGGAATGAGTAAAGAACCACTGGACTTTTTCAAATTCAAAAATTTTACAAATTCTGAAAATTTGCGAAATCTTTGGGAATGAGTCAGAAACCACTCGATTTTTGTCCATAGAACAGAGACTCGGCACGAACAGAAATCGATGATATTTTCACGTGCTTTTGAAATCGACGGCTGCGGATCTGTGATGCGGATTTTCGAGGAACTGAAAATTCGTAAACTTTACGAAGACCGGGAAATCGCGAAATCGGGCGCGCTTCACGTGCCTCCAACGGCGGGAACGCCGGCGAGCCAAGAGGCGGGAACTGAGCTCCGAGATGAGATGAATGGGGAGCTTTATCGCGCGTCGAGAGATGGCGCCACTGGGCAGCGCACAGCCCCCCAACGCGCGTTTCGGGCACTTCGTTTTCCCGAGCTTTCCTTTCGCGAGTCAGACTCAAAGACGTAAAGACGGAGCGCTAGAATAAGAAAATGAAGCCACCTCTCCTATTCTGCCGTGCTAAGGAAAAACGCCGTATGAACATTCGAGAGTTTCCCATTCGAAATTTCCCTTGAAAAACATGTATTTTGTACGACAATCCTGCACATTTTTCTTTGAAATTGTCTAATATTTTAGATTAAATTGCGTAAAAAATTGTCTGAAAATTTTGGAAAAAAATATTCACAATTCTCGTAGTAAATTCGGTTTTTATCGAGGGAAACTTGGCAACGTCTGAAGGCTCACACGGCGTTCTTCCTTAGCACGGCAGTTTTTGTTAGAGACCCTGGTAAAAATTGGCAATAGGAGCTGCGTTTCAAAATACCATAGGAGTTCTTATAGCCGACTGAAGAGGCCGATAGAAAATCATATAGCTGGCTGTAGAAAGTGGAAACAAATCACACGGCCGGACTGCAGGAAGCGATAAAAAATTATACAGGCGGGCTGTAGTTCCTATATCGCCGGGCTTTACACTTTATCGCCTGGCTCGCCTGGCTGTTGCTTTTTCGTCGTCGGTTATAAAAAGCTGTAAGAAATTGTGTAGAAATTTGTGTGCTTCGTAAATCCTTAAGTTTGTATGGAATCACCTTAATATTTACAAAACGCACATTATATTTTCCTTTACTACATATTTTTTGTCATCAATTACAATGAGAATAATCCATACAGAGTGTGCAAACATTTCAAAGTCATGAGTTGAAAAACGCTGACTCCACGAGATTAAACATTAGAGCCTAACACAAAGCGGAGCGGCGGCACACTGGCGCCTACAAACCTAACAGGGATACTTCACGCATTGCGCAATGCGTGAAGTATCCCTGTTAGGTTTGTAGGCGCCAGTGCGCGTTTCGTGCTGGCTGCCCGCCCGCCGCGGCGCCTCGCCGCAGCGTACCACGGCGCTTGAAGCAACTATTTCACACCAGAGGTATTGCACAGTATCATACGAAATTGAAGGCGCTCCAACATATAAGGAATGGCAGGCATCCTTCAAAAGTACGGAGCTTTCCTCGCAAAATTAATCAAGATACTACGGCCCGAAAAGAGAGCGGTAGTACAAAAACTCACTAAGTCCTAGCATCCGTATTTAGTAACGTTTAGTACGTTTTTTAACGTACGTTTAGTAACGTTAATTAATTTTCATGAAAGTTTGCATCTATGGTTCGGCCTCCTCCGCTAGGCGCAAATACTACGTTTGTGTGTTGAAAGGGTTAAGGAAACAGCCATAGTAAAAATTGATATCGAAGCTACAGTGTGAGTATGATGAGACATTTACTTAGTTATAAAAACATGTTCTGACTATTTGATCACAAAGGTTTGCATAAAAGCCGAATACAAGTTTCCGGGGTCCTGGAAATTGGCATAAAGTTCATTTTTTACTATTATGTAAGTCTCAACGGAGAAGAAACCTTATTGAAACGTCTGTCTCTTTCTCTGCTATGCCTTAATGTAGTTTAGTTCATTTCTACAAGTTCAGTTCGGTTGGTTATTGTGCAAGTCATTTTTTGGAAATTGAACTTCTAACTTTATCATAATTTTCCTCAAATTCCATAATCCTGAAGCTTCCCCTACAGTAATGTCAGGAATTAAATGTGAGTGTTGCCAACACAACAATTCGCAAGTTTCCAACTTTCTTCGAAGAGTTTTAGTGTTTAGCCGCCAATGATTCAAGATACTTATAAATCACAGAGAAATCTTTTCCTGAGAAGCCATTCTCGTGCAGATGCCTGTACAGGCTTGTGACTTGATCCCCTAAAGGCAATTTCACTCCTTTGTCAGAGGCTGCATTTTCAGCTAGACCCAAGTCTTTCACCATCAAAGTCACGCTGAATCCACCCTGCAAAAAAAGTAAAAATGAATAAAATGAACTATGTACCCCGTTTTCTGTAAAATATTCTTTTGCTTGAGTCTATTACGAACGCATGTCGCAGGCAGTTAGCAATCATCGGCAATTTGCAAGCGGCTTGCAAGTCAACTCGTCGAATTGCAAACATTCGTATGGACATAGTGAAGGTTTCGTTGCAAAAGAACTTCAAAATTGCGAACTCGATTTGGAGCGCCTTCAAATCCTGTGATACTCTCTGCGTTGCTTGGCAGTTAATATAGTTGCTTAACCAAACCGAACCCAACTTTGGTCTTCGATTTCACTCCATTGGACTATAGTAGACTTGGAGTATTTCGATAGTGAAACTACCAGACCACGTATCTCGTTTGCGGTGTTTGAAATCTCCGCTCCTATTTTAATTTATTTTGAAGGAGAACAAATCAATATAATTTCTTGAAAATTTCACAGAAATTTCAGAGGGAAGTTCTCAAGTATTAAATTTGAGTAGTTTTCCATTCAAAAAATAAAGTATGACAGGAAGTCTAGCGTCACAAATCGAGGTACTTAGTTTGGTAGTTTCACAGTCGAAATGCTGGCTGGTACCATGCATTCAAGAAAAAAAAGTCTGCTTAAAATTCCGAGCATAATAATCAGTACTTTCTACTTTTTTTTTTTTAAGTCAACACAAATAGATTGCTAATTTCCTGCGACTCATATAAATACCTACGAAGTTTTAAACGATTATCATCGGGATTTTCCCGATGTAATTAGAATTCTGAAAATTCGACAATAGGAGCTTCGGTTTTTTTTTTTTTTTTTTTTTAAATTTTTGCAAATTATATAGTTCCTTTCGCTTTGAATATGTGAACTAGGTAAGGAGTGCTACTGTATGATAGACGAATTCAACCAAATTGCGCATTTCACAATTTCAATTATTATTGGCAACATACAAGTGAAAAGTATCAATATTTGCTTGCAAGGTTGTAATAATTGATTCTTAATTTTCAGTTATAAAACAATTTAATAAGCTACATTACAATGCCGCCAATTTTTTCCTAAGTTTGAGGATAATAAGCTAAAATCAGAAGTCAGCTGACCCCGGAATAGAGCTCGCAGTGTAAACTGTATACTATGTTGCATTCATCCTTTTTGAAGGCGTTTTGTGATCGACTGCGGTATACACTAATTCGCGAGAGAGCTGCTCTCACTGACTGCTGTCTTGAGCAAAATAGTTCTCTTTCCTGCCACTTTCTACCTTTAATATTTGTTGCGTAACCAAAACAACATATCTGCAATTAGACCCTGTATGCAGATAGGTGTCTCCATTTATGAGCCAGATATTTTAATCCCTCATTGCAAAATGCAGAACATTCAGTGCTCATTCCCGCATTTGCTCTATTGGAATTCATGAAACTTCACAGATATTTTGTCTCTGCTCACCTCGTAATTTTTACTGCTGGGCACTCCATCAATGACTCCAGGAACAGGATTGTAAACTCTCGACGACCAACACTCTCCAGAGCTTGTGTTGATCACGGCTGCCAACTTCTTAGCGTCCAAACCTAATCTGCAATGATAGAAGATCTTGGAAGTGACCGTGGATGAAACAATATCGATGATCCAAGTGTGAAACCACGTATCTTCATTACGATGCTTCAAAATTTACACCCCTCTTTTATTTTTTCGGGGAGAATCAAGCCAACTTAATAGCTAGAAATAATCCATGCAGAAGAGTCTGCTAACAGAAAAAAAAATCAGGAAGTTTTCGAGAATGACTCGTTTTTCGAAAAAAGAATAAGACCGGAACCCTGCAACATCGCAAACGAGGAAAGGTACGTGGTTTAGAAAATTAACCATCAATGATAAAAAAAAAAAAAAAACTTAATCGGCCCGAAACATTAACAGAGAAACAACTTAAAACGGGACTAAGGCCGCAAATAATAGAAAGAAACACATAAAATAAAATAAAATAAGAAACCCGGGACGTTTCGCAGGGATCACACCCGCATTTTCAACCGGCAAAACAAGAAAAATCAAAACCCTATGAGCCTCACCGTTGTTATTGTGAGACTGATTTGTGATCTCACAATAACAATGATGAGGCTCATAGTGTCCTTTCTTTTCATTTTTCTTGTTTTGCCGGTGGAAAATGCGGGTGTGGTCCCTGCGAAACGTCCCGGGTTCCTCATTTTGTCATGGGAACGGAGTTCCCCATGATATTAGAATCGTTCCGTTGCTTTCGCTATGGAATTCCCTATACCTCTGCGACCTTGAGCGTTTCGCCCAGTCTCCGATTTTTGGTTGATTTTCCGATGTATCAAAAACCGTTGTATTTTTTAGCCAATCATGTCTCTACGTCAAGTTGTGTTGATTGCTAAAATTCGCTTTCAGCGAGTTTTTT